>CM064904.1:1308796-1783796 GCA_030347415.2 Decapterus maruadsi | reverse complement strand
GGTGCTGTTGCTGCTGCTGCTGGTGCTGTTGGTGCTGCTGGTGCTGTTGGTGCTGCTGGTGCTGCTGGTGCTGTTGGTGCTGCTGGTGCTGTTGGTGCTGCTGCTGGTGCTGCTGGTGCTGCTATTGGTGCTGTTGGTGCTGTTGATGCTGCTGCTGATGTTGGTGCTGTTGGTGCAGCTGCTGGGATCCTCCTGATAAAAGGATCCGCCCTCACAAGCTCAGCCATTTTATAGTAGGCAGCACTAATTTGGCCAACGCAAGGACCAGTGCACCATGGGGGGAAATTTAGTGTTTTATGGCGCGTCAATTTACTTTATAGTCACGTGATTGGGACGTGACAGGAAAAATGTAAAACGGGAGTGAACGGGAGCGGGAGTCAAAATTAACAGGTCTATAACCTTTACATGTGAACGTAATTTAACCTTCTCTAAACTAAATCTATATTTTAATTGTTTAATGTTTGTCCTTATTGAATGAGGCTGTTCTCCAGTGTCTTGGTTCACTGCTCTTCCTGTGTCAGTGCAAAACTCATTTTCCACACACGTTATTTTGATCTGTACTGACCGGCGGAACAATTTCTCATATTTAGGCTTCAATACAAGAGGGACATTACAGACGAGCAGTATGGAGGTATTTGGATGTTTTTCTCCGTAAACACGTGTCTTTTTGGACAAAGAAACCTGTGTCCACATGTCCATTGACAACCATTATATGGACAAATACGTGTGTGGAGCGGGTGGACGCCCCAACAAACAGAGAAGGAACGGAGGAATTCAATGAAAATTCAAACTCAAACAGCTGGATTAAATGTTGACATGAGGGTGAGTAGATAATGAGTGAAATTTGAATTTTGGGTGAACTATCCCTTTAGTTGTGGTCTTTTGTGTTCAGGGGTGTAAGTTACCCCTTTTCTGTTAGTTTGGGCTGACCACTCAGTATATAAGTTCCCTTTGTGTTCATTAGGCAGGACTGTTTGGTCTTCTGTTATTCAGTTGACTTTTGCACAGTTCTGTTAATTTGACCTCTTTTATGGGCCCAGACCTTATGTTCATTTGAGTGATTTTGTTTTTGTAATAATCATCATTGTATTTATTTTAAAAATTGACCGGATTCTCTGTTGTCCTCATTGCAGTGCCCGACTTCCAGCTTGACAATGGATCTGAGCTGTTTCATAGAAATGAACCGATAGGTCTCCAGCACCAATACAACCGGTTAACTTTGTGTTTGCACCAGTGTGACAAATTAACCACAAACATCACAAGCAACTGATTTAGTTTCAATGACAGTTTGTAGACAGTCCTCCATGTTTCCACCAGTTCAGAATATTTCAATCCATCCAGGCATGAAGAAGGATTTTCAATGAAAAAAACTAGACTAAAAAAAACAAAAAATTATCTCTTACTGAGATGCAGATTTGCACAGGACTAGTTTTACCAGGGGACGTCGGTCTTTGGTGAAATATAGTAGGTCATTTATAGTGGGGGAATTTTCACTTTACAAATTACTGACATGGCACATTTGCAAAAAAATTAAATAAATTAAGATCAAGACGTTTGTAGCCTCCACAATTATAACTTGGTTACTGAGGCCCCTGTGTCAAGTAAAACTCCCGTGATCTGTACTAGGGCTTTTGTCTTGCATTGTAATACACTGGTTCAAAATGTATGGAGGTATTTGGATATCTTTTGGTGTGACATTTTTGGACAAAAAACTATGTCCATTGACAACCATTTTTGGAAAATACTGCTGCTTCCCCCGTAACTCAGTGGGAGATTTTGAAAATTCTCACATCAATTTTTTTACTGAGATGCAGATTCGAACTAGTTTTAAATGAGGTCAGTCTTTGGTGAAAATGACATTTATAGGGGGGAATTTTTAGCACAAATTACTGACAGGCTAGACCCTGGGTGTGGACTGTGAAGAATACCTGGTGATGGCTGACATGGTAGTGGTGCAAAGTTGGGGTTTTTTGTATACACTGGTTCAAAATGTGTGTACGATTGGTGAGATCTGGTGTGACATTTTTGCATAAACTTTTTATTTTTTTTTTTTACCCGCTTCCCTCCTCTGGACTTCTACTGAGTTATTCTCTTTTTTTTTCGTTTTCAGTAACGTTGGGTTTTAAAAATGCCATTCCGACAGTCTGCCAGTCTGAAAATTCCTGAAGGTCCGTCATTCCGAACTTCCGAGCGGCCGCCATTCCGAATGTGTTTCATTTGGAAAATTGACCAGATTCTCTCGTGGTTTGAATTCCTGCCCGACTTGACATGATTGCGCCACAGGGACAACTCCCCCTTCCCCTCCAAAGTTTCACCCAGGTGCGAGTCTGATGCAGCCGCGGCTGAAAAATAAATGTCCTTGCTCTGTGGTTAGGTTTAGGCAATGTAGAAAGGAGTTGGTTAAGTTTAGTAAAAAGATTAGACAGAGGCCAATAAAGTCTCTGCTAATACGTGTCGTGACTCCTCCGGAAGTCGAACCCTGGTCCCTTGCATCAGGGGCGGATGCACTAACCACTGTACCACCAAAGCATTCCCTGCGATTTGTGTACCCTGTGCCTTAAACCTTTCAATGGCGGACTCTGTTTGGCCCTGTAAAAGTTCCTGTGGGGGAGGTTCCTGCAGAGGAGACAACGCACCCACGGAGCTGGCCCCGGAAAATTACCCTCAAGTTCCTGCAGTGGAAACGTGCCTTTTGATGTGTATCAGTGCATCCTATTAATGTCAATAAACCTGCATTAACACTAGCACCGCCGCTGTCGTTCATTGGACGACCTGTAATAAAGCATTAATTAGTGCTGTATAGGTGTTACATTTGTCATAGTCTTTTAACAGCTACTAGTAGGCTGCACCCTGGCTGCACCCCGCAGCCTCCGCGACATACCGTAGGAGCCCCGCCCCCACCAAAGGCGGGTTTCCACCGTATAAATGATCTCTTTCTTCTTTTTTTTTACGGCAACATCCAAAGTCCATGTGTTTGTCAGGTGGAGCTATCCATAATACCGATGCAGGATTGCACCCCCCCCCCCCTCCGCGCCTAGTTTGCTCCTACATAGGCCTACTGGCTTTACAGAACGATTTTCATTTTCTCTTGATATCATCTTGATATTTCCCCGACTGGAGCTACAACTCTTCTACATCCAGTCTGTCTAGTCTGGACTAATCTTTTCTGCGCCGTGGCCGTGCATGTGTGAAGTAGCCAGACTGGATGTGAGCGTGCATCTGCGCAGCCTGCGCACGTGTACACACACGGACACACATACAGAAACAAGTGCGCACACACACAAACACACACACACACAGAGAGAGAGGGAGCGCATAAGCCCAATAATGCGGCGCAAATCAGTGAATTCTCTGGTCGTCCAATGAACGAACGTGGCGGTTATAGGTAAAAATGAGAAAACATGATCGATATTTTTTCTGTGATATTTGTTGTATTTAACAAAAGGGGGTGCTGCCCAACATCATTTTAGGAAAAGTCACGGACTGGTGGACTTCAATGTTTTTTTTAAATAAAGTTATGCACAAATGAAAATCAAAGTCGTCCAATGAACGGCAGTTGGCGGTTCTAGTGTTAATTGATTTTCTCTTTGGCCATATGCATATGATGGAAACATCATACATAAACATAAATTGCATGACAACTTGTACTAGAAGGCTATGAGATCTCACAGTTTTG
The DNA here is from genome assembly GCA_030347415.2 of Decapterus maruadsi. Taxonomy (NCBI): domain Eukaryota; kingdom Metazoa; phylum Chordata; class Actinopteri; order Carangiformes; family Carangidae; genus Decapterus; species Decapterus maruadsi. The sequence goes on along the minus strand of CM064904.1, from coordinate 1,780,120 downwards.
TCTTGTCAAGTTGTGATACATGATAAGTGTTGTGTGTCAGTGTGTTAGAATAACAATGGACAGACTCAGACATTTTTCTGAAATTGCAGGTTCCATTGAGGAGAAACCGCATGAGCCTATCAGGTTTAATTCCTCTCTGAACGTGAAAAATCAATTAAATAAGAATTTAGAGAATCTGTCTGTCTAGCCTGACATTAACTGTTGTTTGTAATCCATACTGATTGGACACACACGCAAGACACCCTTTTTCAGTTTATCTGCCAACATTAGTCAGTCAACACTGACAGTCTGATTACAGTAATGCAGTATGTCATGACTGATGGTTCAGACATGTTGAGCTCCGACAGCTTGATGAGTTTTGAGGCTTCGAGAGTCCCAAACGTATAATTATAAAACTGCTCAAACCAAAACTTTCTTCTTCTGCCGACACACTGAGGTATGTCACAAATGAAGACAGTAGCAGCATCCTGTTCAGTCTTGTGAAACTCTCGAGAGGTGTTCTATAAGTTAGGTTACAGATGAAATAGATTTTTAGTTTTTAAAGAAAACTGTATGTGGATTTCTTCGTTGCAATTTCAATCTGGGCCCCTCCTGGATTGTGCACGCCCCCTGTCCCTGACAGCAGTTGTCTGGACTGACCCATGTTCAACTGAAGGAACCCTCGTTACTGTACTCCTATCCATCCCAGCCATGCCATAATCAAATTTGCGAATGGCACCAAGCAGCACCGTCGTATAGGGGGGAAAGGTGATGACAATTATAAGGGCCCACACACAGCCCCCAGTAGTAGACTTATAACAAAATTATTATGCAGACACTGAACTAATATATATTCACACAAATTCAAATTAAAACAAAGCCACAAGTCATACAATGTCCCCTGGATTGTTTTACAATTATATAATTTAAATTCCCCCCCATCAACCCTTCTAAAAAAAAAAAAATGGTTTGGTCCCTGACATTCAGATTGTCTGGACTGACCCATGTTCAACTGAAGGAACCCTAAATAAAAGGAATGTCTATATATCTGTAGGAACAACTATCCATCCCAAAGCAGATGCCCCCCATTAACTGGGGATCCCCGGATAATCAAATATTTTTTAATGCGAATTAAATAATTCAGAATTGAAATATTATCCTTCGAACATGGAAAACACATTATGTACGTCTGGGGGTCGGGAAGTGTTCTGATTGGGCACACGTGTTATGTATTTACGTCTACCGGGAGTAAAACAAATACATCCATGGTGAAGTGAACAGATCAGCAGCCGCTAGGCTGCTGAACTTTACAACAAGCCGCTCAGTAGAAGCAGAAAGTTTCTCCTCCTAACTGGATGGTTCCCTGGGTGTGTGACAATTATAAGGGATAACCCACACACACACAGCCCCCAGTAGTAGACTTATAACAAAATTATTATGCAGACACTGAACTAATATATATTCACACAAATTCAAATTAAAACAAAGCCACAAGTCATACAATGTTACAATAACCCTAACCCTAATACAATGTTTTACAATTATATAATTTAAATTGCTCTAACCACTACACCACCATAGCTTACGTTATTTGTCACAACCCTTCCTGTTTCTTTATCTCAAAAAAAAGATCAGGATCTCATAATTACGAGATCCTGATCTCATAATTACGACATCAGGATGGTTTGGATCTCGCGGTTTGTTCTTCCTCATCGGAATAAAGCGAGTGTGAGCGAACTTCAGCAGGGTTAGGACTGTGTGTGTTTCACACGTATCACTGTCGGACAGGGCTCCAGTATGCGCCCACGGCTGCATTGAATTGTATTGTGACGCATTCAAGTTCCACTCAGTAATTATGAGCATCTGAAGGTCAGTTACGTTATCATGATGTGTTCGGTGTGGTCTTGTATGGTGGGACATTTGAATAGCCTAAATACAAAAAAGTTAAATGTTCAAAGATTTGTTGTTGTTGTTGTTTGTTTTCATAGCAATATAAAATAAAATACACCATAATAGCTGACAACAAAGTAAAAAAGACTATTTAGAATACAGTTTACACTGACCTTTGACTGGTTTAAAAATATTTTTTGCCTGAGAAAGTGAAGCTGTCCACCTAGAGCTACGGTACTAAGAAGCCCATTTAGATTTTGTTCAATTCTGCATCTGTTTTTCCATGAAACATAACATTTAATGTTTACAATAATGGTGGTGGTGGTGGTGGTGAGCGAGTGAGTGATGTGGACACTGGTTGGCTGTTTTGGTTTATTAGTGAACTGCTCTTACCACTGAGGGGCCCACACCGATATTCTTTCAGGGGGCCCAGAATTCCTAGCAACTGCCCTGACACCAACGACTGAGGATGACGGCCAGTGTTGAGTAGGGTTGCGCATCTCTCTGTGATGAACAATTCGATTCAAAAACGATATCCTTTTCATTTCTAACCGGCCCCTTTCAGTTTTTGCTGGTACAGGTCGTGTCTCCTCGCTTTCGCTCGCTCCCACCTGATTCACATATGCAGGTAAAAATGAATGTGATAGTATGAAAACATTGAAGAGAGGAAAAAAATAGATGAGTGAAAAATGAAAACACTGTAATAAATCTGTGACCACAGCTGGACACAATGTCTAGAACTGCTGTTTATATGCAGCGGTCTCTAGGTCCTAATGCTCAGAAATCAAGTTTGTTTCATTTTAGTAAGTTGTAAGCTTCAGCAACCATCAAACACATAGGCCTACTGTGAGACCTGTAGTTTTAATGTAAACTCAAACGGTCTGAGACAGTTGAACCCACCCGGTCCATAGCTACCATAATAACACCCCTCTGATTGCTCGTAAACTGAAAGGGATGTGCCAACTTTTTTTTTTTTTTACGTGTCTTGCCTCACTCCAGAGTCCAGCAGATAGACACCATCCTTTCCACTGCATGCAGTAACAAGAAAGATAGAGCTATATCGCCTGTAATTAGCTTAGCTCAAACACTGGAAGTGTATGGGTAGTGGTAGCCTGCCTCCACCTACAGTAAAGTCATCAGAAACACTCTTCAACAACTCTAAACGGACCGATCTTCGTCTCAGAGCTAACAAAACTCTCCGGTAAGGCATCTTGGCGGTCAAAACAGAGGGTTCAAGCGTAGACGGTTTATTTTGGTTCAAGCTAGCTACATTGAGGGTAGGTTAGCTTCCTGTTTCAAAGTAAAAGCACTTCTGTATGTAAAGGGTAACGGGTGTTTTATTTGAGCAACATTATGTGCCTGTGCCCATCCAGAGCATTAAAGGTTCTTGAGGCAGGATTTTTGAAGAAATGCACATATGTTTTAAGTTTGTTTTTTTTTTTACTGCTAATGGGCGATGAAGCGTTCAAAACCAAAAACAATGAGCCCAGTCGTGTGTTGCCTTGAACAGGCTGTGTTGCAAAATGCGCTGCAATTCTGGGTCCGAATTTCCTACGCTGCTTAGCTTTCCACTGCTTGCGACCAGCGGTGGTGGGCGGATGTCTTGCAGCCCAAACAGTCATATGAGCAGCGAGTAGAGAAATAACGTAACTTTCTTAATATATATATATATATATATGTAAGTGACAGTTTAGATTCCCAATCTGTTGTCAGTTTATCCAAATAACGTCTGTAAGTAGATTTGCTCCGACATTTTTCGGAGGAGTGCAGAGCCACACAGGAGCGGCAGCAGCGGCTCGTCACAGAGGCTGCAGCCGGGGAGCTGAGCTCATCGGCCGGGGAACCTCTCTGTCCTCCCGGGGAAGAAAACCAGCCCACAGGCTTTTAGAGGTTTTCTGCTGGTTGAATTTTTTTTAGGGGATAAATGCTGATCTCGTTGATGAAATCTAACAATCGTGGCCACATTTCGCACATTCTGTGTCATAAACTGTAAACTCTCTTGTCCGTCTGTAACAACATGTCCCGTCTGTCCGGGTTTCCTCTGAGTTTTTCCTCAGTGGATGTGAGGGTCTACGGACAGAGGATGTTGTTATGATGTCATGTGAAACTCTTTGAGACAAACTGTAGCCTCCAACAGTCTAGCAGATCAGGTTCCAGGGTGCCATTCCGGAGACACCACCCTCCGAACGTTTACTTTAATTTGTCACCGGAAAACCGACCCTTAATTATTTATGGGAAAAGGTTTTCCATTACAACCTGAAAAAAAGGGTGCCATTCTGAACCCGTAAAATTGAATGGTTCAAAGCACAGGTTTTTGAATGTAAATGATGTTGTGTTTTGGATGGTTAGAACGTCCGTTCTGGATGCGGTGGATCAGGGTTCGACTCCAGAAATCACACATATTAACAACGATTTTTTGGCCTCTACCTAATCTTTTAAAACTTAACCAACTTTTTACATTGCCTTTTGAAACCTAACCAAAGCACAGAGCAAGGACATTTATTTTAAGCAGGACTGATGACGTATGGCCGCTGAAGTGGTGTCCCAACTCGCACCTGGGTGAAACTTTGGAGGCGGAGGGAGGGGTAGGGCTAGGGGTAGGGGTAGGGATGAAAAATAGAATCGGAATTGGGCCTTTTAGAGGTTTTCTGCTGGTTGAATTATTTTTAGGGGATAAATGCTGATCTCGTTGATGAAATCTAACAATCGGGCAGGAAGTCAAACCACGATTGAATCCGGTCAATTTTCAAAATAAAACACGTTGTCTGTGACAACATGTCCCCCCTGGGGTTTTCTCTGAGGACCTCAGTGGATGTTCTACGGACAGAGACTGGCAGACCGTCGGAATGGCGGTCGCCCCCTGGCTACACAAATAAAATCGCCTTGCCTTGCATTAGTTCATTTTGAAAAGTGAAGCTTCAGGTGTGTGTGTGTGTGTGTGTGTGTGTGTGCATGTGTGTGTGAGCAGCGCAGCCTTGGGGCTCTGTACGCACAAAAAAAATCACCATATTTACTTCAATAAATAAATAAACAGTTTTATGAGCCGATTGATTCATCCGTGGTGAGTTTATCCAAACAACGCATAAGGAGGAGTGCAGAGCCACTAGAGCAGCCGAGCAGCACCAGCGGTGTGCTGCTGACCTGAGGCCTGGGCGGTCAACCTCCGGGTGCCGGTCAACCTCCGGGTGTCACGGTAAATTGAGCACTGTACAATGAGCGTGGTATGACGCATTTACTGTTTATTAACAGCCAAGCGCGACGTGTGTGTGTGCGTCGTGAGAGAGACAGCAGGTAGAGGGGCTAACTGGCAGAGACGAGAGATAGTTCTGAAAGCGCTTGTTTTTTTCTGTGCGGCGGGCCCAGACCAAACTGTGGCAGCTGATTAAAACACTGGTATAGTAGCGTTATGTCGTTGCCAATTCAACCACAGTGTCACTGTCTCAGCATCAGCTGCTGCTGTGGAGTTCATGCGCGCTCCCGCCCCAGCTTGGCTGATGGCTGTAGAAACCCTGACGCCTCTGTGCCGTTGTATCGCTAATGAGTTTCATTCCTTGATCCTCAAGCTCCTTTACGCCTGGTGCATGTTCCGCTGTAATGACCACAACTTGCTCAGTTTTTGTCCGATTTCAAAACGGTTTGATTTTTTATGAATGTCTATGTAGTTATTATGCAGCATACTAAAAATCACGGATCATTTTAATCATATACTTTAAAATAAAAGTAACATCATATTGATATTATGCAAATAGCTGATTTATTTTTCTCAGAGTTATAAATTGTTTTGTTTTTTAGTGTTATTATTATAATTATTATTAATTCAATGTTTTGTCTTTATGTAAAGCACATTATGAAATGTGCTATATAAATAAAGATGCCTTGCCTTGCCTAGTGAAGATGACTGGATCACCACTGCACTGTAATGGTACAGACACACCAACTCCGGCGGCAACGGATCGCTCTGCCGTTTCCAACATGGCGGTCGGGTCACAAACGATCTCATTTTACAGTTAAACGACACACTAAAGTATGTTTCTGAAAACATTTGAGGCGGGAAATGTGTAGTGCAGTAACAGAATCTGGATTTATATTTGAACAACACCGCCTAGTTTGATAGTTTGAACGAAGTTTCTGGAGCCGGACGCATTGCGTTGGACGGACCTCATTTGCATAAAGTTCAATCCATCGAACTTTATGCAAATTCACATACGGCGACAGGGCCGTCAACTCCTCCTCCTGTATCCATGGGCACCGCCCGGCCGGAGCTCCTGCTCCACATAGACATGAATGGGATCCGTTGACTGAAGGTCGGTTGACGGAGTTGGTGTGTGTGTAGTCCGATCCACCCCCTTGGTGCAGTCAACCCAGGTGAGACGGGTCCATGGCATTGGTCCGACCACCCATTAGTCCGACCTCCCATTGGTCCGACCACCCATTAGTCCGACCTCCCATTGGTCCGACAATCGGAGTAATGAGAGTTGGAACTAATGGGAGGTCCTCATTAGTTGGAACTGGACTAGTATTAGACCAACTCTCCATTCCCAATATTCACCATGCATTTATATAATTATTCATATAGGCTCCACCTGTCTGTCAATAAGACACACGTGGAAAAAGAAGAGGTGCAGTTTACACCAACGAGGAGCTGTCATTACGCACCACTTTTACGCACTGCTGCGCGGATCATGTGCATAATTAACTGCAAAACAAGCACTTCATGACATATAACGCTCATTCTGCCTCTGGCCTGTCTAGCCTCTACCTGGCGTTTTTACTAAACTTAACCAACTCCTTTCTTCATTGCCTGAACCAAACCAAAGACACATTTACTCTCTCTTTCTTTCTCCCTCTCTCAGGGCCTGATCTACTAAAGGTTTGCTTGTAGAATAAAACGTGTAAACTTTATCTGTACTCTGGGGGTCATCATATGGGGATCTCCTAACCGGGTGGGGGGAGAGAGAAAGCTGCATGCTCTCAATGGAAGAGGTCAGAAAAGCAGAGGTGGGTGATGTAAAAATTGTACTCAAGTAAGAGTTTGTTACTTTAGAATAATATTACTCAAGCAAAAGTAAGTAGTCATTCAAATATTTACTTGAGTAAGAGTAGAAAATATTGGGAAAAGATCAAACTGAGTAACTTTAGTAACACTCTGATTTATCAAACCTGAAACAGATTGCGGTCAAATACACAGAAATATAATAGCAATTTAAAAAAATTCAGATATTGCCAAAGAACAACATTTAACAACTACGACAATAGACTAAATGACTTTTTTTTTTTTTTTTTTTTTTTTTTTTTTTTTTATTGAACATAAATTAAGACAAATTCAGGGCAACAACTTACATCTCTGCACTTCTGAGACTAATGCGGGACCCAGGTCATTCCAAAACTAGCAGTTTTTTTCCCCCCACATGTTTAAAGTTTCATTTAGTGAAACCAAAGTCACATGACCACACCTCTCCTCCTGAGACTCAAGTCACATGACCCTTTCCTCCTCCCTCTGGAGGGATGGTCATGTGACTGCCCAGCTGGTGGTCCGGGGTTTAGAATTTCCTGGGGAGGAGAAGAATAAGATGACCTGGATTACTGAGAACCTTCACCAAAGACTTTATATTGAATCCCTGGTCATTGATGTCCCACAGTGTCCCAGGGCTGAGCTCCTAATCATTTACATCGGATTTCAAATTTGATGTGTCCATTCAGCTCTCTGTCCACCGCGGAAACCATTACCATCAAACCCCATTTAAATACTGTCTGAATGGTTAAACTGTCATTTAGCGTGTTACTCTTTGGTAGATCACCTGTTGTTCATGCATGTGACAGACACGGAAGTATCTCCATTAAAACAAACAATTTGCACATTAGATCTGAGATCTTAAAGTAGATCAGGCCCTCAGTCTACTGTCACGGAGTAAAAGTACCGCTTCTTCTGAAGAAATATACTCAAGTAAAAGTAACAAGTAAAAAGTGTATTTAAACTTTACTCTGTACTCTGGGGTCATCATCCAAAAATTACTCAAGTAAATGTGGGGGAGAAATGTAGCTGCATGCTCGTATGAATGGAAGAGCTTGTCAGAAAGTAGTGATGACAGTTCGGACTAACGGGACCACCCATTGGTTCGACCTCCTATTGGTCTGACTTGTGGTTGATTTTGTCGGAATAACGGGAGGTCGAAACAATGGGAGGTCGGACCAATGGGTATTTTGTCGGTGTAACGGGAGGTCGGACCATTGGGAGGTCGGACCAATGGGCAGTTCACGGTGAGACACATCACAAGAGAGAACACAGGAAGACAAGACAGGAACTTCAAAATAAAAGGAAACAACTCAACTACACAAAAGAAGTGACACTAGACATCGGGAATTTCACAATAAGACAGGACGCATGACATCCATTCTTGTCTAGAATGCTTACTAAGTGGTTGCCAGTTCATTTTTCACATTTTTATTGTCACATTCTCATTGCTCATGCCTGTATTTAATAACTTTGATAACACATCAGGTCATGTAACACATCCGTACTGATCCTGTTTTCTTTATTATACAGATGGTGTACAGGGTTCATTCTGTCAGTACGACATGTCTTTGCATGACAACCCATGTGTTTATAAGTTACCTAAAATAAACATCTTAGATGCTCTATTTTCAAACACCCACATGACATCCTATGACTTACTCAAAAAATCCTAAAAATGGAGTCACCATGAAACTGTCTGATTCCAGGAAGTGAGACACCAGACCCATGGCCAAACAAGATACAGAAAGCACACAGCCGTTCAGTCACGCTGAAAACAGAGGGTGGAAATTACGTAAATTGCAGAACTACAGTGTTTGCACTGATTGCACACTGATTTGCGAATATCTGTTCATTTTTCTGTTGTTTAAAAACATGATACTTGGAGCTTTTTTTTGTTTGTTGCTTTTATTGTTCTATTTAATATTCATTTGGAAAATGTAAACCATGTCTGCTTTAAAATCAGTAATAACACTCTGGATGATTTATTTCTTTGGTTGCCAGGTTTGTTCCTCATTTTGGAGGCGACTGTTTTCATTTAAAGGTTTTCCACCAAATTAACGGTATTATTCTTACTGAGCTCTGTGTTTATGTTGTTGACGTCCAATGGCTGGCTATAATACTCGGTGAATAGGCAACCTCAACCACAAAAAGCTTTGTCAGTTTCACAGTGTATTTATTTTCCACCTTAACAACTGTGGCTTGTCCAGACTTTGTTTATGGAAGATGCAAAACTCAGACAGAAAAGACCCATACTGTGGTTGACTGCTTTTTACCATCATTTCAGTTTAACATAAACAAATTAGGTTTGATGCACTCTGTTATGTGACTGTAAAGATGGAAGAGGTCATATTTGTTATTGTGTTTGAGCTTTATTTCACTGCTTCCTTTCTTGATCAGTTTTCTGTCTTAGTTTAGTCATTCCCTTGGGGTTGCATGACTTAAGATTTTTTAAAGTCGACTCTAATGTTATGAAAGTCGAGTCGACTAGTCGCTGATGACGTCATTCATATTTTTCCCATCATAACTAAAATCACAGAAGGAGGGAAATGCTGGGGAGCAAAAGTCTGACGGCTCATTTCTCTGCCTACCCATTTTACAGTGTTAAGTAGGGCTGAAACGATTCCTCAAGTAATTCGAGTACCTCGATTACAAAAAATGGTCCGAGGATTTTTTCCTGCCTCGAAGAATCGTTAATTTAACTGTAGTCAAGCGGCCACACTACTTTTAATGTGGCACCTTTATTTGATAGACCAGTAGAGATCACAGGAAAGGGGGAGGCCGAGAGAGGGGAATGACATGTTTTGCTGTGCCTTTCCCACAAGTGGAAAATTGCTGGTATTACAGGACCTCACATTATTTTGTGACATTTAAAAATTTTCAATTTTCCTTTGATTTTTAATCACTTAGCTCAACTTCTTTGGCAACTTTCGCTGTCTCCCGCAATTTAATCGCAACAAAAGCACTTAAAACATCGCAACATGCAACGCAATTTTTTCAAAATGTGACCGCAAAATCAGGCATTTTAAGTGAAATTATGTTATTTTCTCTTGTATATTCATAATTGCTCTTAAACCAAGCAAAAATTACTTGATTAATCGATGTAATTTTCAGTAGAATACTCGATTACTAAAATATTCGATAGCTGCAGCCCTAGTGTTAAGGTTTGGTTTAGGGTAAGGTTAAAGGTAAAAGTCGGAGAAATGGGAGGTTGGACTATCATGGACGCAAAAATAAAGAAATGTATGGTCGGAGAAATGGGTAGTCGGACAGACATGCTTTCCATCCATCTGTGTTCACTGACAGACAGATGCTTTGGTTGGGCTTAGGCAATGAAGAAAGGAGTTGGTTAAAAAAAAGATTAGTACACAGAAAGCAGAATGAACGTTAGGTAGCAGGTAACATAATCCGTTTGACTCCAAAAAGGAAATGGACTCAACTCACTGAGGGTTTCCCCCAGTAGCCTTTTCGAAATAGCGGTGTCTTTAAAAAAATAGAAAACTCTCCATACAATGAATGGAAAAAGGCGGGGCTTCGGAAAGGCGGGGTGTAACAGTCAAAGTTTTATTTCGTGATCCGACTGAATTGTGCCATGAGAAAAAAATTAGTCCTCTAGCGGTTCATGAAGAGAAATCAACTGTTTTTCATAAAACAGCAACAGCAGAATGTATTTTGTGTGACGCTGCTCTACAGACTACAGATCTGTGTCCCACTAAAAATACGTCACTGACTGACACGGGACAGGGCGCCATGTGGTGATGTCACCTACGCGACCTGTAAACTTTCTGGTTACAGATTCTTCTGAATTTTATTTTACAACAAACTGCTGATTTCTCTTCATGAAACGTGATGTTTTAAACAGGTAGAGGTCAGATTTTTTTCCCTCATGGCACAATTCGATCGGATCACGAAATAAAAACTTTGACTCCCGTTCACTTGCATGGAGACTATCAGTGTAACAAAAAACGATTTTAATCAAAAAATACATTTTGATTTAAATGATGCGAGTGCATCGGTAGACGGACTAACGAATCGGTCTCAAAGTAGCTTGAACCGATCGAACCGATTTTCGATCCTGGTTGGTTGGTTGTTGCTGTTGTGTGCAACGTAAAGCCATCAATATGAGTTTTTTTATTTATTTATTTTTTGTAATTGCTGGCTTAAAGGATTACAAAGGATTTACAACCTTATTTCTAGGATAAAATACGATCATTTTACTGACCCAGACAACTTTGGTGGCATTTGGAGTCGTTTTGACAAAACAAGCCCCAGAGGAGCGGCGCGTATCCGTATAATGCGAGAACGGGGACAGCTCTCCATTCCGACGCACCTCCACTTCGACACCCCGCTGTTCCGAAACACCGCTGTTCCGACAGCCTCCGCTCGTGCTGACAGCTGACTGAGGGAGATGCTTTGGTTGGGCTTAGGCAATGAAGAAAGGAGTTGGTTAAGTTTAGTAAAAAGATCAGGTGGAGGCTAGACAGGCTAGAAGCAGAATGAACGTTAGGTCTTTATGTCAGTAGCCTTTTCGAAATAGCGGTGTCTTTAGAAAAAAAAGAAAACCCCGCTATTACGACGAATGGAAGTCTATTGTCGGAAAGGCGGGGCTTCGGAAAGGCGGGGTGTAACCTGCGAGAACACGGGGCACGCAATGCAGCCTCTAAATAACACATTATCCGCCGCAAAACTTGTTCATTTAGCCAATATTTTGTGATGATACACACGCCTGTAGTTGACCTACTGACCTCTGACCTGGATGATGTCACCTCTGACTGCGGTGCGGCGTGGCTAACTTGCTACCGTTAATGCTATGGTTTGTTTCTGCGTGTTTTTGGCTTGTCAGAATGACTGTGATGAGCAATGGTAGCAAAAGGGTTAGGATGACCACCCGCCACACAGTCTCCTTGCAAACATGTGGGAAATACTGTCGTTTAATAATGGGAATAAACCCAGCATCTGCTGGCTGATACGTTTCGTTTTCATTAAGTTTTGTTTTCCCCCAGATGATAACACTTCACAACCAGATGGTGGAAGCACTGAAACTCCGCAATGTTGCTTTAAAGCCAGGACACACTGCCTGCGGAAGCGGAGCAGGAGCGTTGCACGCGTCCCTGCGACCAGCCAAACACCTGCGAGGACGAGCATACTTCTCCTGCTCCCTCCACGCCGGTCAAACACACACAGGTCTGTTTCTAGCTCTGTATGTATGGATGTGTGTGTGTGTCTCGTGTGCAGATGCAACTGACAAATATCGATAGACAGACAAGCAAACTTAAAGTAACACTGCGGAGTTTTGCAGAGTTTTTTCGGCTGTGACAGGAACTTTTATTTTTTATTTTTTTTATTTAACCTTTATTTAACCAGGCGAAAAATCATTAAGAACAGGTTCTTATTTGCAATGATGGCCTGACAAAAAGCACAAGCTTCTTGAGGGGAGAGGGCTGTGAAAAAAGTACAAGTTTAAAACAGTGGCATAAAACAGCTAGACAGACATGCAGCAGAACGACCTTAAAGACAATACACAAGCAGAGGCACAAAACACAACTGAACAGACATGTAGCATGACAGTCACAAAGACAATACACCAGCATGGCTGTGCAGGGAAGCAGGTTAGCAAGGCATGAGCAGAGCAGCGAGACAGGCAATAGCAGGCAGGGCAGAAAATTAATGTAACAGCTCATTAGAAAATCACAAAGACAAGGAAACAGCCAAGGTTAATAGCGAGGAATTAGTTATCTAGAACATCACAACACAGAAATGCATGCGAAGACACTGTACAAGGATTATGATTGCAGTGGCTTGGAGGTGATGCGTAAGAACTCTGCATTCACCTGAAAAATTTTCAACAATGTAGATACATTTCACTTTTTTTATTTTATTTTTTATAAATACTGCCTTCAAGGGATGCAGGATTATTGCAAAATACAAACTGCAGCCTTTAATCACCATGAACAATAATAGAAATTGACAGCACACAAACATTTACTTACTTAACTCGGCTCAAACAGAGCAGGCCATCTGTTTCTGAAGTCTCCTATCATAGGCCTCTGCTCCACAACTCTGAGGCGTCTGTTTGCTTTTATCACTACTTCATTGTTATGCTTTTTCAGTTCTGACAATAAAGCAATTCTCTCGTTCTCCAAGCTCTCTTCAGTTTCACCTTTTGGGTGTAGAGGAGCCTTTCTAGGCTTCTTGATTAGCTGCAGCTTTGCCTTGGCCTTGGCGCTTATGTTTCAAGGAGTTCACACAGAGCCATGCTGGTTCATCTTCTGGTACAATATGCCCAATGAGAAAAGGGGAGAAATCTTAACGACGTGATGTGCATTACCACCTACAGTGTTTCTAGATGTGAAAGAGCGTGGTATGGCATGTGGGCGATTGGTTTTGTCTCCCCATTTGTAAGGAAATGTCTGAATCAATGTGTGAAGGAAATCAAGAGTAAAGTATTTTTTCGAGATCAATAAACTAATACAGCGTGTGAGTTCGACTGGAACAACACCCTCAAAGAGGTCGTGCACAATGTCTGGAGGATAGCCAGTGCTGACATGAAAATGAGGAAGGTGCTCTGTTAAAACACACTGTTTTTTGACACCACAGCAGATAGTTACACTTTCCTGAGCAGACAGAGCATGAACATCATGGTTATCTCTGGTTCTAAGTTGAAAAGCATCAGACTTCACATCCTTGGTCTGAAATTCTGACTCGTCTCCTGTACAAAATCTGCCAATCTGACCCGCTAGAAAAACTCAACAAAATCGCCTATCGCATGGGCACCAAGATTGTCAGCAATTACACACTGCACAGAACCTTTAACAAACTGACCAACCTGCAAAATAAAGACGCCGTGCTAAAGCCATAGGATTTGACGTCATCAGATTTGCAAAGAACAGCTATAGATTGAGGTTAGTTTTGAATGGGAACCTAGTGGCAAGTTACCCAAAACCCAGTAGACACCACAGAGTTTGTGTTTTTTTGGAGACGTCCCAAGTGGGTTACACATCTCGAAATCATCAACATAAAGATCAACTATATTACTTTAACTATTATTATTTAACTATTCTAAAACCTTCACCTTCAGACAGGAGATTTAGTTTGAAGTACTGACCGTCTCTTATGGTTCGGTACTCTTGTAAGGAAGACAATAGCTGGCTTTGTATTCTTGGAGTTTCAAGATGATCAAGGACACCTTTGTGAGAGAACAACTGCTGCAAAGATTGCAATAGAGGTATGTACTGAAATGTCTTTTTCTTTTGGGCATCTACTCAACAGGCTCCACTACCCTAAAATGAGAAGTATAAACAACAAATGAATTAATGAGAGAGAGAAAAAAAGTAAAACAAAATAAACAGAATAGTAATTAAGCAGTGGATCAGGAAATAAATTAAAGTGAATCAAAAGAATTAAGTGAATAAAACAAAAAAAAAGAATTACAGTGGCAACTGTTAAAAAACAAAAAACAACATAGTATTAAGACAATCCCATGGCAAACAGATGATCTTTTAATTTCCTTTTGAAAATGGGTAGTCAGGTGAATATACTGGTTCCCCTCTCACCACGTCACTTCCCCAGTTAAAGCCTCGTGTGTTGATATTAAAGTGTCATTACCAGTGTTGACCAGTAGAAGGGGCTGGTGATTGTATATGACATGTATATGTCCACTTCCTGGGGTCCGTCTCACAAAGCAGGTTCAGTGAAAACTCTGAGTCTGTTAACCCTGAAATGAGGCAAACTCTGGGTTTTCCGTTTCAGAAAGGGAGGTAACTCAAACCAGGGAAAGAGGAGTAACTCTAGCCTCGTAAACCAGCCTCCCCCGGAAATGCATTCAATTCATTTCTCAGGGAGAGTCTGGCCTCATCTCCGTTGTAACCGTTTCGCCGAAACACTCCGCCTACCGAGCCAATCAGTCCCTGATCAGTCCCTGATTGGCCAACGTGCTGTGATTGACACAGCACGTTGGCCAATCACGGACCGAAGAAGAACAGCGATAACGTCTTTTCCTCCAAGAAACTCAACAAGCGCCGACTCTTGCTCTAGTTTAAGTTCTGTAATTGATGGTATTTCATTTAGAACTTCCCTTACTGCTGTTTTTACGCCGCTGTTTGATAGCTCCGCCATGTTTGTTGTAGGTGAGTCCAGTCCATGTAGTGATGTTTTCAGGCCCTGATTGGCCAACGTGCTGTGTCAATCACAGCGGCGACGCTGATTGGCTCGGTAGACGGATGATTTCTGGCAAAACGGTTTCAACGGGTATGAGGCCAGACTCTCCCTGAGAAATGAATTGAATGCATTTCCGGGGGAGGCTGGTTTACGAGGCTAGAGTAACTCCAGCTCGTTTCACAAAGAGAGGTAACTGAAACTCGGAGTCAGTTACTATGGCAACACACTCCGTGAAACAGACCTGGTCGGGAGCAGGTTTTCTCCAACTAACCCTGAGTTTCTCCTTTTTATCTGAAGCTGCAGACTGAAAGCAGCGGCTGACAGGACGATTAACTCCTCAACTGGATGTTTTATTCTCCATGAGGATTTGTTTGATCGTTCCTGTTGTTCTGCACCGTCACTTTATCTCAACAACCCTTGCAGCCACCACACAGACACGCACACAGAAGAAAATTGCACTTCTCTCTCTCTTTTTTTCATAGTAGATCGATCCACTTACGGATTATTTCAGGTGTGATTGATGACTACACGCACACCCCCGTCACGTTATCATGGAGACAAACTGAACGTAACAAACACATTTGGAGTTGCACCTGCTCAAACACACAATGTTGAATAACTCTCCAGATTTCTTTTTATAGATTAATACTCACGTAATGTCCCGCTGTGTAAAAAAAAAAGAAAAGAAAAAAAAAGCTCACGTCTATTTGCCGCTGCGACGCTGCTGCAGAATCTTTTTTTTTTTGTCGAGGAGGGCGAGGAAGGGGGGGGTGGGGGCGTGATTCTGCGTCAGCATTCATATGTCACTCCACCTTGAGACGTGGGAGGGGCAAGCTTTTTTTTTTGGCTGGTTACCATGGTGAATCATGTTATCTTTGTTCCATTGATGAGGGCTTTTCATCTCCCCGTAACTCAGGGTGAAGTTACTCAGAGTTGAATGAACTAATAGGCCGTAAGGTCAACCCTGTTATCGTTTCATCTCGCTCCACCGTCTGCGAACTACACGATCTTTAGTTGATAAAAAAGATAAAGTTATTTAGAGCTCACAGCAAAAAGTTCGTCGCAAAAAATCCTGCCCGATCTTTACGGCGAGGCATTTTACACAGGACTAGTTTCTATCTGGCGTATTAACATTTTGGTCCGCGAGAGGTGGCACGGTCGACACGTGACCTCGATAGACCAATAGGCTTGCTCCATTTGATAAACAGAAACAGCAACATGGCGGCCTCCCGTGTTTTATCAAACCTTACCTTTATAAACATAACTCGAAAAGTTATGGACGGATTTGGATGAAATTTTCAGGAAATGTCCGCGATGGGACCGGGAACAAAAAAAAATAAAATTTGGGGGGACGGATCGCCGTGCAATAGATATGCCATATTCGCAACTGTAATAACGAGACAATAACACTCGCGCAGTTGTCAGCTGCAGTCTGTCATCAGAGGAGTGTGTGTGTATATTATTTGGAAAATGGTTTGAGTGAATAACTTCAACAAGAAAGGATGTGAACACTTGGATTCAGTATATAAAAAAACACACTGGCATTGATTAAAACTGCTATTTGAAGTTAATAAAAGTCATTAAAGTTTATGATTTAACAGTTATTTGTGTTCATTTGTATCCCTATTTTCAGAGGTTTCATTATATGGTGCTTTGGTATATATTTCATTACGTGGCTATTGTATATGAAATTATTATGTGATTAATTGCTCAGTGTCTAGTGCCCTGGGCACCAGTGCTGCTCAACACTCAAATATACAAATCAATCCATCCATCAATCAGTCATTTATTCACTCATAACAAAAAACACTAATCAACCATAAAAACAGTCCTAAAAACATATATACATACAGCATATAAAACAGCATAAGCATAAGAAATGAATGGTAGTATTAATGGTAAAAATAAGAATGCAATGCAATACAATCCTGAAAAACAAACAAACATCTACACGCAAAAACAACTAGGTCAAAATAAAAAGTTTCTTACAGGGAATCCTCTGCTCCCGTTATTTGCTGTTGAAGCTAGTCGTGTGTGTGTGTGTGTGTGTGTGTGTGTGTGTGTGTGTGTGTGTGTGTGTGTGTGTGACATTCTAATCCTCACTGTCAGTGTCAGGGCAGTTGTCATCTTCCTTCTCCTCAATTTCCCTTGTGTTTGAACACTTAAAACACTTGCACAAGTCCGTGCAACAGAGTCCTGCAGATACACAGGAACATCTTGTTGTCTTACAGCCACTCCCTTTACAACTGCAGTGTACTGCATGCATAACACTGTCGGGGGCTGGATTCCTCGTCATCCATGTGATGTTAAGCTGTTCCTCTTCCAGATGCCATCCATGTCCAGTGGGTGATGGAGCACTTATCTTTTTTTTAAAACAGGCCCGCATGATTGCAGCCTGATAGTTGGCCCTTTTGCAGTGCTGATGGAGGGCATCACTTGTGGGGGGGATGGACAATTTCACTGTCTGTCTGACTATACTCACTAGACTGTGTGGTGTCTCCACCTGATGGATAAGGTAGCATGTCCAAGAGTGTTTCTGTCGACAAATTTTCAGCAAAAACAAGTTCAGAGACGTTGCGCTTTGAAGGGGTGTGAAACACTAGCTGAGGGAAATCCAGACTCAGCCTCCTCTTCAGTATATCCTGTCTGCAACACAACAAACAGCAAAAATTAAGGGTCATCGGAGTACCATCTAAAGCATAGGCTAAAGGTGGGCTTCATTACAGTTGGGGCTGTTTCACAAATCAACACAGAGTGGTGGGGCAGATACAAAACATTACAGGCTGGAGCCAATCTATAGATGCCCAGGAAAAGTACAGATCACTAACAACACTATCAGCTGTTTTACTTGTTGACAAATTGTACATGTCTGTGCGGACAGCAAGCTGGTCACACACATTCTGTGGTTAAAATGGTCTTGCATGTGACAAATAATTGCTTAAATTGTTTTTCAATTACCTGTATTTTGAAGCATCAAGACCTTCGTTTGTCTTCACCAGTTCTATGAAGGTCTTCCTCAGCTGGCCCATTCTCAGCACCTCCTGGTTGATAAGCAGCCTTTGACGGATGATCCTCTCACAGAAAATCTTATAACTGGCATCAAACGTTGGCTCATTCCTAAAAAAAACACACAATTTGGAAGAATGAAAATAAGCGTTATGATTGTGTTCACGTACATAAGAAATAAAACACAATGTACAGTGTTTATTTATGTAAAGTTAATAAATGACTTACTGTTCTTTCTCTGGTCTGGCAGGCTCAATCAAAAACCTGGTGTACTGTTGGTAACAGCTCTTGTGGTACTGCACCTCCAGAGCTACACAGTCTTTGTCTTTGATGTGAATAAGAATGGAATCGTCCTCCTTTAACTCAGCAGCTTTCTGCAACTTGCCTTGTAGAAACAATAGATAGATATGCTTTATTAATCCCGAAGGAAATTAAGGTATCCTGTATTATTTATTTATTTTATTTATTTATTTGGTTTATTTCGGGCATGCCAATTAGTCATCATCATCACACATCATCTTAATCCAATAATACAATTCACATGACCGAAAGGGAAAGCGGGAGAAGCAAAAGCTTATCTAGTCCCGCCCCCAATATTAAGTATCATATTGGGGTATCATATTAACATCAAGACACACAGGCACATGACATATATACAAACATATATATTACTCCAACACAAATGAAGATATAATTGTGTGCAGTGTAGTTTATTGTATTATATTGCTTGATAGAAGCTATGTGCATATAGCACCGCTTATGTCGTTTATGTTTTCCATCACTTTCTTCTGATGACTTCTCTTCGCCTTCGGAAGTGCTCGTTGACGAGTCGCGGGCCGCCATGTTGCTGTTTCTGTTTATCAAATGGAGCAAGCCTATTGGTCTATCGAGGTCACGTGTCGACCGTGCCACCTCTCGCGGACCAAAATGTTAATACGCCAGGTAGAAACTAGTCCTGTGTAAAATGCCTCGCCGTAAAGATCGGGCAGGATTTTTTGCGATGAACTTTTTGCTGTGAGCTCTAAATAACTTTATCTTTTTTATCAACTGAAGATCGTGTAGTTCGCAGACGGTGGAGCGGAATCCAATTTCTGAAAGACTTTACGTGGTTGACCTTACGGCCTATAACTGTTATCACCTGTTCTGAAACCCACAACTCTGAGTTTCCTATCTCAGAGTAGATCAACTCAGAGTTCAGGATTTGACTCGGAGTTTATTGAACCTGCTTTGTGAAACGGACCCCTGGAGAGGGCATTCAGAACGTGTATGAAGAAGTAAATAAACGTTGGAGCTAGTTAGCTCACATGAAAAACAAAAGACGCATCATTTTAAAAAGATGAACAAAACATGGTACCAGGAGTGAAAGGCAGGTGATAATTGTATCCACTCATCCATAAATAGTTTTTTTCTTCTTCTTTCTCTAGTTGTATAATGTTAATTGTCTCTGTAGTTTTTTTTTTCCTGTTTGATAACTGTGTTTTTTCCTGTTCTATGAATCTCATTGTTATGTCTTTGTGTCTATTTGGCTTTTAAAGCAACATTGCGGAGTTTCAGCTCAGTGCTCCCACCATCTGGTTGAAAAGCGCTATTGTCTGGGGGAGAAAACGAAACTAATCAGCCGGCGCATCTAGCGTTGATTGCCAATAATAAACGACAGTATTTACCACATGTTTGCATGGAGACTGTGTGGCGGGTGGTGGTGGTGAGAAGGTGGCGGCGACGACGGCGACCGGAGGGGTAAGTTTCGCTTTTACCCACCTCGTCTCTCCTCGACGCAGAGGGGAGGGGGAGGAGGGGGGGCAGTGTTTTGTACCCGTGCAGGGAAGTTACCCCCCTCAGACCGTGGCAGCAGCTCCATTCATCCTATTAACCATGTTTCTACCATTGCAATGAGTCTGGAAACATTATTTTAAGGCCGAAAAACTCCACAATGTTACTTTACATCTGCCAGGAGGACTACAGTGTGAAACTAGCCGTTGGCTAGTACTGGCACTTTAACATTTCACTATGTTCATTAACGTGCATTGTCCTCCTTGAATAAATATAAATAAATAAACTTTCGGACTCGAGATGGAGACTTTGAGGCCACCGGAGGGACTGAAACTGGTCGGAAATGTAACGACCTCAAACAAGAAGGAGGACTCAAATGCTCCACTCAAAGGAATTTTATTTTTTTAACAAAAAACGCTCTCAAAAGAGGATAAAACTGGACAACAACAAAAAAATCACTTGGAGGACAAAAATGAACTGTGGTTCTCAAGCGGCATGACAGTAACAAGACACAACGAACTGACACAAGACAAGGGAGACAAGGACTATTTGAACAAGAGGTAGGGGGACACAGGTGGAACCAATCAGGGGCGGGGTTGACAATCACAACGGAGGGAAGGCACACAAAGGGAGGAAGTCAGGATCTGGAACGAGAGGGAACAGGTGAGTACAAAATAAAACAGGAAGTGCATGACAGGACAGGACATGAGTGACTTGACTAAATAAAAGATTAAAGGACCAACACATGACACTCATCAAGACATATCAAAACAAAATTAACAAATTTGACGAGACATAACAGGAAATGTCACAGATGCAACAACCTGAAGAGACTTTTGATTGCTTTGTGACGGGTTTCAAACTAAAGGCGCAATCATCTGATTTAGGGGATCTGAAAGACTCCATCCGTGATCAAATTGTGTACGGGATCTATGATAAGCGGACCAGGGAACGGCTACTACGGGATGCTCGGCTGACTCTTGAGGAGGCAGTGCCACGCAAGTGAGTTGGCACAACAGCACGCAAAGACATTCAGTGAAACAGGTATCACTGCAGGACACGGCAGTGTAAAAGTAGCTGTGGTTAAAAACAAGATAAAATAAATAAATAATGATTACAAAGTGTTTGCAAAGCTCCTTGCTCTTCGTTTGGAAAAAGTAGTTCTCTCTCTTGTAAACCCGGACCAGGTGGGATTTATATCTGGTCGTCAGTCTGCAAACAATATGAGAAGGCTGTTTCATGTAATGCACAGAGCAGGCTCACTTCAGCGTCCAGCGATGGCAATATCGCTGGACGCTGAGAAAGCCTTTGATAGAATAGAATGGTCATATTTGTTCAATGTTTTATCTAGATATGGGTTTGGTCCAGTGTGTATGAAATGGTTTAGAACACTTTATTCTGACCCAGTCTCCAGGATTAGAAGTAATAATATACTATCTGACCCTTTCCTATTGTATCGAGGGACACGTCAGGGATGTCCAGTTTCCCCCTTAATTTTCATCTTAGCGCTCGAGCCTTTAGCTTGTGCCATACGTGACAGCTCAAACATAAAGGGTATCCCCATGGGCGGTCACCAGTTCAAAATGAATTTATTTGCCGATGATATTTTACTGACTCTAATTGACCCTATTCAATCTATTCCTGGAGTACTGGAAACAATTAAAAACTTTAGTCTGCTTTCAGGTTATAAAATAAATGGGGGTAAATGTGAAGCCTTACCATTAAACGCTTTTACGCACTCGTCCCATCTAGGCTCAGCCCCATTTGTTTGGAAACCTGAAGGTATTAAATATCTAGGAATAATTATTAAAACTCCAATTAATAAGATTTTTGAAGCCAACGGTCCAGGTCTACTTAAAATAATTAAAGACGATTTGAGAAGATGGTCAACCTTACCGTTGTCATTATGGGGCAGGGTAGACATATTAAAAATGAATGTCCTGCCGAGACTAGCCCATATAATATCATCTATTCCACTTCAGTTTCCCCAGTTTTGGTTTAAAGATATACAGTCTATATTCTCTACATTTTTATGGAAGAATAAAAAACCCAGAATCAGCTATAAAAAGATGTCCATGTTGAAAAGTAAAGGAGGTCTAAGTGTTCCTGACATGTATTTATATTATCTTGCATACAACGCCAGATTCCCCATGGTGTGGGGTTATGGCTTTAAAACCTGCAAGCCAAATTGGGACTGGTTAGAGGAACAGATAATCAAAGATCACAATAAACATCTATCCTTACCTTCTCTGTGGTACTGCCCTAAAGACATTGGAGGGATAGATAATCCAATTATTAGGGGCTCCATTAGCATAGCAAAACTTGTGCACAGAAGGCTCGGCATTGCGGGGAGTTCCCTTCCCTCATGCCCACTATGGAGTAACCCTCTTATTTCAGCAGGCGGCTGCCCTTTAAACATCCCTTCTATGATAAATTGTGGAATAAATACTCTAGGGCAAATTGTGAAGGATAATACTATGTTACCCTTCTCTGAAATGTTATCGAAGTTTAAGATGAACAATTCCAGTTTCCTCTCCTATCTACAGCTTAAGGCTGTTATCACCAAATTATCATCAAAAGGAGCAATGTTGTGTAATCAGGAACACTTGGACAAAACCCTATAAAAACTTGTGGGTGGAAAAGGTATGGTCTCAGGTATTTATAAATTACTACTCCTAACTTCCCCTCCTACCAATAGTAGGACGCAGACAAGATGGGAGGAAGACTTAGGTGTCTCCTTTTCCCAACAGGAATGGGATAGAATCTGGTCTAACTCTGTATCTTCTACCAAATGTGCACGTT
The DNA here is from genome assembly GCA_030347415.2 of Decapterus maruadsi. NCBI lineage: Eukaryota > Metazoa > Chordata > Actinopteri > Carangiformes > Carangidae > Decapterus > Decapterus maruadsi. The sequence goes on along the minus strand of CM064904.1, from coordinate 1,757,505 downwards.
TTAGGATTATCAATTTCAAAATCTTACATAGAGCCTACATCACACCCTACAAGTTAAATAAGATGGATAACTCTGTATCAAATCTATGCTGGCACGGGTGTGGGCAGGTAGGCACCCTAACCCACTCCCTTATGTTTTGTCCTGCGGTCAAGGCCCTCTGGGATGCAGTCAGAGCCACATTGTCTCAAATTTTAAACACTGAGCTGACCCTTTCCCCAGCTACATGCCTGTTAGGTGTCCAACCGCTGGGCATTAGCTCTGTATTTGCACAAAAAATGGTCTCACTTGCATGTCTTACAACTAACAGACTAATACTTATGAATTGGAAATTTAGAAACCCCGACTGTTTTAACATGTTGAAATGGCTGGAGGAATTTTTAAATCTTGTAAGCATGGAAAAGGCTGCATCCACTTTGCTGGACGTTGACAGGAGGGAGGATGGTATATGGGTCACGATAAGAAACTTTATGAAAGCACAGCACCTTGCCCTCACCCCTGCATAACGTTGCCCCATCTAACTATGGCATTTGGCCGTTTACATCATGAAATTGGGTTTTTTTTGTTGTTGTTCGCTATCCAAAACGGTTGATGACTTCCTGTAATGACTGTACTGTGTAATTAGCGTTATTTATTGATTATTTCGTACCGCAACACCCCCCCCCCCCCCCCCCCTTTTTAAATGTGTCTTGTTTATGTAAAGTGTCTTAGTAATGTAATGTCTTGCACTGTCCTGTCTATGGTATGTTTTGTATAATGTAAAACTCACAATAAAATCTTAATATAAAAAAAAAAAAAAAAAGATAAAAAGAAACACGCCACAAAAGAAAAGCACAGATGACGCAAGTTACTCCTGCAAGCGCCGTGGTGGCAGGCACCAGCCCCGGCAGTGTCCTGCGTATGGCAAAAGTGTTCAAAATGTTATGGAAGAAATCATTTTGCAAAACAGTGTCTTTCTAAAAAAATCAGTGCGGTTAGTGGAAGAGACTGACGTGAGTGAGATTTCTTTGTTGGGTTGGTGTCATGTGACGACACACAAACAGAGAAGAAGGACACAGAGGAAAATGACGAGTGCTCAGAAAAAGGAAACACATGGCTTGTGTCACTTCAAATAAATGGAGCTATTGTAGCACTAAGGATTGGGGACAGCTCTCCATTCCGACGCACCTCCACTTCGACACCCCGCTGTTCCGAAACACCCTGTTCCGGAACACCGCTGTTCCGACAGCTCACAGGGGCGCGAGGCTGCTGCAGCCGCTGCTCGTGCTGACAGCTGACTGAGGGAGATGCTTTGGTTGGGCTTAGGCAATGAAGAAAGGAGTTGGTTAAGTTTAGTAAAAAGATCAGGTAGAGGCTAGAGAGGCTAGAAGCAGAATGAACGTTAGGCCTTTATGTCATTAATATGAAGTATTTGCTTGTTTTGCAGTTTATTATGCACATGATCCGTTTGACTCCAAAAAGGAAATAAGGATCACTGCGCACTGAGGGTTTCCCCCAGTAGCCTTTTCGAAATAGCGGTGTCTTTAGAAAAAAAAGAAAACCCCGCTATTACGATGAATGGAAGTCTATTGTCGGAAAGGCGGGGCTTCGGAAAGGCGGGGTGTAACCCTAAGGATTGATACAGGTGCACAGGCGAACCTGATCAGCATGACAGACATCAGTGCTATGAAAGAAAAGGCCAAAAATAATCAAGAAAAGAGTGCCACTGAAGGACTACAATGGAAAAGACATTGAAAGCAAAGGTCAGCGCAGACTAAAAGTAACAGTGAAGAATAAAACTTACAATGTACTGCTGGGTGGAGTTGCATCAAAGACATAGAACCTGGTAAGGAGAGAATCACATTAACTGTTCAGAAGCAGCAAGTGTACACTCACGCACAGTTGACTCTATAGTGCAACGTTATGATGTCTTCAAAGGATTGGGTTGCCGGGGGGCGACCGCCATTCCGACGGTCCGCCAGTCCGAAAATTCCCGAAGGTCCGTCATTATGAACTTCCAGAGGGGCCGCTGTTCCGAATGTGTTTTATTTTGAAAATTGACCAGATTCTCTCGTGGTTTGACTTCCTGCCCGGCTTGACAAGACGCGCCACCGGGACAGCGCCCCCTTCCCCCTCCGCCTCCAAAGTTTCACCCAGGTGCGAGTCTGATGCAGCCGCGGCGCTCCTGCTGAAAATGAATGTCCTTGCTCTGTGCTTTGGTTAGGTTTAGGCAATGTAGAAAGGAGTTGGTTAAGTTTAGTAAAAAGATTAGGTAGAGGCCAATAAAATCACTGTTAATATGTGTCTCCCCCGGGAGTCAAACCCTGATCCACCGCATCAAAATCATATGCCGTAATCACTACGCTACCAACACATTTGCCAAGTGGCGTACCCTGTGCTTTAAACCATTCAACTTTTTTTGAGGTTCGGAATAGCACCCTTTTTTTCAGGTTCGTAATGGCACCCTTTTCCCATAAATAATTAAGGGTCGGCATTCCGACAAATTAAAGTAAACGTTCAGAGTGGCGGCCCTTCGGAATGGCACCCTGGAACCGGGTTGCCTGCCGTACACGTATAAAATCCAACTCAAAGACGATGCAAAACCAGTGATTCATGCGCCACGCAGAGTTCCAGCTCCACTTCGCGAGCGTTTCAAAAAGGAACTGGACAGGATGTCTCAGATGCAAGTCGTCACAAAAGTGGAGGAACCTACTAAGTGGGTAAGCTCAATGGTGTGTGTGGATAAAAATAAAAACAAATAACTGAGAATGTTCTGAGATTTTTCATCGTGCTATGGACAACATGTTGGAGGGACTAGAAGGGGTCCGTTGTTATGTCGATGACGTGGTCGTCTGGGGGTCCACGACCCTGCCTTCGGTATCTTCTCAAACTCGATGGCGTCATGTGGAAGAGGGGATGTACTTGATTCTTCCTGGAGAGGAAGAATATACGTTTATCATATTCTTTCCTCCTCCAGTCATACTTTTCAAGAGTTGGCCATTGTATCCCTCTGCTTCTGGAGGGATAACAGACAGCCTGTGTTGTCCTGATCCCCCTGAAAAGTGCAATAAGGAAATAAATGAAGAATAAACTATAATATATATATGAAACTAAATTATTCACAACATAACCTCTTTTAGTTAGTAAGGTAAGTATACAATACCTAGAGCTTTATAAAGCAGCCAGCCTCCTAAAATGGATCCAAGTTTTGGATAATGTGAGATCAGGAGTCTTGAAATCTGTATATATACATCACATTGTATGATAGAGGCACAGCTTAATCCATATCAATATATATTTACTAGGGGGAAAAGCATTCCAATTTCAAGAATGCATGATTGTACATTGTCAATTATCAGAGTTGGTTTGGTATGAAAACAAACTTGGCAATATATCCAGGTTGGCTTAATTGACCTCCATGTGGTCAGCAGACTCTGGCATCCCATCCCAGCAAGGAGGAGAGTTAAGTCAGTGGTGGATGTGGGAGTCCTGTCTGTGGTTTTATTCAGTAGATACTGTAGAACTTTACTGGGTTACACTTTCCCACTGGTGGTGACCACCCGACAGGGAGATCCAAATCTTTTTCTCCCTCTTGCAGGGGCTTTAGAAAAAAAGCCAGGAAGTAAAAATAAGCCATATTCATTAAGCCAAATCTTATTTCTAACATAACTTAGTGAGTGGTGTAAACAAGAAATGATGAATCTGTTCACATAATTTTTTAACCTGGTCATTTCCTGCTGAATTCTTTCATGTGGTGCTGCTGGTGGTTGAGTCTCCATCCGGTGGTGTTGTGCTGTCTGTGTCTGTGGTTGTGTTGCTGTCTGGTGGGCATCTTGAAGTTGGCAGCCCAGCAAAGACATTATTAAATGCCTTGCAGCCTCTTGGATGGACTCTCTCTGTAGATGTAGGATTGTGTTTTATTATGTGAACTTTATATTAAATGGCAATGATTACACTTAAAGAATTTATGTCCTACTACTAGTACACCCATGCATGAAGGGTAAGTTCATCTCTCCCACAGAAGAGAATAAAGGATAACACGCAAGTCATTGCAATTCAAAATGTTATGAATTTTCAAAACAACATGCAAAAGGAGGATGCACTGCAGGATGTACAGTACAGACCAAAAGTTCTCATTCAATGAGTTTCCTATCTTTTCATGACTATTGACATTGTAGATTCACACTGAAAGCATCAAAACTATGAATTAACACATGTGGAAATATGTACTTAACAAAAAAAGTGTAAAACAACTGAAAATACACCTTACAGTCTAGTTTCTTCAAAGTAGCCACCTTTTGCTTTGATTACTGCTTTGCACACACTCTGCGTTCTCTTGATGCGCTTCAAGAGGTCGTCACCTGAAATGGTTTTCACTTCACAGGTGTGCCCTGTCAGGTTTAGTAAGTGGGATTTCTTGCCTTATAAATGGGGTTGGGACCATCAGTTGTGTTGTGCAGAAGTCAGGTGAATACACAGCTGATAGTCCTACTGAATAGACTGTTAGAATTTGTATTCTGGCCAGAAAAAAGCAGCTAAGTAAAGAAAAACAAGTGGCCATCATTACTTTAAGAATTGGAGGTCAGTCAGTCCGAAAATTTGGGAAAACTTTGAAAGTGTCCCCAAGTGCAGTCACAAAAACCATCAAGCGCTACAAAGAAACTGGCTCACATGAGGACCGCCCCAGGAAAGGAAGACCAATGGCGCGTTTCCACTAGCACGGTACGGCACGGCACGGCACGGCTCGGCGCGCTATTTGCGTGTTTCCACTAGCCCTAGTACCTGGTACCAGGTCCCATTTTTAGTTCCTCCTCAGCCCTGGTTCCAAGCGAGCCGAAGCGTTACTATACCGTGACGTCATCCGACTGCCTTCCGCGGATTGGGCAGAGTCAGCGCGAGCGCGACATCGGACATGAGAATCAAACCCGGAATTTCAAAAACAGAGCGGCAACAGCGCCAGCTGATCTGTATCGAGACTGTTGTTATTCCTTCACCCGAGGAAACTGTTGTTGTGTGTAAATCCACACTGTGGTCTGTTAACGAGGTGCAGACCAGTGAGTTTGGAGCTGACGATAGGAGAGAAAAAAGAGAGACGGACAATGCGATCCCCGCGATCACCCCCGTGCCGACCCCGCCCCCGCTGAGGAGTTACTAGAGAACTCAGCTGTAATGGAAACACAACCAAACCGAGCCGAGCCGTTCCGTGCTCTACCGTGTCGTGCTGTACCGTGCCAGTGGAAAAGCGCCACAAGAGTCACCTCTGCTGCAGAGGAGAAGTTCATCCGAGTCACCAGCCTCAGAAATGGCAGGTTAACAGCAGCTCAGATTAGGGAGCAGCTCAATGCCACACAGAGTTCTAGCAGCAGACATCTCTAGAACAACTGTTAAGAGGAGACTATCCCTTTAAACTAAAAATCCTACATAGTTCCTCTTTAAATAGAGCACAGAGCTGAGAGGTTGGAAAGCAAAATAAACTGTCCACATGCTCTATAATGACTAATGCATTGCTCTCTCATGTCTACAGTCAGTTTGCATTATGTTTGAATAATATTTGGAGTTTAGGGTAGCGTGCTCGTATCCATGCTGTATGCATGAGAGTATGGGTGGAAAATGACTCTTACTGTAGTGTATTTCTACAGTGGTGGGTGGCACCGGTGCCTGAAACTAATGGTTGTATGGCCAGGAAAACTTGTGACTGATTTTTAGCTCATGCATCAACAGGCTTCAGACCAGTGTTTTCTGGTCATGTTGGCTGCTGCTTTGCAGGGTGTTATTCTTTGTTTTGGGGTACTTTGCTCACCAATAATATTTAACAAGCCACATGGTAAAACAAGCCATAAATCTAAGCAGTGACCTTGTTTTGTTGCGCTAAAACAAGGGAAAACAGTGTGGTATCATTAAAACAAAAAATATGTTGGTTAGGATGTTATGGTCCTCCTCTTATGTAACTGTGCTTGCTTTAAAGGACGCTGGCACATCTTTCTTTTTACCAATTAATTTTCAGGAAAGGCTGATACAAGGTCAAATAGTTGTGTTATTACGTCTTTGAGATTTAGGTTTATGTAGTACAGCACAGTATAGTATACTTTGCGCTGATAGCAACAACATCTGTGCACTATTAGTGCAAGGGTTTGGTTATAGATGGGTTGCATGGGGTATTTTTGTATGTGATTGACCATTTATGAACATGTTGTGGTCAAACTCTCCAGTCACACCAGACAATTCATCACTGGCAGAGAGAGGAAAAGAGAGGAGCCAGCGAAGTGGAAATTCATGTCAAGCATGAGAGAAGGAGAGAGATGAAGAAAACACACTTTTAAGTTTAAAGGGGTCATCACCTGTTTTTTTTTTTGTTTGTTTTTTTCAGTCCCCCTTAAAGGATAACTTTAGTTTTTTACAACCTGGACCTTATTTCTAGCATCAAATACGATCAATTACTCACCCTGACAAGTTTGGTGTCATTTGGAGTCGTTTTGATGAAATTAGCCCCAATCGAGCGGCGCGTATATCCGTATAATGCGAGAACACGGGGCACCCAATGCAGCCTCTAAATAACACATTATCCGCCGCAAAACTTGTTCATTTCGCCAATATTTTGTGATGATACACTAGTGTTATTCCCCTCCGAGCCCGTGGTGGCATGTTAGCAACATCCTGCTCCTCTAGGTTGACCTACTAACCTCTGATCTGGATGATGTCATCTCCGACGGCGGCGCGGCGCGGCTAACTTGCTAGCGCTAATGCTATGGTCCGTTTCTGCATGTTTCTGACTTGTCAGAACAAAATGAGCAGCTGGATGAAGTTCAGCTTCGGTCAGCTTCCACAGGCTTCCTCTCCTCAACCTGGATCCTCACTACAGCTCTGACTAGTTGAGCTAAAAAGGACCCAAATGCCGAAGCGGAATGATTATTATCAGAACGAGCCGGGCACCGGTCGGAGATGACATCATCCAGGTCAGAGGTTAGTAGGTCAACCTAGAGGAGCAGGATGTTGATAACATGCCACCACGGGCTCGGAGGGGAATAACACTAGTGTATCATCACAAAATATTGGCGAAATGAACAAATTTTGCGGCAGATAATGTGTTATTTAGAGGCTGCATTGGGTGCCCCGTGTTCTCGCATTATACGGATATACGCGCCGCTCGATTGGGGCTAATTTCGTCAAAACGACTCCAAATGACACCAAACTTGTCAGGGTGAGTAATTGATCGTATTTGATGCTAGAAATAAGGTCCAAGTTGTAAAAAACTAAAGTTATCCTTTAAAGGGATAGTTCACTCAAAATTGAAATTTGAAGACAAAAAGCTGTCACTGGGTACCTCTTATTGGAGTCAATCCCAGGTCACCTGCACGGGAGGCAGCTGCCCTACCCACTGTACTACTGCTGCTACCAGTAACAGCAGGTGATGTGAGTGAATGCGTTTCTGCTCTGTCATTGGTGGAGCAGTCTGTCAGTCTCGTGTGGCTGATCGACAGGACGATATCTCATTGAACTATAAGCTTATTCAGCAACCAATAGGCTGAGAAGGTTGTTACCAAATCCCGCCTTCTGTCTTCAGAGTTTCAAAACTTAGTTGCAGTGAGAACACTGCCAGATTTGAAACTCAGAAAGTGTGTTGTTGAAACACTGTAAATAAAGTGCTGTAGTAAGAAGTTGATTATGTTCATTATGTCTTCTATATATTAGTTCTACGTTTCTTGTGTTCAGACAAGTAAAACAAAGCGTGGTGTTACCTGCTTAACAGTTTCCACTGTGACAGAAGTGTCATCCGACGTGTTGACGTGTCATTTACCAGCTGGTCGGCTCGGTGGACCTGTCAGAGTCGGCCGAGCCAACTGTACCCCCTCCGCCTTGGGTGGTCTCTGGAGGACGGAATCCCAGGTGTGCGAGAGAGCGTACGCCCCCTCGTCCCGGTTGATGGTGTCCCTCGCCCGCTTCCTTATCTCTATGGCCTCTTTTATTCAAGGTTTCAAAATTTGCTTCTGGTGTGATGATCTTGCTTTTGTCCCAGCTTCTGCAGTGGTCTGTGATAGCTGATTTCAGGTTTTCCTGTTCTGTGACGTTGCATTTTTGATCTGGTATTATTTTGTCCTGGGGGTGAACTAATAGCTGACAGAGTTTTGTGTGAGGTTTCACCGCTGTATTGATTCTGTGTTTTTTCATAATCCGTTGTATTGGTTCGGTTATTCCCCGGATGTATGGTATAGTTATAATGTCTTTTGGTTTGTCGTCCTTATTGTGTGCGTGCGTTTTGTTTGTTTATCCGTGTTGTATGTGTTTTTCCTCCTCCTGCTGTCTATTTCTTCAGTTATGATGGTGGGCCGTTCATAAAGTGTTCTGACGACAGAGTTTGTTGCTGTGGGAGGTTCTGATGTCCAGAGGACATACTGGTCAGTGTGTGTGGGTTTTCTGTAAACTGTTATTTTGATGCTGCCATCTTCTCTGTGATGATTGTTCATGTCCAGGAAAGCTATGGTCCGGTTTATTTCTTCTTCATGTGTGAATTGGATGTTTCCAGTGCTGTCCATGGTGTTCAGGTGGTCTGTGAGGTCTTGTGTGTGTGTCCGGTTTTAATTTTCTCCAGGATGTCATCAACATATCTTTTCCATAGTGTGGGTTTATAGTGGGTGGGTGCGGTTTGAATTGCTTTTGTTTCCAGGTCCTCCATAAAAAAACTGCTCATGATTGCAGATAGTGGATCTCCCATTGCGAATCCTTCTGTGTATAGATTTTATTCTTGAACTGAAAGTAGGTGCTCCGTCAGCTATTAGTTCACCCCCAGGACAAAATAATACCAGATCAAAAATGCAACGTCATTTATGAGATTCCGTGCAAATCATGAAAAAAAAACATACATCGGAGAAGGGAGGTCATTCAACATAAGGAAACAACAACATCAAAAAGAATGCGAAAAAGAGACAGCGGGGCGATTCGCACGGACTCAAAACGATAGGAAAACCTGAAATCCGCTATCACAGACCACTGCAGAAGCTGGGACAAAAGCAAGATCATCACATCAGAAACAAATAAGTTGAAACGTTGAATAAAAGAGGCCATAGGAAACGGGCGAGGGACACCATCAACCGGGTCGGGGACAGCTCTCCATTCCGACGCCCCTCCACTTCGACACCCCGCTGTTCCGAAACACCGCTGTTCCGACAGCCTCCGCTCGTGCTGACAGCTGACTGAGGGAGATGCTTTGGTTGGGCTTAGGCAATGAAGAAAGGAGTTGGTTAAGTTTAGTAAAAAGATCAGGTGGAGGCTAGACAGGCTAGAAGCAGAATGAACGTTAGGTCTTTATGTCAGTAGCCTTTTCAAGAAAAAAAAGAAAACCCCGCTATTACGACGAATGGAAGTCTATTGTCGGAAAGGCGGGGCTTCGGAAAGGCGGGGTGTAACCAACCGGGTCGTGGGGGCGTACACCCTCTCGCACACCTGGGATTCCGTCCTCCAGAGACCACCCAAGGCAGAGGGGGTGCAGTTGGCTCGGCGGACTCTGACAGGTCCACCGAGCCGACCAGCTGGTAAATGACATGTCAACACGTCGGATGACACTTCTGAGGAAGACTGGAGTCACAGTGGTAACACCACGCTTTGTTTTACTTGTCTGAAACGTAGAACTAAGCTTGTAGAAATTAGGGAAGGAAAAGACAAAGATTTGGAATTAATTTTCAAATACAAAATAATGTTTTCAGACATATGAATTTTTATTTCAGCCTTTCAAAACACTATTTACACCTTCAAAATTTTCAAATCAGAGATTAGCCCTTTCAAAACTCAGGTTTCAACATGTCAACACTTTTTTCTAAATATATTTACACCAGTTTTCAGATCTCCATTTACAAGGTTTCAAAACTGGGTAACAAAATTATTAATTATTAAAGTGAAAGAGAAAAAAAACAAATAAACGCTGCAGAGATTTGAAATGAAAATTAAATTACAAAATATTGTTTTCAGAGATTTGAATTTTTATTTCAGCCTTTCAAAACACTATTTACACCTACAAATCTTTTGTATGCTTTCAAACATGGGGTTTCAAGCTTTCAACATTTTTTATTTCAGTTTTGATGGCAGTGTTTTAGCTCCATAAGTCAACATCTGCTTATTTTGCGGTGTGCTGCCTCATGACCTACTCTGGATTAAACAAAGAGTCCAAACGAAAAAACTCAGCCACTTTCAAACCCCAGGTTTTCAAGCAAGTTTCCACTGAGGTCCAACACCAGTAAAGCAGAAGTTGTCTAATGCTGCGTTCCAGGCAGGCTTTTGAAACCATAAATTACGGCTTAAAGTCACGACTTACGACTTTGTAGCGTTCCAGGTAACCTATAAGTAGTGTTTTTCCGTCCTGTTGCCTGTGAAAGTCACTATAACGGCCACTCGTAACTAAAAACACACGTTACGGGTTGCCTTGAACGCACCATAACTTCTTGTCAGCCGATGGAGTTAGCGGTCCTCGTCCCTACGTCACCACATTCACGCGATGCATCCCTTGGCTGCACACACAGCCCTTCATGCCGTTCTCTCTCCTCATTGGATAACACTTGTATCCCACAAGGAAAGTTTTCTCCTGGTTTACAGCAGAGCAGAGTGACGGAGAGACCAAACACTCTATGGAAGTGATGCTGACGGAAAATAGGACTATTTAACATTCCACTGACTTCTGCTTTAACTAGTACTGTACTATATTGATGGCTTTCATTTTTATGGTGCATTTTGACTCACTCTTGATTAATAATGTAAATCACAAGTTTAATCACAATACAATATTATATCTCGATCTCGATTCTGTTTGTCCATATCACATAGTTTTGCCACAATACTTTTTCCATTCGATTCAGGGACCAGTGATGAATACGATATCATCTGATTGTGATCTTCTTTTCAAATGGATAAACCCCAGTTTATAAACTGTCTAAAGGACAGCAATGGTCCTGTCTGGCTGTTGTGTTGTTGAGAGCTGAGCAGAGTGTGTACAGTACTCATGCGTTACCTAGAATGAAAAGCCTTTTGCAGTGCCTCGTATGCCACGTAGCATTTTTTTTTTTTTTTTATCACAGAAATGATCAAAATTCAGGAGTTGCCGTGAAACACGAAGCGGCTTCACTGCCGCTCGCCGAGAGGGAGCTGCTGACAGCGGGGAAGCACTGAGAGCCGAGCTGCTTGTTGCTGCTGGAGAAGCAGCTCCGTACGTGGAGTTGGTCCATGTGAACGGGCCCGCAAGTTGGAAGTGGATTTTTTGCCATTGACAGAAGGTCATTACCAACGCAGAGTGTACATTTTACCGTTATGTTCTTGTCCTTTTCACTGGCTTTGTGGCAACTGGTGCTGCTTCCACGCTGGCTCTGCACTCCTCCGAAAAACGTCAGAGCACATCTACTTGCAGGCGTTGTTTGGATAAACTGACAACGGATTGGGAATCTAAACTGTCACTTTCTCGCATGGAAAAATATTAAAACTGAATAAAGTGACATTAATTCTCTACTCGCTGCTCACGTGACTGTTCAGGCTGCAAGACATCCGCCCACCGCCGCTGGTAGCAAGCGGTGGCAAGCCTAGCTGTGGAGGACGCACATGCCGTCATGTTGCTGAACGGGTCGTGGGTTTTTACTTCGGCTCAAAGCACCATGAAAAAACTATGATGTGTGATGTCCAAAAAGAGTCTTAAATGACTTTTAATGTGTTATTGGCCGTCTGTGTTCTTTTTGGTAAATGACAATCTGCCTATAGGGGAAAATAACAAAATGCGGAAAAAATATAAAAAGCTGTTCCTATGAAAAGGCTCTCATATTTTAATTTACTTATATTGACCCTTAAAACAATTTAGTATAGGTAAGGTTTGGCCTACTCAAGTGATACCGGTATCTAGTCTGGACCGGCCCAAGGACTCTCTTTGAGCTCTTCCTCTGCAACACCGAGGGAGTCCATGCTACAACCACAACAGAAAATTATAGCTGCTGCGCAGCAATGGGTCGTGTCCGGGCAAATTTTGCACAAGAAACAGGAAGACAGGTTAATTGACCTTGGAATGTTCATTTCTGCACAAGCTGGGGATTGAACCCGCAACCTCTGGAACTAAAGACTATTGTCTATCACACTGAGCTAATTGTCAAGTGGCAGTGCCACGGTGGCTTCACAAATTAAGTAAACCATTCACTGGCAACGTTTCTGAGGTAAAATTCTGATGTTTGTGTCAAACATCATCTGCTATGAGTCTAAGATTTTGTTCAAAGACTATCTGGTATATTGATGTAATATACTTATCACCTGAACTGGGGATCGAACCCACCTCGTCTGGAACCACAAACCAACACTTAACTCAGTGAGCTAATTATCTGGAAGTGAGACATGGTGTGTGTCTTCTCAAACAGACTCATAGAGCCAGCGTCCGGGCAGCTGTTGTGGAGGCAGATTTCAGAAAAGGTCAAAATGTCAGAAATTCTAATATCTAAACAAAAAATCTGATAATACATAAATTGTATCTAGACAACGGACATGTTGGTGATTTTGCTTCATAAGAGAAAAGCTGATGTTTAAAAGTGTCACTCTGGGATTGACTGCGGTTGTTCTCATGAGAGCAGCGTTCAGGTTGTGGTGAGCTTTAGACCATGGTCCGCTCTGTTTGCTTTTTTAATTTAGAGGCTTGCTGTGATGTCATCGTGAGGATTCTGGCATTTTTATGTGTCATTGTCGTCGTCACCCATGCTGGGTCTTGAACACACAACCCCTCGCACCACAAACCAGCGCTCAACTCAGTGAGCTAATTATCTGGTAGTGAGACATGGTGTGTGTCTTCTCAAATACACTCAAGACGTCAGCGCCCGGGCAGCTGTTGTTGAGGCAGATTTAAAAAATAGTCAAAATGTCAGAAATTCTAATATCTAAACAAAAATCTGTTAATACATAAATTGCATCTACACAGCATGGAAATGTTGGTGATTTGTTTGTAATTTTAAGTGTTTTGCTTCTCAAGAGAAAATGTGATGTTTAAAAGCATCACCTTTACATTGGCTGCAGTTGATCCCATGAGAGCAGAATTCAAAATGTTCTAGAAAATTCAGTTTTTGAGATAAAATTCTGATATTTTCCAAACTTCATCAACCATGACTCTACAATATTCTCAATTTTTTTCAGAAAGATAGAAAATGTATTTAGCAGGAATTTGATGGTATATGTTTACAGTAGTGTTTACAGTCAAACGTTTTCATGCACTGTAGGCTCAATTTTTGCTTAATCAAAAATCCGAGAAACAAGTTTTGTGGAGGACAGTCTGGAGATGCTCTGGAGCAAGTTTGGTGACAATTGAGCAAAAATTGTAGGAGGAGATACATTTTAAAAGTTTTACACTTATTGAAAAAAACAGAGTGATGGACTTCATAATTTGTATAAGTTTAAGTTGACAAAAGTTTCAGCAGTATCTAGGCTACATTGTGGTGAAGTTTCACAGCTGTAGCATCTGCCGTTGGCTTGGTAGGGATTTTTAAAGTTTTTAATTTTAAACGCTTATTGTGCCCCCCCTGGGAGGGGGGGGCACATGTCCTTGGAGTTGAGTGAATCTGGCATGGGACTGGACCTTTGTGCAAAGTTTGGTGAGTTTTCGCCCATGGGAAGTATGACTTCCTCGGAAGAAGAAGAAGAAGAAGAAGAAGAATATCAGCAAATACAATAGTGTCCTTGGCAGCTGTCGCTGCCCGGACACTAATAAATGAGATTAGACAATACAATGGCCATTCAATCAAGAAATCACTGTCACTATCACCTGGCTTCTAACACTGCAACCTCTCGGTCTTTGCTGTATTGCTTGGAAAGTCTTCCCTGAATAAACAGAACAATTGGTCACAAATCAAAGCTCACCCTCAAAGGTGACTGAAAAATAACTAACCTGTGTAGGAACACATACTAATCACTGTCCAATTCTTCAGTCAGACCAGACACTGGCGGCTGAGGAAGGCGTGTTCATCCCTTGCTAGGTGTAGATTTTACTTGGCATGTTTGATAACGTAATCAGTGCTTGTAGCACCCTGCCTCACTGCAGAACATACTTTTTACAAAATTAGTACCAATACCACATAACAACAACGGTACGAAAATAAATATGTAGATATAAATCCAGTAGCAGCAAGGTCAGGTCGCCATCAGTCCTGCAGCCCTTTGCCTCCCTCAGCTCACGCCACCGGGTGTAAGCGGGTCCATATTTATTTGCGTCCAGGCTCGTGCTTTATCGCTTTCTCTCTTTCTTTTATTCGCCTCCTCTGACAGAAGCCTCTGTTAAAGAATTTGATAGCTTTGTTTTCTGGTTAACTGCTGTCTTACTCTTCCTTTTTTGCTGCTGGCTAACTCTAGGCTAGTGTCCTTCAAATAGTGCAGTTGCTGCATTTCGTGAACAATTAGACAAAATAGCAAAGCACAGGATGAGATCATTTAAATCATAATTTCAGTCTCATTTTCACACATAGTTTATGTACTTATTTTTCAACTATGCCTGATTCAACTGTCTTTCCAAATATGACATTTTGACCTGGGTCACAACTCATTTGTATTTCACAAAAATTACTATCAAGGTAAGTATAGTACATCATGGAGATGGAGCATAATGAGAACAACAGATTCAGGTTCAGGACTTTTTTCTTTTTAAAGTATGGGTACTACTGAGAAAAAAAAAGTCTCTCAGCCTATAAGTTCATTAAATAATAATGTACAAACCCATGTTCTTCTTAAATCTATGTTTTAGTTTTGACATGGATGAGGACAGAATGTGCCTCATCACACCAACAGCAACTGCAGCATCCCCTACAATGAAATAACTATATTAACAAAGACGTCTCATCACATTTTAACCCCCACTGTCAATGTTCAACTTACATTTTCTCATGAATATGTTTTTTGTGTGGGATGCAATACCTAAAATGCGACACTTGAACGGTGCAGCGCACATGCTCTCTCTTTGTAGAAGCAAATCAGGGCGATGTCCCGCTCATCATCAGCATCTCCTGCATCCAAAGACAACTGCAGAGGTGGCATACGTTTCCCTCCCTCCCTTCCTCTAGAACTTTTTCATTACTTCTATTGGTTTCTGCATTTTTCCAGTCTGTATGGCACAATAAGGAACATGAGTAATTCAAGTTCTCTGTGAAATAGTAATGAGTCGGTTTCAAATGAGCTGGTGGTGGTTTCATCCACTATGGGGTAAAACTTCCATTGTTTCAGAGACAATGTTTCAGGGTGGGGGTCTGGAGTTAATACCTTTCTTTTTGGGCAGCAAGGTATGAAGCTGCAGTTTGTCTTGTGACAGTAAACATTACTGTTCCTCATAATACTAACCCAGCTTTCCATCCACCAACTGTGGCATGTGATATAGTATCATTGTGGTACAGACTATGTTAGCCACAAGTTCCTGTCTATTGTTATCCAAACCTGCAAGATAAATAATGCTGTCAGCTACTGTTGGAAAACCCCTTCTTTGTTGTTCCACAAGGATTATGTGTTACGGAAAATCAAGCCGAAAGACAATAGACCTGCAGTGGGTTGACTGTACAACTTCTGTCTCTATTGAGGTTACAGTAGGACTATTGTTGGCAAATTGACAACAAAGGGATAGTGTATTTTCACTGTTTATAAGAAGTCCCATCTAAAAAATAATACACCAGTTTAAAGGGATAATCTGGCGTAAGTTTAACCCATGTAACACCGAGTTAGACCCCCCCTCGAGCAATGAAATCTGCTAACCGCTCGTGTAACCTAGATGAATAAGACAATAAACTTATAAAACTAAGATCAAACCTAAAAGTAAGCAAACATAATAATTATTGTGTTTAATTTAACAGAATGTCATAAAAGCAGTTAAAAAGCAGAGTACTGTTCAATTTATCATTATTTTTATGTTTACTGCTCCTTTAACAAGTGCCGGTCAGGTGACTATAGCGCCCCTTGCTGGAGGGAGGGAGAATAAACAAAGTAACAGCAGAACGCTACAGACAGCAGGCGGAAAACTCGAGAACGAGAGGAAAGAGAAACAATTAGGAGTGAAAGGAGTGTATTTTGAGGTTTTATACCATGTTTTCTTTACTTTTTGGGGAAGATATTGTACTCGACCGCTGTCCACGTCGCTGGAATCTGTTTTCAAACGAGGATTTGGTGAATGTAAACTATTTTTCTGTGGGTGTGTTTTGCAGCTTTGTCGTACGAGTCAAGTGTGCAAATAATATAACTCGCAGCTAAGTTGAAGCAGTCTGAGGTTACTGTTATGCTGTGTATTTTGTGTTTTCATGTGTGCAATAAGTAATTAAGAGCTAAAAGACGTAGCATACGTGGTCAAGTTGCTCGCGCCTAAGTGAAAGCAGAGCCGCCATTTTATGGTGTGGTTTGTATTAATGTTGGTAATTAATCGTTTTTTCAGTACTGGTAATTTATTTTGATTTAATTTAGTGATTTATGTAATGCTAAAATGCCTGCCTGTGCATTGCCTTGCTATATGGCAGGCCAGGTTTTTTGTCGGGACCAGTGGAGCGTGACTAGCCTTGTAAACCAGCCTCCCCTGGAAATGCATTTCATTTCATTTCACAGGGGAAGTCTGGCCTCATCCCCGTTGTAACCGTTTCGCCAGAAATCGTCCAATCAGCATCGCCACTGTGATTGACACAGCACGTTGGCCAATCAGGGCCTGAAAACATCACTACATGAACTGGACTCACCTACAACAAACATGGCGGAGCGTCAAACAGCGGCGTAAAAACAGCAGTAAGGGAAGTTCTAAATGAAATACCATCAATTACAGAACTTCAACTAGAGCAAGAGTCGGCGCTTGTTGAGTTTCTTGGAGGAAAAGACGTTATCGCTGTTCTTCTTCGGTCCCTGATTGGCCAACGTGCTGTGTCAATCACAGCACGTTGGCCAATCAGGGACTGATTGGCTCGGTAGGCGGAGTGTTTCGGCGAAACGGTTACAACGGAGATGAGGCCAGACTCTCCCTGAGAAATGAAATGAAATGTATTTCTGGGGGAGGCTGGTTTACGAGGCTAGAGCGTGACTACACCGAGGAGAAACCAAGATGGCGAGCTACCCACAATAGGAGACAGGATCCGAGCGGAGGAGACCCGAGGAGCACCTTGCTGCAGAACCCGCCTACACACAGACACATACACTGACAGTGACACTGGGATCGTGGTAGGACAAAATTGACTGGTTTTGCAGCAACACATAGTGGATTCATTTGGATAAAAGAACTCAATCAAAAGACTTGTTATTCACCACACTGTGGAAATTTGAATTATTGATTACATTGATCTGTGAGATCTGAGAATTGAGTTTTAAATTTTGATATTTGATTTAATTTAATTTTCTTTTATTTATTCACTTTTCCTTATTGTGTGCCAATTTGGTATTACATTGATATTGAAAGTGATTTAAAGCTTAAATATAGCTGATTAAGCAAATTAAAGGGATAGCTTAGCGAGAAATTTATGTAAATCATTGTTATAAACTCTTAACATGGTGAGTGGTCATAAAGCAGGTGCGCAGAAAAGAAAAGAAAAAAGTTTTTAAAAGGGGGACAAGAAGCCAGAGAATTAGTGCTAGAGTTGGCTGTGGACGGTGATGTCGCTAAGTGAACAACAGCCACTAACACTGAAAGTTTACATTCGTGATCACTGTGACCAAAGCCCGATTTGAGTCTGTCACCGGCCGCTTGTAGCCTATTGAGCTGCGGTATGACCACACAAGCTGCCTGCTGATGGGAGATCAGGGAGGTAATGTTAGGGTGCTTTCACACCTGTTTAAAATGATACATTGTTTCATTTTTCAGTTAGTGCGGTTGCTTTCACACAAAGCTACAAACGCCGCAGTAGACTGGAGAGCGTCATGTCTCCATGACAACCGGTTGAAATCTGGAAGCGCTGATTGATACTTGTCTAGTTTGGTACTTCTGGCTGGTTTCCGGTTGCGTTCACCCAGCTCGGTCCCGTTAGTTCCCGGTTAAACGTTTAACACGGCGGACCTCTGCTGCTCGGTAATCAGCTGCTCCGCGGACACAAGGGATGGAGCCGCCGGGCGCATGGCGTCTGTCCGACTACCCATTTCTCCGACCACACGTCTGTCCGATACCCATTTCTCCGACCATACATTTTTTTTTATTTTTGCGTCCATTAGTCCGACCTCCCATTTCTCCGACTTAAGTAGCCCTAACCCTTAACCTTACCCTAAACCTAACCTTAACGCTGTAGAATGGGAAGTCGGAGAAATGAGCAGTCGGACTTTGGGGCAGTCGGACTGACGTATGCTCCCCGGAGCCGCCGACCTGTCCGGTGTCTGAGCGGACTCAGCGGACACGCACCGACCGGCCATCCCGCTGCTGCTGCTTTGTTTGTGGGGACAGAGACGTAGGACCGGAGTACGGGGCCATTGCGTTACCAACGACTATCAACGAGCCCTGGCAGTTGGTGCGCACCAGAGTTCGGTTGGAAGCAGGTGCACGAGGGTGAACAGACTTGGGTCCGGCGGCTGGATTTATCTTGGGTTTACAGCAAAGGCTAATACGAATCCATCACCGAAACAGCACAAACGAGCAGCAGTGGAACAGCAGAGGAGCCTGTCAGGGAGAGACAGGGAGCTGTCAGGCAGCCCACAGTCAGAGCTGAGGAGGGGGCAGGTCCCGGGTCCCACTCAGCGCAGCAGCCGCAGATCGGTAGGGAGCGTGTGTCAGTCAGAGTCTGCATTCATCATGAATGCTGTTGTTGTTGTATTAGTAGTAATGAAGGCCTATCTTTTACAGAGAATGATCAAAATGATGTCAGGCTACGTATGGAGCCAGAGGGAAAGCTGGCTATGGAGAGAGGGGGGACAGCTCTCCATTCCGACGCACCTCCACTTCGACACCCCGCTGTTCCGAAACACCCTGTTCCGAAACACCGCTGTTCCGACAGCTCACAGGGGCGCGAGGCTGCTGCAGCCGCTGCTCGTGTTGACAGCTGACTGAGGGAGATGCTTTGGTTGGGCTTAGGCAATGAAGAAAGGAGTTGGTTAAGTTTAGTAAAAAGATCAGGTAGAGGCTAGAGAGGCTAGAAGCAGAATGAACGTTAGGTCTTTATGTCATTAATATGAAGTATTTGCTTGTTTTGCAGTTTATTATGCACATGATCCGTTTGACTCCAAAAAGGAAATAAGGATCACTGCGCACTGAGGGTTTCCCCCAGTAGCCTTTTCGAAATAGCGGTGTCTTTAGAAAAAATAGAAAACCCCGCTATTACGATGAATGGAAGTCTATTGTCGGAAAGGCGGGGCTTCGGAAAGGCGGGGTGTAACCGGAGAGAGGAGTCCAGGGAGTGGAGTGAACCTCAATTTGAGGCAGCAATGACAGAAAATGAAGAAAGGGAAAGGGCTGATGAGGAAGCTGGCATGTCTCCAGACTTTAGGGACCCTGGCCTATGGCCTACTGTCATGACCGACTCCGACAGGACAGGTGTAGTACGTGCTTTAGCAGATACCACCTTTTCCAAAGGAGGCTATCCGATGATAACCCCAGGGATGTGGAGGGGAAGGCATAGGATGTTTAGTTCTACTGTTTTGTTGCTTAGCAGGCAGGCATAGCACTCTGTTGTATTGTATTGTAGTCTACATGGGACAAGAGATGGAAATGGTTTGTTTATATTGTGTCACATCATTACTGCCTGTTAACTTGAACTGTCCTTCCCCTCTGCCCCACGCTGCTCCCCGAGCCGAACCCCCATGAGGATTCCCTCCCACACGTACGCCCCCACCTCTCCCTGCCGTGAGGGTTTTCTGAACAAAGTGCCCCTGGGCTTTAGTCTGCCAGAGCTGTGTCCTGGTTCCTTCACAGATCACAACAGTTTTAAAGCCACTTCTTTTCCGGCTAAGGTGCATTACCGCCACCTACTGTGTTGGAGTGTGAACCAGAGTTACCTGGTTATGTGCTATTGCTCCTCTGCAATAACGTGAGGGACTGAGCCTGAGGGCTCTCTTCACCAAAACCAAACTGTGGCAGTGTCTCGTGCATCGATGTGATCAAAACACGTACCAATATGTTTTTGTGCTCAGTTTTGTTTTAATCATTTGTAGTTGGCTCACAATCATGTTCAAAACAGGCATCCAAAACCTGTTTTCCCTAATTTAAAACTTATAAAGATTTTTGCCTCTTGAACTCACTCCCCATAAACGTTTCTTTCCCACTTTTCATTCCAAGTCACCCCATGTCTCTTTAATGCTTACATCAGATTTCCTACCAGCCTGTGCTAATTCATTAATTTCTAATAAACAGGGTTTATATGCTATATCTATAATAAAGTTGACCATTATGAGCTGGTATTTGTGGATTTTCACTGTGGCAAATGTGTTGAGCATGATAATGGCACACTGCAGTTAATGCAGTGAGATCAGTGTCTTAAATTCACAATGTTGTATTTTGCTCTGAGGAGCTTTCTACTGTAATGGCGTTTTTCCACTAGCACGGCACGGCCTGCTTTTTTTGCTTTTCCACTAGCCATACTCCCTGGTAATAGGTACTATTTTTAGTACCTCCTCGGCCCTGGTTCCAGGTGAGCCGAAGTGATACTTAGGGTGCACTCACACTAGGCAATCGTACCGTGCCCAAGCACGTTTGCTCCCTAAAGTCCGGATTCTATTGCTAGTGTGAGTCCAAGTGTTCCACGGTAGTGATGCGCGGGCCGGAGTTTTTTCCAACCCGCGGGTCCCGCATCTATGAAGTATTTCAACCCGCCCCAGCCCGCCCCGCACCACCGCATCTATTTTCACAACCTGCCCCGCCCCGCCCTGCCGCTATTAAACGTCAGACAGCAGACTTTTTACTTTGAAAGTGCAGACAGAGGCGCTGTGTTGCCGGTAGCTTGTCAGTGTGGAGCTCGTGAGGAGTGGGAGAGAAGTGCAGCGTGAAGCAGCCACCGCCGCCTCTCTGTCTCTCCCTCTCCCCGGTCCCTGCTCTCAGTGAAAGCAACCCCGCTCTGCTGATGCGTCCAGCCACCGCCTCGTCACACCTACACAACATTTGTGGGGACAGCTCTCCATTCCGACGCACCTCCACAGCCCGCGCATCACTATTCCACGGTACACTTCCCTGGCCCGGCACGGTTGGGAGAGGTGTGCTTTGGCACGGTACGATTGGCCAGGAATACGCTGCGGGCTCGTTCTCCACCACGTGTCTGCAACCGCGTGTAAACAACAGTCAATTAACGATTATGTCGCGCCGTAAACATCGCTTGTTGACGGCGCTTTGATCAAACTTCAAGATATTACCATGACAACCGGTCAAACAATTAAAAAGCGCCGTTCTTTCTGCAGTCAGAGCGCATCTGCCGTGTTGCTATATCAACTTGATGACGTCTGTGTCGGAGGAAACCGTGCTTCAGCACGTTTGGATTCGAGGTAGTGTGAGTGCGGGCCAGCGGGGGGCAGGGGAGGGGGGGCATTCAGGCTTCAGCACGGCACGAAACAACTGGCCCTAGTGTGAGTGCGCCCTAAAACATGAGGTCAGCCGACTGCCTTCCACTGATTGGACAGAGTATCCTCGCTGGAAGAGTGCGAGCGCAACATTCGACATGAGAATCAAACCCGGAAATTTCAAAAACAGAGCGGCAACAGAGCACTGATCTGTACCAGACTGTTGTTGTTCCTTCACCTGAGTTAAATGTTGCTGTGTGTAAAACCACACCGTGGTCCGTAATCCAGGTGCAGACGAGTGAGTTCGGAGCTGACGAGCGGATCGAATAAAGAGAGACGGACAATGTGGCCCCGCGATCGCCTCCGCCATCACCCGCGTGCCGACCCCGCCCCCGCTGAGGAGGAACTAGAAGAACTCAGCTGTAGTGGAAAAGCACCTTTAGCATGTGTTTTCCTTTCCAGCTGTCTGGTCTTCTATTTCAAAGTGTGCAGGTTTTGGGCTGTACCAGGGAGCCATTCTTTTCTGGTTGATAACCTTCCTTTTCAGAGGATGGCATCAAGTGTCCCAAGGAGTGTTGCTGCAGTGCTATTTGACCTTTATTTAACCAGGCAAAAATCATTAAGAACTTGCAATGATGGCCTGACAAGAAGTGGAAGCTTCTTGAAGGGAAAGGGGGAGAGGGCTGTGAAAAAAGTACTGGTTAAAAACAGTGGCATAAAAAAAAACATAACTATACACAAAGTATAACAGCACACTAATATTCACAAAGACAGAACAGGCAATGTATTGCCAGTGCACGTCTATCAGGGGGCAGCAAGCACGAGTCCCACTTGTTCATCAGCACCAGCAACTTGATCCTCTGTTGTCAATTTAGAGGGTGATTGACAATGTGCTTTCTTTTTCTTGCCATTATGAAACTCACAGCAACAGCGCGAGTGCAGCCTGTCACATACGTCTAACTTCCTGCTGAGAAACAAATGACTGAAGGCACAAGTGTAAGTCTGCACGTGTCATCGAGCGCATAGACACATTTAAAAATATATTAATCAAAGTTCTTGGTATTGGTTAATGGTTAATCATGTGCATCCCTAATTAGAAATGACTATGAAAGCTGCAGATAGAAATGAATACAACTTTTTTGGGGGCCTATTTAATGATTATAGTTGTTTTATATGCAATAATTTACATGCTTTATTAGTTTTAGGTTCAATATGTGCAAAATGTCATTTCAATACGTTCTCAATAAACAACCATGTGGCTCTCAACTTGTACCATCATTTGAGTTTGACACCCGTTCTAATAAATTCACTCCTAATATTTAACATTCTACAAAAATCATCAAGGTACAATCTGTTAATTGACTAATTTCAGTTAGTGTTCTTTGAAACTACCTGTTTATATTTTTATACTGTCGTTATACTGATAGATTTCTCTGATAGATCACAAGTTATTTTTAAACCTATCACAGCAGTTAACATGTGGCCATGGTAGGATGCAGACAAGAGGTGGAGAAAATAAAACAAAAGCACAACAGCATCTGTGACCCAATCCTCAGAAACCAAAGTGAGTGGGCTGAGCTTCCCATGTGTTTACATTTTACAGTCAATTCCTAGAAGAAGGGAATGAAAAAAGAGCAAAGCTTGTTTTTATTTCATAACCTAGTAATTTGTTTGAAGAGGCCTGAGATGGAGAGAGTGAGAAACAAACTTGTATGTTTCATGAGAGATGTTTCTGTCCAACAGCTTCCTCTGCGACTTCTATGCCCACATTAACAATGTAAAAATAAAATTAAAAAGTATATCTTTTTAATATATTTGCAAATATTTCGGTGCATTGTTTGGTGGAAACAAGGAGATACAAAAAAGACTGTCACATTGAGAATTAATCTCGTGGGTAAATTTGTTATGGACGATACATGACAATTTTTAATGTGAATCTAATATTAACACGCTGCAGGGAGATGAACTCAATGCTCAGCCATTGATTCTATTTACATATTTGTAGTCTCCCAAACCATCTGTAACAAACCTATTTTGTAGGCCTTTTCTCGAAAATTGCATATCCATAATAAAATGAGCATATCTCTGCAACCATAAGGTCTATTTGAATACTTTTGGTGTCATAGTAAAGGGAAACAATTGAGAAATTACTGGTGAAGAGTAAATAAATATGGCACACAGCAAAAATTAAGTAATTTTAGCCATTAACTGCATGCACTCTGAGAAAACACCTGGGCCCGATGGGTTCCCAGTGGAATTTCTCAAAAAGTTCTCTAGTGAGCTTTCCCCATTACTTATATGTATGGCCAGCTGCCACAAACATTGAGGCAAGCCTCTATATGGCTAATTCCTAAAAAAGAAAGCAAACAAGAAAGAAGAAAACAAAGACCCCCTTCGCTGTGAGTCCTATCACCCAATTAGTTTACTCAAAGTGGACTGTAAGATTTTAGCAAAGTGTCTTGCCAAGCGCCTAGAAAAGGTTCTCCCAGCCCTCACTTCACCTGATCAAATAGGATTTGTTCAAGGAGAACACTCCTTCGAACACCCGTAGGCTCCTTGATATATTGTACACCAAGTCAGAGTCTTATTCTCCTGAAATTATTGTAGCCTTAGATGCAGAAAAGGCTTTTGATAGGGTGGAATGGGGCTTCCTTTTCGATACCCTTTCAAGATTAGGTTTTGGACCCACTTTTATTTCCTGGGTCAAATTACTTTACATCGGTCCCTTAGCCTCAGTTCGAACAAATCAAGCTATATCCCTTTGTACCGCGGAACGAGACAGGGATGCCCCCTATCGCCACTGCCTTCTGACTTAGTGATTGAGCCGCTTGCAATTTCCTTAAGACAGTGTCGCACCTTTGAGGGGATAATCCGAGGTGATAAAGTACATAAAGTGTCACTGTACACAGACGACCTTCTCCTATATATCACCAATCCTGCAAAATCCCTTCCGTCCATTCTATCTAAGTTGGAAGAGTTCGGGAAACTCTCCGGTTACAAGGTCAATATGCAAAAAAGTAACGTTTTCTCTCTGAACCCCACTGCCCTTAATATCCCTGCTTCCATGTTCCCTTTTAGGGTAACATCCCATTTTAAATATCTGGGGATTACCAATGATAATGGTAACATGCGCCAACGCTCCAAATCTTTTTTGCATTTGTCAATTAAAGGAGAAAAATTAAGTTTATATAATAGCTGAAAAGAGCAAGGGAGCTCTTTTCAGCTATTATATAAACTTAATTTTCCTTCGAGTGTGAGTGTGAGAGACAATGCTGTGACCGGGAAATGACGGGAAAATGGGGAAATGTAAGTTTCAACAGAAGTGGCTGGAGGATGATCAATTTAAAAGCTGGTTAAAGCCAGTTGACGGACAACCCGGCGATGCATTTTGCACCGTGTGCAAAAAAAAACGCCCAACTTTGCACAATGGGCGTCAACGCGCTAAAGTCTCACATGCAGTCGGAGAGACATAAGTCGGCGTTCAAAGGCAGGCAGCAGCTAACAGTTTCAATTTTTTTTGCCGTGAGCGTAACTGTCACCAATACGCCTGCAGCTGCCGCCGCTGCTACCACCACTCCTTCCAACTTAGGCCCCAGCTGAGCCGCCACAGCGACTGCACCCTGCGGAGCCGCCACAGCGACTGCCCCCAGCAGAGCCGGGGCAGCGGGGAAGACCACCGACCTGCGAGCGGCATTTGGCTCGAATGTGACTTTGGAAGTGGAGGTGCTCTGGTGTCTTAACACTGCAGTGAACGGACTTCATGATCGATTACCATGGCAACGAACAAAGCTTCGAAGCTTCGATTTTTTGGGGTCAGCCCTAGTTTTGACTAGCCTGATGCATCAGCCGCTTATTTCATTCCATTTCATATAGCATCTGAACACGAGCCATAGGGATTCGTTTGCTTCCGGGAGGCGGTTGCTTACATTTGCTTTAACTAATCGCTGCTGCTTGGTGGTGACGTGTGCTATACACCGGTGAAGCTCATAGGTTAAGCTTGAGCGCTTGAGTTCAACGTCATCGCCTTCAGTTCCCCATCTGTTCACTGGTTAAACGCATTACTAGTTTCCTGACTATATGGTGGAGGCAAATGAAATTGGCCGGAAGCATTAGGCGGCGCTAGCCTGGCTACGTTTTGACAGAAATTAGGACGAGAGAGTGCATCTCTCCCACCTTAGCTTCTCTCCACTGGCTTCCTGTAGGATTTAGAATAGACTTCAAAATCCTTCTGCTGACTTATAAGGCTCTTAATGATAAAGCTCCGTCCTATCTGAAAGAACTAATCACTCCGTACTGTCCCAGCAGAGCACTCTGCTCCCAGAATGCAGGTCTGTTAGTGACTCCCAGTATCTCTAGAAACAGACTGGGAGGTAGAGCCTTCAGCTACCGAGCTCCTTTACTGTGGAACCAGCTCTCTCCATGGGTCAAAGAGGCAGACACTCTAACTACATTTAAGTCTAGGCTGAACACCTTCCTTTATGACAGGGCTTTTAGTTAGGGCTGGTTCAGGTAGCTCTGAACCATTTATAGCTACGCTGCTATAGGCTTAGACTGCTGGGGGACACATCTGGTTACATGGAGCAATCTCCTCTCTCTTCTCTTCTCCTCTCCTCTCTTCCCTCCCTCTATCTCCTCTCCTCAGCACATTTTCAACTGTCATTATCATTATCTGTTGCACTTTGTAGTTTGGCCTATGGCCTCTGTTTCCACAGATCCACTGGAGCTCCATCTCTCTGCACCAACCGCTGCCTGCATCACCCCCTAACCTCCCTTTCCCCTGCTGTTAAACCAACCTGCCCTCCCTTCCCATGAACCAGTCTGCCATCCAGTCCTCCCATTAAGCTGCCCTGCCCTCCCTGCCTTTCCTCCCACCAGAAGCTGCCTTCATCAGCTCTTGTTAACATTTCTATGTTTTCCACATTCTGTGTTATAAACTGTTTTCTGTCCGTCCTGGGTGAGGGATCCTCCTCTGTTGCTCACCCTGAGGTTTCTCCAATACATGTATGTCCCTGTTAAAAGGGTTTTCCATGGAGTTTTTCCTCAGTGGATGTGAGGGTCTAAGGACAGAGGATGTTGTTATGATGCCATGTAAAGCCCTTTGAGACAAACGGGCTATACAAATAAAATTGCCTTGCCTTGCCTTGCCTTGCCTTACATTCATATTATACACTACTTACAAAGAGTTGGGTATTCAGGACTTTCAGGTGTAATTTATAGTGAATGTAAAAAGTTCTTGCTACAGTTTTATTATACCATGAAAGCAGGGCATTTAAGTAGAACTAAGGAATTGTAATTTCTCAGGCAACTGATTAAAACAAAATGTAACTGCTGTGGTGGGTATACCACAACAAGTAATGTCAGTGTGTCAGTTGTTATGTGACTAGAGGACATCCACTTCTCTGCCCTTCTGTCACTCTTCCAGTCTCGCTTAAACCTGCTAATGACATTCTAAGCTCAGTGGACACTTCCCTCTGAGAATGTCCTGTTTGAAGCCTTGCAGTGGCAAGGTACTTTTGATGGATTGTGAGGTGGCTGTTTCAATACAAACTGTCATTGAAGCAGAACATTTAGTGGTGGATTCATGGATCAGACACTTGTTGTGATGTTTGTGGTTAATCACCACCTTGTTAGAGAACAGCATGTTCAGTTATAAATACCAAGACATTGAGCAGTTAGACATGTGCTTTCAAAAGTTTAGAGAAGGTCAAATTAAGTTCACCTGTAAAGGTTATGTGCATTTTAGGTACTCTCTAAAATTTCATCCAAAAGTACAAAACTTTTTCTTAGTAGTGTACTTTGCATGTTTGTACATTTACTTAATCTGCATTTGGTTTCAAAGACTCTTTGCCTGTGTGTGACTGTGGTTCTTTGTTCAGCATTTGTGGCAAAAAGACCAAAGGGTTTAATGTGTGTGTGCGTATGTGTCTGGGTGTGTGTGTTGCGGGTAGAAGTGTGGTCAGTGAACCATGACAGCAGACCCATCCTTTTTCATTAGTCTATCCTCAAAAACTGCAGAAAACCTTAAATGTCAAATGTACTTTTGTGAATCTTAAGATGTTTGTCTTGTATGTGTGTGTGTGTGTGTGTGTGTGTGTGTGTGTGCACTGTTGTTACTATCTATGAGGGGACTTCGGCGTCGTTACACATTCACCAACAGGGGACCGTGCAGCAAACAGGGGACATTTTTTAGGTCCCCTGTTTGACATGCTTTAAATCAAGTTAAAATCATGTGAAAACCCTTCTGGTTAATTTTTTCAACTTTTGCCAAGAGGGGACCTGAGTGTGTGTGTGTGTAAAATACCATATTCAGCAGTGCCCCGGCAGGCTGGAGCAGGGTTTTTAATGGCTCATTCACACACCATTCACACACGTCGTTTCTTACACTCCACCAAGGTGTGAACGACTTGCAGACCCAGCAGCCTTTCAGACTGTAGAGAGGCTATCAAACAGGCTCCTTAGTGCACAAACCACTACCTTGAAACATTATTTGTTATTCTTTGTAACAAAATATAACGGTTCTGTTTTCATTAATGTCTTAAGTTTAAAGTCACTACTGTATTAGGTATAATAGAAATTTTAAAATATTGAAACAATTTAACATCCATAACTATGTTAGAATTAAGATAGTCATTTAGATCATTTCTGTTGAATTCTGATCAAACATTAACAATAATTGACCTTGCTATTGTTGCTTGTTCAGTTTTTTTGAGCACAGGGTTTCAATTTTACAATGTGTTCTCAATCTGTATTGATAGGTTATTATTATTAATTATTAAAATTAATTAATCAATTATTAGTTGATTTACATTGCAGAAAAAGGTCCACACTTGGTTTATATGGAATGACAGGGGCCCACTGTTGGTTGGTGCACAATGACACAAGTTCCCACTTAGTTAGCATGGAGTGACATACACACTCCATCATGTATGAATAAGAAAGAAATAGAAAATAAATAAATAAAAATTTTATAGAAAAATAAAAGTGATAGTTCTTAAGAGATTTTTTTCATCAAAACTTAACACAAACATTTCTAATAAAATGGCACCAATAATGTTGTAATTATTTTTTAAATGTAGGGTGTACTACTGCAACACACATTTCTACTGTCTGCAATTCTTTTAATAGAGGGTTTTAGGGTTTATGGTAATCTTAATGTACTCACATCATAAATTTGTATTCATAAGGATGTATTTTATTTGCTGTTTTACATTACAGAAAAAGGTCCACACTTGGTCCATATGGAATGACAGGGGCCCACTGTTGGTTGGTGCATAATGACACAAGTTCCCACTTAGTTAGCATGGAGTGACATACACACTCCATCATGTATGAATAAGAAAGAAATAAGCAGAAATAAGCAGAAGTGATAGTTCTTAAGAGATTTTTTTCATCAAAACTTAACACAAACATTTCTAATAAAGTAGCACCAATAATGTTGTAATTATTTTTAAATGTACGGTGTACTACTGCAACACACATCTCTACAGTCTTTATTTTCCTTGACTGCATTGTTGTTCTAGGAAAAATACTTGAATTAAAGCTAAGGGTTTTAGGTCATTTTAATGTACTTGCATCATGAATCTGTATTCATAAGGATGTATTTTATTTGCTGTTTTACATTACAGTAGAAGGTCCACACTTGGTCCATATGGAATGACAGGGGTCCACTGTTGGCTGGTACATAATGACACAGGTTCCCACTGAGATAGCATGGAGCGACATACACACTCCAGCATGGGTGGATAAGCAGACATTAGATTAATGTATAAGTTTTAAGATACATTTTAATCTAAATTTAATACAAGCATTTGTAATTATTAATACACAACACAAACTCGCAAACACACATAAAGTAGCACTGGTAAAGTTGTCATTATAGTTTTTTTTAAACATGGAGGGAAAACTCAACGGCAACCTGTCATGATACTTAAGGGAATATTTCAGTTATTGATATTTATGGATCGATAATAAAACATGTATGGGAAAATAAAGGAGGAGCTGAGGGGTCATCAGCTTGTCTGAGATACAAGGGATAATTCTTCTAGAGGATGGATTAACCTGACTAAGTAATATGATTAGCTACTGCAGCACACTTTTCTACAATCTATTAAGTTTTCTGATCTACTGCAGTTTCATACTTCTTGACTGCATTGTTGTCATGGGAAAACTACTTTAAATAACTCAACTCAGGATTCAACATGGTGTGATGGCCTAGAGCCACAAAGTGTTATTCTGTGGTCACCTAATATCCCATATAGCCTACTGAAGATGACGCTCTATGAGGGCCACAGACTTCTACTTTTTAAAAGCGCATGGTTTCAATCAATTTGAATGTACTTGCATCCTAAATCTATATTAATAGGAATGCATTTTACTTATTGTTTTGCCTCACAGAAGAAAATGTCCACTCTTGGTTTGTATGAAATGACAGGGGTCCACCGTTGGCTGGTACAAAATGACACAAGTTCCCACTGAGTTAGCACAGAGTGACATACACACTCCAGCATGGGTGGATAAGCAGACATTAGATTAATGTATAAGTTTTAAGATACATTTTAATCTAAATTTAATACAAACATTTGTAATTGTTAATACACAACACAAACTCGGGAAAAGGGAAAACTCAATGGCAACCTGTCATGATACTTAAGGGAATATTTCAGTTATTGACATTTATGGATTCAACATGGTGTGATGGCCCAGAGCCATGTGTTATTCCGTGGTCACCTAATATCCCATATACAGTAGATGACGCTCTATGAGGGCCACATTGTTGTACTGTGCTAGTGGAAACGCACCATTAGATAGCACGGAGCGACATCCACACTCCAGTTAAATTTAATACATTTTGCAGATGGGTTTAAAAATCTGTACTAATGGTATTGATGCCATGCATAGCTGTTTGCCTCTTGCTGTACTGTTATTAGGCTAATTGCTTGTTGTTGTGAATATCATACTATTGGGGAACACTGGTGTGGTACAAAGAGTGTTTGCCAGCCATGGAGATGTTGTTGACATCTAAACTGTCAGTGTCGAATCTGAAGAGTTACAGCTATACCCTGACCTTATGTGGCTATAGGCCTAATGTTAAGTATAATACAGTTGTTCTCACAGTAAAAAGAGGTATCTTGTGGAGTCTATCATTATATTGTCTTGATGTTGTCTTAAGTACTGCTGAAAGCTTAACCGTTAGGACTGAAAGTGTGACAATTGTTAAAAGTTGAGAGCATTCATTCAAAATTAAGAAGAGTAATTAAAATGTAATCGAATGTAATTAGTTACATTACTTTGATGAAATAATTGAAATATTTAACTTACCCTACTATTACATTTTCAACAGGGTAACTTGTAATTGTAACCAACTATATTTCCAAAGTAATCTTCCCAACACTGCAATCAAAGTGGTACTGATATATGACAATTTGATATCCATGGGAAAATACAGAGGGAATGGAGAATCATCAGTTAGTCAGAGATACAAGGGATACTTCATTGAGAGGATGGATTAATCTCACAAAGTCCCTATATTAAACTATTGCCACACACATTGCTACAGTCTATTAATTTTTCACTGAGAAAAGCATGTGATTTCAATCAAGCATGGAGCGACATACACCCTCCAGTATGTATGAATGAGAAAAAATAAGAAAAATTGATAGCTCTAATGGGGAAACTTTCATTAAGACTTAATACAAACATTTCTAATGAAGTTGCATTTGCACTTCTCTTTATGATCCTAACTGTATGTAGAACTGGCTTCTGTGAGAAGTGAGTGAACGGAGTGAGGGAATCTGTGCTAGACGACTTGTGTCAGTCCTTGGCGGCAGCGTGGGGGATGGTGTCTTGTAGCTGATGATGGTCATTAGCAACTCTGAAGCCCAACCTGGAAATGACCAAGGTCTTAGAAATGTTTTCTGGCAGAGAATGGTAGATCTTTTGGGGGTTATTTCATCCATACACTGACTTATTCCCTGTATCTCTGACAATGTGATGAATCCTAATTTCTTATTCCATGTTAAGGTGTTGTTTCCAGACAGCATACTAGCAGACAATGGTAGCTCATATAAAGGCCCTGTCACAAAATATTATAACAGGGCATTACACACCTTCACAAAACTCATCAAAGAACTGACGATTCTTTACACAAAATGGAATATTGCTGGTACACCCACTCTTAACAGTTGCCAGAGAAGTTGAGTCACCAAAGGCCATAGGTTCGTGGGTAGCACATGGACAACCTGGGACCTGGGAATGCTTGTGTCTCAGTCGGGTCTGATTTGGGTATAAGATGTTGGCTGAAAGAAGGTAGAAACTGTGGAGCCCAACCTGAAAATGCCTAACGACCATCGTCAGCTACGACAAACCATCCCCCACACTGCCTACACTCAAGGACTGACACAGGTCATCTGGCACAGATTTAAACCCCTTACTCCATTCACTCACTTCTCAGATCCCTGTTCAACAACTCTACCTTAAAGTTAGGATCTGTGAAATACATGAGTCCTGGTGACTTAACTATTTCAATGTATATACATAAGATGCGGAACAAATGTGGCAGCCGTAGAGAAGCCCACATGTGAAAATGCGTGAAGGCTGGATGTACAGTTCATCATGGACTTCGTTTTATTTTGTTTTGTTAACTTTTGTTTTTGATTTGTTTCGCTTTTGTGTTTGCTTTTTTTTTTTTTGCTTTTCCTTTTGTTTTTGCTTTGTTTCTTCTTTTGTTTTTGTGGGGAATGGCTTTGGCCACTTCCATGGACAATGAAAATAACTAAACAGACAAATGACAAGCCTGGATAGAGACTATATTTTTCCATTCAATGACTTTGAGGAGGAAGATTTCGGGAATTGTGCAAATGACTGTCAACTTGGGCAGTTACCCAACACAAGCACGGAAAAAATGAACTTCAAAACCTTTGACTATGTAGAACATAAGATGTTTGATCCTGAATGCAACTTTGACCCAGACAACAATTTTTATAATAACAACAACAACAATAGTTGCGAATACTATACAGATGATCAACTAAACACAAGTATCAACATGGACAATGCATTATCAATCATACATTTCAACAGTAGAAGTCTTTATAGAAATATTTCAAAAATTAAAGAGTGTTTGAGTAAACATGGTAAATTTAATATAATTGCAGTATCAGAAACATGGCTCGATAAAGAGAAAGTTAAGGAAATGGAAGTGGAAGGATATGAATTATTTACAATGAACAGGGTGAATAAAAAAGGAGGTGGGGTTGCTTTATACGTGGATAGAACTTTGCGATGCAGCCAGATTGAATGTATGACAAATACTATAGACAATGTACTTGAATGTTTAACCATTGAGATTCATAATGAAAAAGCAAAGAATGTAATTGTTAGTTGTATCTATCGGACGCCAGGTTCATGTCTTGATATATTCAATGAACAACTAGCTGCTATGTTTAACAATTTAAATGATAACAAAGTGCAAGTAATCTGTGGTGATTTCAATATAAATTTGTTAAATCCAAACAGACATCAAAAAACAATTGACTTTATTAACACAATGTATAGCAACTACCTTTTCCCTGTAATACTAAAACCAAGTAGAATAACCATTGATACAGCCACACTGATAGATAATATATTCACAAATCAAATGGACTATGAAATAGTAAGTGGACTTCTAATAAATGACATTAGTGATCATCTTCCTATTTTTGCAGTTATTCAAAATTTTTTGGGGAAGAAAGTTAAACAAAAGACTCATACACACGAAATGATAAGACATAAAACACCTAAAGCCATTGCTGCCCTCAAGATGGACCTAGAGGGGCAACGCTGGAATGAAGTCTATGCCAGTGAAGACCCAAATTGTGCATATGATAAATTTATGACTACTTTAATTTCACTATATGAGAAACATTGTCCCCTAAAAAAAGTAAACAGAAAACATAATGATAAATATAAACCATGGATCACAAAGGGGATAGAGGATGCATGTAAAAAGAAAAATATATTGTACAAGAAATTCTTAAAATTGAGAACTAAAGAGGCTGAATTAAAGTATAAGGTATATAAAAATAAACTTGTAAAAATCATAAGAACAAATAAGAAAGAGTATTATCACACATTATTGGAGCAGAACAGGTGTAACACACAAGGAACGTGGAGAGTATTAAATTGTATAATTAAAAAGAGCTTTAAAAAAAAGGATTATCCAGTATACTTTGTAAAAGATGATGACATTATTACAGATAAAATTGAAGAAATAGTAAATGAATTTAATAACTTCTTTGTTCAGGTTGGTTGCAACCTATCAAAAGATATTCCGAAGCCAAAAAGTAATAATGAGATAGATAAGTATATTAGTAAAAATTCCTCCTCTATGTTTTCTTGTGCTACGAATGATAGAGAGATACTCGAAATCGTTAATAAATTCAAAAATAAAAAATCCTCTGATTGTTTTGATATGGACATGGTATTAATTAAAAGTATCATTGAATATGTAGTTCAGCCATTTACGTATATTTGTAATTTATCCTTTCAAACAGGTATTTTTCCTTCAAAAATGAAAACAGCAAAAGTTATCCCTATTTATAAAACTGCTGAAAGAAATCTATTTACCAACTATAGACCAATATCATTACTCCCGCAGTTCTCAAAAATTTTAGAAAAGTTATTTGTAAATAGACTTGATAATTTCATTGAAAGAAATAATCTATTGAGTGATAGCCAGTATGGCTTTAGAGAAAAAAGGTCCACCTCGATGGCGGTAATGGAACTTGTGGAAGGGATATCAAATGCAATAGACAATAAGGAATACACAATAGGTGTCTTTATTGATTTAAAAAAGGCATTTGATACTATTGACCACCGAATATTAATGAATAAATTAGAGAGATATGGCATCAGGGGGATTGTTTATAAGTGGATGGAGAGTTATTTGGAGGACAGATATCAGTATGTGCAATTAAATAATGTAAAATCTAAATACTTGAAGGTCACCTGTGGGGTTCCTCAAGGGTCCGTTTTGGGCCCTAAATTATTTTTGTTATATGTTAATGATATTTGCAATGTCTCCGATTTATTGAAATGTGTTTTATTTGCTGACGACACCACTCTCTACTGCTCTGGTAAAAATCTTGAACAGCTTCTGAGTATAGTTGAAAATGAATTGAACAAACTTAAAGACTGGTTTGATTTGAATAAGTTATCATTGAATCTAAATAAAACAAAGTTTATAATTTTTGGTACCAAACAAATTAAAACTCAGGTTAAAATTATAGTAAATAGTATTGAAATAGAAAGAGTGTATGAAAACAAATTTCTGGGTGTTACAATTGACGACAAACTGTGTTGGAAGCCACATATAAACAATGTGATAACCAAAATGTCAAAAATCATCGCAATATTTTATAAAACAAGAAATTATCTCAACCAAAAGTCATTATACACACTCTACTGTTCGCTGTTACTTCCATATATGACCTATTGTGCCGAGATATGGGGTAATGCGTACAAAACTAATACTCAACCTATCTTCAAATTACAAAAGAAAGCTATAAGAATTATAAATCATTTAAATATTACAGAGTCAACAAACGCTTATTTTGTACAGTCAAAGACTCTTAAATTTTACGACTTAGTTAATTTCAAAATGGCTCTAATTATGTTTAAAGTGCATAACCATATGTTTTGTTGCAGTACTCAGAGGCTGTTTGAAACTCGAGAGAGTCGTTATGAATTGAGAGGATTAGGTGTCTATAAAAGACCAAAAATACGAACTAATATAAAACAGCGTTGTGTTTCCGTCAGAGGTGTCAATTTGTGGAACGGTTATGATGAGGAATTAAGAATGTGTAGCTCGATTTCTATTTTCAAGAAAATGTTTAAATCCAAGGTACTTAAAGAATATATAGATTTGTTATGAGCGCCAAATGCTTGTTTGATTTAAACTCTAATGTAAAAGTTGCCTTGTTGAAATAGTTTCTGGATTGATTGTTGTTTTTTTGTTTTTGTTTTTTCTCTCTCTTTACCTCTTTTTTTGTTTTGGTAAAAAGGGTAGGCATAATAAGCCTAGGCTTCAGCCTACACCTTTTCGATTAGCACCCCTCATCACATGTACAGTAAGCACTTGTGTACATTTAGTAAATTTTACCTGTGGAGAAGGGGGGGGGGGGGGTAAAAAGCTGATCGAATAAACTGAACTGAACTGAACTGAACTGAATGTGGAGGAATGTTTTTTGTGTCCACATTGTAGACCGAAACCCCATGTGTTTAACACTACTTAGAAAACTGTGTGTAAATGCAATGAAGTTGCTTTGCTTCCTACAACATGCACAAGGTTATACATAAATAGTAAGGAACGTACACACTTGTGTCTGGGTACTGAAACAAAAAAAGAATCATTAGGAAATAACTAAAATGTGTAACAAATGAGTCACTTAAAAAATAAACAATTAGGTAACACGTTTTGCCATCTTCTGAACACAATTCAATGAATTAGTTTATATTTCACTTCATATACTATGGATAAGGTTGTTGAATGTACAATCCACACATCCTGAAAGCAGTCAGACCTATTTCTGTACCAGTGTGAACTGAATACAACTTTTATTGTGTACTTCCCACTTAATGTAAACTTTCTGATTCTGTGCCAGTCCTGTACCTTTTGAGAACTTTAAACTAGGTTTCAATATGTACACCAATTCCATCTATAGATGTGTATGACTATGTGATACAGTCTATAATATACAGGAAAAAAAACCCATAAACCATAAATTTAGCTTTTCATTTTTGTTGTGGACCAAAAACATTCAGACAGGTATACATGAACTCCAGTAGAGCTTATAGTTTGGAGAGTACAAATTTTGCAGTAGTTCAACAGTGGGTATTTTGGGGTTATTCCATCCATCTGATTTATCACCTGTATCTCTGCCAATCTGATTAATATTAATTTCTGCTGCCATGTTTAGTTGTTGTTCCCAGACAATATTTCTACTGGCACACAATGGTAGATCCAAATATTACATTTATCACAAGGCATCACACACCTTTACAAAACTCATCAAATACTTGACATGGTAGATTATTGCTGGGTCACCCATTCTTTACATGGCCAACCTAAGACTAGGGAATTCCAATGTCTCTCTTAGTCTGATTTGGAACATAAGATCTTGGCTGAAGGATGTTAGTCTTTTCCAGGTTGCGCCTCAGAGTTGCTAACGACCATCGTCAGCTACAAGAAACCATCCCCCACACTGCCGACAGTCAAGGACTGACACAAGTCGTCTGGCACAGATTTAAAACCCATTCACTCACTTCTCAGAAGCCAGTTCCACATTTAGGCCCCGTCCAGACGAATACGTTTTTTTCGAATCCGGATAAATACTTTATCGGATCGGCCTCGCGTCCACACGAATCCGGCGTTTTCAGGGGGTGAAAACGGTATTTTTTGAAAACGGGTCCCAGAGTGGGAAAATTTGAAAACGCCGCCCCAGCGTTTTCGTCTGGACGGCCAATACGGCTTTTTTCTGAAACGATGATGTCATGCCCCCGCCGCTCTACCTGTAACCTGACACAGACACACACACACACACAGCTGCAGCAGCTGCACAACAGCCTATATGGACGTAACAACAACGGCCGACTGCCGTCGGGTCGCTCAGACGCTGCGGCTGAATCGCGCCTGTTTAATCATCACTGATCGTCATATTTACTCTGACACGACTCCCTGTCAACATTTAATCCATGTTTGAGTTTGAATACAGCGGGGGACTTCTTCTATTGAATTACAGCGGGGACTTCCCGTCTTCTTCTCTGTGTTGCAGCGTTACAGCGCCACACACACTCCACCCGCTCCACACACGCCTGCAGTATGTACTACAGCGTTTTGGGTCGTTTTCACTGGATCCATGTGGACGCAGGTATTTCTGAAAACGATGCCGTGTTTACGGAGATTTTTTTCAAAACGATTAAGAAAAAGACCGGATTCGGTGAAGCCGCGTATTCGTCTGGACGGGGCCTTAGAGTGGAGAGTATAGGTAGAGTTAGGATCTGTGAAATACAAGAGTGTTGATGACTTCACTACTTCAATGGAGAGGACTGTTTTTGTGTCCACATCATAGACTGAAGTCTAGGGGTGGGAATCGAGAACCGGTTCCTCTTCAGAACTGGTTCCCACTTGATCATTTCCTTGGGATCGTGTGCGGGCCTGCTTAATGATTCTGCTAACCGATTTTGCTTTTTTTCCTTTGTAAATGAGCATGTTTCTGACCCAAACAACACATTTTGTTTTCGGGTCAGAACAAGCAAACACGGCATCAGGACAGAAGCTCTCTAAAGTGTCGGGGTGGATGTGATGTGACAAAAAACATTCAGATTTATAAAACACTGTGTATACACACTTGCAAGTGCCTACAAGGTATATACATAGATAGTAAGGAATATAGCTTTTATATATTAGCTGGGTACTGAAACATTTAAAAAATCATTAGGAAGCAACCAAAATGTGTAACAAATTAATTACTGAATCAGAATGACATTCTACTATTTGTAGATTTATTGTGTGCTTTCCACTTAATGTAAACTCGCTAGTCCTTTGTAACAATACCTTTTGACAAGCTTCAATTATACTTCCACACCAATTTGATCTATAAACATTAGTGGTGTAACGGTACATGTATTCGTATTGAACCGATTCGGTACGGGGCGTTCGGTTCGGCACAGCGTTGAGATTCGGTACAGAAGTTGTCTGTGTTTACAGTCTGCCTGCAGCTACACGTGCCGCCCGATGGTGGCTATCGCTAATGCTACTGCTAATGTTAATGCTACCGCTAGCGAGTAAACAGACTTGAAGAGCCTTCCTGCTTGTAGGAAGAGTGGAGGTGAGGGCTGTGGCTCCTCTCTCCCCTCTATCTGTCTACCTGTCCCTCCGTCCGTCCACCCGCCCGTCTCTCTCTCTCTGTCTGGCTGTGTCCATGAGCTCCCGGCACCTGTGGATCTGCTGCTGCAGATGCGGTAACAGCAGGCCACTACGCACTGTGCCATTGTGATGATCCGCGTTATTCATTCATTCATTTATTTTTTTTGCAGCCGAACGGTTGCATCGTCAGGCAGCTGTTGTGGCATTTGCCCACATTGCCCTATGGTCAGTCCGTTCACATGTAAAAAAAAAAAAAAAAAAAAAAATGTGTGAGAATTTTTTCTAATTCACATTTTATGTTAATTTGAGAATAATGCATTGAACTTATTAGGCAGCACTTTACAACAGTACATTTTTTTCATATTTTGTATAATGGTTTAAGTAGCTTTATATTTTATTCATGCAGTTAAGTTTAATAAGTTTAAGTTTATTTGTATCAGGGACAA
Organism: Decapterus maruadsi; assembly: GCA_030347415.2. Lineage (NCBI taxonomy): Eukaryota > Metazoa > Chordata > Actinopteri > Carangiformes > Carangidae > Decapterus > Decapterus maruadsi. Next base: position 1,718,772 of record CM064904.1, on the reverse strand, counting down.
TGCACATAACATTAGTAGGTGAGTAAAAGAATTACATTTGACTAAAACATACATTTGGTTTAGAAAAAATCCTAATAAACAATAAGCAAAATTATGTTTTGCATTTGGTTCTCTTACTGTACCGAAAATGAACCGAACCGAGACCTCAAAACCGAGGTACGTACCGAACTGTGACTTTTGTGTATCGTTACACCCCTAATAAACATGTATGACTGTGTGATACAGTGTGTAATATTCAGAACCCCCCCCACAAATAAAGCTTTAGTTTGCATATTTTTGCCCACGACGAAAACGAAGACAGGTATTCATGAACTCAAGTAGAGCTAATACTTTGGTGAGTAGAAATTTGGGTTGCAATATACACTGCCCGTCCAAAAAAAAAGTCACACACTTTATATCTGTGGTCACATTGGACCACATTTCTTCTTTGAAGATGATGGTTCCCCACTATCCTTCCAGTTTTAAATTATGTGTTTGACAGTTCTTAAAGCAATGTTAGTCTCAGCAATCTCTTTAGATAGTTTTATTTGCTTGATGAACGTCAATAATTTGACCCTTGTGAAACAGAATAACATCTTCTCTACCACAGGATGCGTTTTCTGACATGGTTGTTTAGGAAATGAGACTGCATCAGTTAGGGTTAAATAAGTTGAATCATAGCTAAAACATAATCATACATGCAGTAATTGGAGGCTCTGACCTATTAAATGGTGACTTTTTTTTCGGACAGACAGTGTAGTTCAAAAGTGGTCTTTTTGGGGTTATTCCATCAACTAGCAGACTTATCTCCTTATTCTTTGTGAAGTTAATCAATCCTCTAGGATGATAGTACAGTATTGCTTTCCTTATTGTATTCCCACATTTCAAAAAGTTAACGTCAACATTTCCACTTTGCTAAAAGAAATAACACTACAGATTAGATTGTATTTAGATTAGACCATTTTCTTCTGCCATTCAATTATCTTATTTCTTCTTTATTCACCCATGCTGGAGTGTGTATGTCACTCCGTGCTAACTAAGTGGGAACTTGTGTCATTTTGTACCAGCCAACGGTGGACCCCTGTCATTTCATACAAACCAAGAGTGGACATTTTCTTCTGTGAGGCAAAACAATAAGTAAAATGCATTCCTATTAATATAGATTTAGGATGCAAGTACATTCAAATTGATTGAAACCATGTGCTTTTAAAAAGTAGAAGTCTGACAATTTGGCCCTCATAGAGCGTCATCTACAGTAGGCTGTATGGGATATTAGGTGACCACAGAATAACACTTTGTGGCTCTAGGCCATCACACCATGTTGAATCCTGAGTTGAGTTATTTAAAGTAGTTTTCTCATGACAAGAATGCAGTCAAGGAGTGAAACTGCAGTAGATCAGAAAACTTGATAGACTGTAGAAAAATGTGCTGCAGTAGTTTATCATATTACGTAATCAGGTTAATCCATCCTCTAGAAGAATTATCCCTTGTATCTCAGACAAGCTGATGACCCCTCAGCTCCTCCTTTATTTTCCCATACATGTTTTATTGTTGATCCATAAATGTCAATAACTGAAATATTCCCTTAAGTATCATGATAGGTTGCCATTGAGTTTTCACAGTGCACTCCATGTTAACAAAAAACTACAAGGACAACTTTACCAGTGCTACTTTATGTGTGTTTGCGAGTTTGTGTTGTGTATTAATAATTACAAATGTTTGTTAATTTTGATTAAAATGTATCTTAAAACGTATACATTTATCTAATTTCTGCTTATCCACCCATGCTGGAGTGTGTATGTCGCTCCGTGCTATCTCAGTGGGAACCTGTGTCATTATGTACCAGCCAACAGTGGACCCCTGTCATTCCATATGGACCAAGTGTGGACCTTTTACTGTAATGTAAAACAGTAAATAAAATACATCCTTATGAATACAGATTCATGATGCAAGTACATTAAAATGACGTAAAACCCTTAATTTTAATTCAAGTATTTTTCCTAGAACAACAATGCAGTCAAGGAAAATAAAGACTGTAGAGATGTGTGTTGCAGTAGTACACTGTACATTTAAAAATAATTACAACATTATTGGTGCTACTTTATTAGAAATGTTTGTGTTAAGTTTTGATGAAAAAAATCTCTTAAAAACTATCACTTTTGCTTATTTCTTTCTTATTCATACATGATGGAGTGTATATGTCACTCCATGCTAACTAAGTGGGAACTTGTGTCATTGTGCACCAACCAACAGTGGGCCCCTGTCACTCCATATAAACCAAGTGTGGACCTTTTTATACAATGTAAATCAACTAAGTGTCACGATAGATTGCCCATGAGTTTTCACAGCACACCCCATGTTTAAAAAACAAAACAAAACACAATCACAACTTTACCAGTGCTACTTTACTGTAAGTGTGTTTTGTGTGGATTAGTAGTAATTAACAGTATGAATAGTAATAGTTACAAATGTTTGAGTTAAATTTAGATTAGATTCAAAATTAAAATTTAGCAATTTATCTAATTTCTGCTTATTCACCCATGCGTGGGTGTGTATGTCGCTCCGTGCTATCTCAGTGGGAACTTGTGTCATTATATACCAGCCAATGGTGGACCTTTGTCATTCCACATAAACCAAGTGTGGGCCTTTTTTCTCCAATGCAAAACAATAAATAAAATGCATTCCTATTTCCTAATAATTGGTTGAAACCAAATGTCTAGAGCATTTTAACTATATAAAACTGAGATGATAGTAGGTCCATTCTTGGACTGCTAAGAATGAAAAAGGCAACACATTTATGGATGGGTAAAGACAGACGAGCAAATTATCTTAATCAATCTTAATCTATGTTAAAGCTGTTTTAAAGTAAATGTTGTTGTTTATATTGCAGAACTTGATATTAGTGCATGCAGCCATGTTACTTCTGATTTGTATGTAGTTCAATAAGAATAATTTACTCTTAAATGTGGCCATTATTATTTATATATATGTTTTTATATAAAACTTCTATTACAGAGACTTTGAAATAAGTAATGGTAACTCTAAAGTTATATTGTGCATTTTTAAAAGAAACTGAGAAAGTCATTGTTGTAAACAGACTCATTAGGTCAATGAATGGGTCATTAGGTCAATGAATGGGTACAGACAGCTCCAATGCAGTATGTGGAGGTCCCCTCTTTGATAGGTAAATGTCGCTCAGAGCTCTAAGTCCCCTCTTGGCAGTATCTTTAAAAATGATTAAAAGTCACATTTTCAGCAATACCGATGGTAAAACACCTCAAAAGTGAATTTTATATTCCATTTTTGTTTTTTCAACATAGCGTAAACGAAATACCCCTCTTAGCAGGTTTGAGCGACAGGTCCACTGTTACCCCTATTGGTGTGTATGTGTGTGTGTGTGTGTGTGTGTGTGTGTGTGTGCGTGCGTGCGTGCGTGCGTGCGTGCGTGCGTGTGTGTTTAAGCTACCAAATACGTATTTGTGAATGGTTAATTGTCTTACTTGCCACAAGACATGATGGCCTGTGTAATTATAATTTTATGAAACTGTCTTATATCTTTCTGCTATATTTGAGTCTATTTGAAACAACAACAATGTTACAGAGTTTGTAAGTTAGACAAGTTGGAAATGGAGCAGATAAGGGTCTGCGCTTGTGTCAGTTTCTGGAAAGTATATTTACTAGGGCCGGGACTTTAATGCGTTAATTACGATTAATTACACAAAAATTAACACGTTAAAAAAATGAACGCATTTTAATCACACTTATTTTGCACGGCGGAACGTTTCTCACTGGATGAGTTTCAGGCGTACTGATTACACTGGAGCACAATCATCTAACGAGCTGCAGACACTGATCAGTGCAGGAGAGAGGAGGCAACACTGTCTTACTGTCTTACCTGCACCATCACCAACACACAGAAACCAAGTGAGTAACAAGTCAAAAAGCCGCCGACACTGAGCTGCCTGAGGAGTTTTAACGCAGCCTGAACGCAGCTCGGGACCCGGTGCCTCAGCACATCATCCAGATTAGAGGTTAGTAGGTCAACCTGGAGGAGCCGGATGTTGCTAACATGCCACCACGGGCTCAGAGGGGAATAACACTAGTGTATCATCACAAAATATTGGCGAAATGAACTAGTTTTGCGGCGGATAATGTGTTATTTAGAGGCTGCATTGGGTGCCCCGTGTTCTCGCATTATATGTATATACGCGCTGCTCGATTGGGGCTAATTTCGTCAAAATGACTCCAAATGACACCAAAGTTGTCTGGGTGAATAAATGATCGTATTTGATGCTAGAAATAAGGTCCAGGTTGTAAAAAACTTAAGTTATCCTTTAACCTTCAAGTCTCAAGTAAGTCCCAAGTCATTTTCCTTTTGGGCAAGTCAAGTCACAGGTTTTGTCAAGTCAAGTCCTGCATATGTCAAGTCAAGCCACCTTATTATTGCAATTTCACCCGCAGAATCTAATTGAAATAAAGTGAAGACAATATATTAGAATAGAATAGAAAAGAAAAGAAAAGAAAATCTATTAGCCTATATACTATCATGACAACACCATTCTCAACCTGCACTCATGCCAAGTAGTTTTAGATATTAATTTCATATTTTATATTCAAAAGCAAACAGCCAATCAGTGAACAGCTGTAGTTGGGTTGCAGCACCATCTGCAGCAGTGAGAATGTGAGGCTGAAGGGGAGGAGGTTAAAACAAAGAAAAAAGGACACGTTAGCTCCTCGCTATGATAACACTGGTAACAGGTGACTGTTGTTTACCGTATGTCTATGGTTACTGTGCATCTGCCCCGACTCTGAACAGCAGCGACGATGAAGCAGCGTCACAGCACGCCATGGATGTATTATATTATAATAGATCCATGTAGCACGCCCGCTGCAGCGACCCCGATGGCCCCTTTGCTCCGTATCAAACCCCCTTCTCACTCTCACTCTCTCTCCCCCTCCCTCTCTCTCTCTCTCCGGCGCTCCTTTCAAAATAAATGCATAAAACGTCCGCGGGGAAAAACAAAACAAAACACAGACTGAGCTGGTGCCGTGCCAGTGAGAAATTCGGGGGTGGCGGCTGATCATTCAAGTCATGTGTCTCAAGTCAAGGCAAGTCCCGAGTCTTTAACGTCCAAGTCCGAGTCAAGTTGCAAGTCTTTTATTTTTTGTCAAGTCAAGTCACGTCAAAATAACGACTCGAGTCCAAGTCACAGTGACTTGAGTCCCCATCTCTGGTAAATGGATCTTACCTCTCCATTCATATGCAAATAAACATATACTGTATGCAGTGGCGACTGTCCATTAGGGGCGCCAGTGATCGCAAGAGGAAAAAAGTGCAAACACATTGGGCTCTATTTTGCCGGCGCAACTCTGGGTGGCGCAGCTGGGCGAACCCTGGCGCAGCTTGCGGAGAGCTATTTTGCTCCAGTGTGACCGATGTTGTTTGGTTCGGACTTGCCCTGAGCGAGGATTGAACCCACGACCTCCCGCACCGGAGGCGACAATGCTAACCGTCGCCGCCACCCGCGGACCTTGCCCTGAGCAAGGACAGATCCCACGACCTCCCGCACCAAAGGCGACGATGCTAACCGCTTTGCCAAGAGGTTGACAACCGCTTGGCAAGTTGGTTAGCACATCTTTCATAGGTGAGTGAGTTTACTTCCGGTACCGCTACCGCAACAACCTGTAACTTCATCTTACTGGTCCCTCATGACTGTGGCATACCCACAGACCTCCGTTACACAAGGTGGAACCAGGTGCCTAAGAGGTGTGTTCCCCACCCATCAATCAGTGCACCAGAAAGACACAGCACCCCACTGTGAGGAGGAGTGAGCCGTGCTCCGGCCACACTGCCAGTCAAAGGTTTGGTTACGCCTTCCCATTCAATGGTCTTTCTTTATTTTTTATTACTTTGAATATTGTAGATTCACACTTAAAGGGCCAACGAGGAGTTTCTATTCGGTTATAAAACAGTCTCACGTTAATGTGGATGAATCTACGCTACCCACACTTGTTAATGGCTCCATTTTCGATCAATATATCGTTTTGTCTCTATCATTATTTTGTTATTATTAGTGGTGGCGGAAATGCTGGTCGAGCCGACCAGCACTTATTGCTTTCGGTTTCGCGGACGCAAATGAGAATAACGGCGATTCGGGCGGTGTTATGGTCGGAACTACGACGGTAACTGAACCTCTTTGAACCTCTGACTTTAATCCTTGATGAATGAAAACATGAGTCCGTCTTGCGCCGGTGGAGGAATTCTACGGTGCGCGCGGAGGCAGCGTGAAAACACTTAGCTTCTCCAAAACTCCTCGTTGTCCCTTTAAGACACCGAAATTATGAAGGAACATATATGGAATTACATGAACACATTTTTTCAGTCAGTTCTGATGACTGATAAATGTGTGTTGAGTGGCTGGTGGGGAAAGAACATTTCCATAGCCTGTTTGTCTGTTTTTAAACAGTATAAAAGCCGAGCAGCAGGTTGCTGTCTCCTGATTTCATTCATTTCTTCGAGATTATTTGAAAATGTCCAACTGACAAACAACCCACTTGTTTACATTTGAAGCCTTGTTGTACTTTGATTTACGTAGTTGCTCTGGCAGTATCTAAATGTCACATGTAGTTACATAGTTATTTAGAAGATCTACCAATTTAGATCTGACAAAACACAAGTGGGGTATTCCTTCAGCCTTACAGCATTCTACAGACATCTAGTATCCCCTTAATTGGGGACTGTTCTGACTCCTGTCAGTGTTTGAGCAATGTTATTGGCCCCCTGGTGACGTGTCAGGGTTTTACACCGAAAAAGATCTGACTAGAGAAGTGATCTGCATAACACACACAGATTGTGCTACACCGCAGTGGTTGTTGTCTGAACCTTGTAGTAGATCCATCAGTAAGTATGGATGGTCTAGCTCATTTACGTTAAGTTTAAGGTTGTTAAAAGTGTATTGAAGTCGAAAATCCCTTTTATCTTTTAGTTGGTAAACATTGCTTACGATGCTAAGGTTAACAGCTAGTAGCATAACATATTCAATTCATTGTCCAGCCTCATTCATGTTGTATTTTCTGTTTATGTGTGAGCCATTGCTATTTACTCTGTTTATGGTGTTACTTAGGCTACTTGTGAGAGGATACTGTAAAAAAAAATGTTTGCATTAGTTAATAAATATTGAGTTATGACCTGTAGCCTGAAAAGGAAAAGAAAGTATGACCAATGTTGTTGCAAATATTTAATTTTAATTGTAACATTCTGTATATTTCATTGTGTGCAGTTTTACAAAAAATAAGAAAAGTCTCAGAAGATTTCATCTTTATTGAAGGGACTCTTCTAGTTCTAATGGCAACTTGTGTGGACACAGAACTGTCATATTCAGACAGACCAAAAAATGTGGTTTTGATAGCCTATATGAATTCAAATATGTTCTGTGGTCACAATGACATTTCACTGCATACTGTAGTATGGACAGGCTGACAGTTGGCATTTTTGCATTGAAAGGCAGAGGAAACACAGCAGACATAATCATGGTATCTCATGCAGACTCAGAAGTACACTCTGTATCCAGTGCAACTCAGGATGGCCTCAAGAATTTGTGTTGTGACCACAGAGGGGCTCTGTTTGCATCATTCTAGAATAATGCAGGAAGTGAAGAAGCCTGAAGACCTGCAAGTGACCTCACATAAACCTCATGTTTCAGTCACTCACGAATACAGTCCAGCAACAGTCCTTCCAAACATCTTTCAGGTTGGTTAAAAATATGTATCACTGACCACTACATAACAAAACAGTAGATATACAGGAAATGAGACAGGCTGTTGTAGAAAACTCATATGGGGACTATGTGCAAGACTTAAATTATTTTTTCCTTAAAGATGAAGATTAAGAGGGACAAAAACACACATTAAGGCAAGGCAAGGTCATTTTATTTGTATAGCCCATTTTTTAAAAACAGTTTACAACATCCTCTGTCCTTAGAGCCTCACATCCAGGAAAAAACTCCCAAGAAAGCCTGTTTAACAAGGAAAAAATTGGAGAGGCGTCAGGGTGAGCAACAGAGGAAGTGATCTCTCACCCAGGTGGGCAGACGTGCAATAGCTCTGTTTCAGTGATTAGCATTATCTGTTTGTTTGTTTTTTAACATAAAATTGCTCTCTAAATCAAAACTCTATGTTTAAGAAAATATTGTCATATTCTGAATGACTCCTTTATTTGTGTTTGTGTTAGGGATGGGAAATTGTGAAAGTTCCATCCATCCATTGTTTTTACTATATATTGGAAGGCACCTACAAATAGAGTGTATTATTAATACTATCATCCATGCAGGGTGGGATACACCCTGGAATCATTGCCAGTCCATAGCAGAAATAAAGACACACACACACACACACTGCCGCTAAGTAGTTAAACAAACACTGGTTGACAAAAAATCATTAGCTGACCAAGATTTCATTGGTCGATTGGTCACAGGAAAAAAAACATTTAGAGTCGTGTTTTGTCAAAATCAATATGACTGAACTGTAGAAAGGCTATAGGGTTTTTAATGTATAATAACAGGAAGTCGTGACACTCACTCAGTGTCAGTTTTTTGTTGTTGTTATGGATCCAAGACATGGCAGGTGCCTTCTTTTTTTGATGACCACTGGGGGGCAGCACTAGTTAAAATGATACATTGTTTCATTGTTCAGTTAGTGCGGTTGCTTTCACACCTGCTTTTTGTCACTCGGGACCAAACTTGGAGAGCATCATGTCTCCATGACTACCGGTGCTTTCACACTGACCCAAACGGGACCAAATTTAGATCAGTCTAAATTTAGATCGACCTAACACTGTCGGTGTGAAAGCACCCTTAGATTCACACTTGGGCAGCCTGGACAGAACCCACACAGGCAGAGAGAGAACATGCAAATTCCAACCTGAAAGGGTCAGGGAATGGGACCAGGAACCTTCTTGTAGAGAGGTAAGGGTGCTTATAACTGTACATGGCAGGACAGATTCTGCATGACTTGATGTCTGATAAAATAATAAGGGAGATAAGAAAATAAAAGACTATTTTGAGTGATTTATTTTTAGTTGTTTCCTGTGTACTTCAGACAATAGTGACCTCACCACTGTCAACTGGAGAACCATCTGTTCTTGGAAATTACTGTAAAAACCACCGATAGATTTAGCAACTGACTCAGTTGTAATCCCAGTCACCCCCAGACTGGTGTCTGTACTGTCCTGTGGTTTGGGAGGTTGCACATTTTCAGGCATGATTTATCATGATCCATCAGTGAGATTCAGAAGAGGAGGAATATACATGCTTTGTCAGTGACCACTGACCTCCACAGAACTGCTGAACTCTGCCTCCAGGAACACTCAGCACATTTCTACCAGAATTTGTACTCAAGCAGAACCGGAAAAGGAGAGGGCAGCCCAGGTGGGACCAGACTACTATATAGAGGCATTAATCAGTGCACCAGAAACCAACACAGCACCCTGCTGTGAGAAGGAGCCCAGTCCCCATTGTTAATCTGTACTGTCAGGGAAAGTACAGTACAGGTAGTCACAGGGAAATTATATTAAAAAATAAAATAAAATAAAAAACTGCTCCTAATGAACCAGGTCTGATTACACTGAGATCCATTACAACTGTGGCCGCAGGGGAGCTGCATGAGGGACTTGTTGGAGGTGACCCTGCACTCCATTTTGGACTTGGCAGCTTGACTTAACTTGACTCTGCATTTTTGCATTTACATTTGGTAAAAGTACTTGGTAGTATTTTTTGGTACCACCAAACCAACCACTAGTAATGTTTGCAAGCAGAAAGAATAAGACAACAGTGTTTTATTATTATTAAGGCTCCATATTTTACATTTTCATAGTTTAACTGTTGATCCATAAGAAGATATATTTTTGGTTTTAAAGATGAGAAAACACCTTTGTATAATTTAAATACCCTCTCCCAGATTTTAGATTGAGTGTGTTGTTTTTGAAGTGCTGGCAACAGGTGGGAAGCCTCTCTTTTGACTGAATAATGTGTAGTGTATTCAGGATGTTCAGCACATTTATATGCCCACACATACATGGGCATGGGCAAGTGAAAGCATATATTTTGTTTAAACATGTGGTCTTTTTGTATGAACATGTGATTACATTGCTACACATGTGTTTCAGCTCTAATTTGAAACATGTTTGCATGAATTTCTGCTACATCTGAACTAACATTAACTTGGCTGTCTGAGGCTCCAGTCCTCACTCACCCAAACTACAGTAGTGTAATTACAGACTACCAAGTGGAGGAGGGTGGCACTCCCAGTCACTGAGCCCAACTCTTGGGGTGGAAGTGACCTAACATGGGCACTCCTGTGGACCTGTGGCCTGAAGCCTGCCTATGTTGTTGACTGGCTGCCAACCTACAGTAATCTCTGTGAATACATAGGCCTGGATTCTGCTTTTTAAACATGCTATGAGAAGTGAAAGTGTTGCCAATTGCTCTGACTCTGGAGGAGACAGGTTTGTTGAAATTAGGTTAGCAATTGCATCATAACATAATTTGTATTGTAAATGTACTCCAATCAGACCGATGTTCCTTTACTTTGAGGATAAGCTGTCAATATTTTTTTTTTTTCTGTGTAAATATGTTCCAAATTTACTGGAAGTCACATAATCCCGTCACCCGGTGACGTCACAATATGCAAATTAGATGAGTAAATTAACTCCCATTACAAACTTTAGGTCATTATGAATATTTTTCTCTTTTACACCATAGAGTTATCTCTCACTTACAAGCTACAGCCTTGTGAAATGTTGAAATCCAAACTTTTCCTAAAAAACTCTAGAGTCCTCTGTTCCTTCTCTGAGGACAGAGGGGTCCGCGCAGCAGTATTTGTCCATATAATGGTTGTCAATGGATACTACTTTTCGTGGTCCAAAAAGACACACCAAAAAACATCCAAATACCTCCATACTGCTCGTCTGTGATGTCCCTCTGGTATTGAAGCCCCGACATCATTGTTCTGAATTGTAAGTCTGTATTTTAAGCTTGTTTGTAGCGGAAGCTCCCAGTGTCCAAGTTCACTGCTCCTGTGTCTGTGCAACATGTCGAGGCTTCAGAAAAGCCTCGTTTCCACTGTTAGTATGGTGCGGGTCGGTACGGAACGGTATGGGTATGGGTCAGGTCGGATACGGTCAGCTTTGCGTTTCCACTGTGTAAGGGGACCTTCAGGGGTGGGCGGGGTGCGTGTTGTAGCATCATTACCAAAGGCCCCCACGCACCGCCCCTCCTATTTCAGGGGGGTTTGATTGAACATCTTCGATGTTAACATATATTATAGATACACATATTGCTTTACTCCTCTTTTTATTTTATGTGCCATTTACTGTAGGGCAGGCTACTACACTAGCCGCTGGCTCGCGGTCTATTGTGTTGTTGTGGTTCAGATGTCCGTCGCGCTGCGCGATGACGCCATATGCTCGACCAATCACCAGCTCGCAGTGCTTTGGCTCCTCCCCAGGGGAACCGGTCCTGTGTGCTAGGTACCCCAACCAGAAGGGTTACAAAAATGGTAAACGCTGAAATAAGCGTACCGTTCCGCGCCGACCCGTACCGTACCACATAGTGGAAACGGGGCTAAAGTGGCAGGAACAAGCGAAGCATCTGCCAGAACCAGTAAAGGGGGTGATGCATTGGCCTGGTTCGCTGGCTAAGGAGAGGGGACCAGACTCCCTGCTGACTGGACACTGGAGACCAGAGCTGATGTGGCAAGGTGAAGAAGGACCCGGGCGGGGATTGAACCCACACCTTCCGGATAAGAGTTGTGTGCGCAAACCACTTGGCCAAAGGGACACCCCCTTGGCCAAGTAGCCAGGGCACACGATCAACTGGAGGCATAGTGACAGGACCACCACTGTCACACTGACATCCTGGGCACTGAAGACAGGGACCAGGCTTGATGCTGACTCAACACTAGAGACACGAGACAGCCACAGAGCTGGCTAGACACTCAGGGCAGGTGTCAGGCATGGTACTGGCTGTGAGGCATTGGGGCTACTGTATTGTTGTTGTATGTGGTGTAGTCCTTCTCCTTCAATGCAAGAATTCCTTCCAGTCCACATCTACAGACCGCCAATTGGTTTAAACCTAGTATTCCCCCCGTTTCGGCTGTCCCCCCCTTGGGCTTCATAATGGAGTCCAGTCACCATCTGGATGTAACTTCATTACTAGATTGTACTTTAAAGGGATAGTTCAACATTTTGGCAAATTGGCCCATTGCCATAATCGCTATAGTCATAGCAGTAGGTTCGTTACCTTTAATTGTCGGTGTAAGCTATTTTTAGTACGGCGGCGCGGAGCAACAGGCTGCTCAGGGCTATTCTATGGAGGCAAGGGGAATTTCTTGGTTTCCCTCATCAAACTCACCAAAAACACAACCCAGCAACTCAAAAGCGCTGTTGTGGACACGTTGTGAGCTGCAGAACCACCACGCTATGAGATAATGACGGAACGATACGAAACGGAGCCGTTTCAGAGGTAAATTCATGCAAAACCGCTGATGCGCGTTGCGTTCAGGGACAGTTTTTCAGCAAGCAGTCTCCGCATTTACCCTGTATTTACCTCGAAAACGGCTCCGTTTCGTATCGTTACGTTATTATCTCATAGCGTGGTGGTTCTGCAGCTCACAACGTGTCCACAACAGCGCTTTTGAGTTGCTGGGTTGTGTATTTGATGAGTTTGATGAGGGAAACCAAGAAATTCCCTTTGCCTCCATAGAATAGCCCTGAGCAGCCTGTTGCTCCGCGCCGCCGTACTAAAAATAGCTTACACCGACAATTAAAGGTAACGAACCTGCTGCTATGACTATAGCGATTATGGCAATGGGCCAATTTCCCAAAATGTTGAACTATCCCTTTAACTAATTAGTTACTTGTCACTTGACTTGTGTATTGTATTCTCCTCAGCAGAGATGGGACAAGTCACACATGTGAAAGTAAGTCCCAAGTAATTTTTTGGGCAAGTTTGGGCAAATTTGATTTACACAAAGCACGAGGAACATAAACACTTGAATCTCTTAAAAACAAGCAGTAAGCATTTATGGAGCCAGCTGGACACTCTGGGAAGGTGCCAGTCATAGTACCAGCTGGACACTGAAAACAGGAGCCAGATGCACCACTGGCCTGGATGCTGGATAAAGAAGCTAGGCACACCACCGACTGAAAATGAGCTGATTTACACAAAGCACAAGGAACATAAACACTTGAATCTCTCAAAAACAAGCAACAAGCATTTTACGGCCAGAGCGCTTGTTACCACAGAGAAAGCTGTAACAATCTAGTGATGAGTGGGAGATGAGCTGGAGTATTTAAACTAGTAGGATTTAGCCCTGGTTGGAATATGGGGATCATGGTCAATGGGTCTTAAGCCAGGGACACACCGGCCTGACCGTCGGGCCTCGTCTGTTTGGTGTGTTCATTTCCGTCGGTCTCATCAGGGCCGATTCAACATGCTCAGTTTTGAGAGTATAGGCTCGTCAGGTACTATAACAACGTGGGGAAGCAAAGGATGATGCAGGATGATCTGACGGTCCCCCCATCTTCAACCGGCATCTTTCCGCAGCAGAGAATGCAAAGGGGCCAGCAATGTGGAAAGATTGGGAAGGAAACGGTTATAATAATTCAATTAAAGCCGCAAGCGGCGATGACGGGCCCTCGCTCCACGCCACTCAGCGACCCACGCCACTCGGCGACCCACGCCCCCTCTGACCACGTATGTAAATGTTGAAGTGATTACGATCAAGTATGTGGGCGTGGAGAGCAACCGTAATTGCATGGTGACTATTGAGCAGTTTTACCAACTTTGTCGCCACCTAGCGGCCACACTGTTTGATGTACAGGAACGATTTTTAGCACGTGTGATCAGCTCAGTTTCCTGATCATGTCCACCAAGTTTGAAGCAGCTGCGATGAAATCTGTGGGCATGTTAGCATTTCAAACTTTTTAGCTGAAGTGCTGAACTTGGCCCCGCCCCACCGGCCACGCCCTTTAACCTGCACACGTGCAAAGCACAAGATAAGCTCAGCTAGGTCTGGAGATGTTGTGTAGCCAATTTGAAGTGAATCGGACAAAATCCCAAGGAGAAGTTAATTAAAGTACTAAGTGTGAAAATCACGCCAAAATGGGGAGTAAAATCAAAATGGCCGACTTCCTGTTTGGAATACTCCAATGGTGCAAGAGACTTTTTTGTTCGCCTTGACAACTTACACATGTGTACCGATTTTCATGTTCCAACTCCAAAAAAACCCCTATGGGGAGGGGTTTCTGAAAATTTCAAGGGGGCGCTGTAGAGGCATTTGGCCCCGCCCACGGGCGTTGCCCTATCAGATCAAAGACCATCCCACCCTTGACCTGTGTATCAATTTTCATGATGATACGAGTTTATTAAAGCCATCAAAAGGGCAAACGTAATTTCATGGCGAGGGGCGACAGTCACAGCGCCACCACATGGACGCCGTTGCTCGTATGGTCACAGCGTTCACAACATAGCTTCACCGTCTTGTTCAGCATGTTTTTGAAGTGAAATGATGTCGATTTGGTCAAGTTCGTATTTTTAAGGCATTTTGACTTTTCAGGTTACCACCGGGGGGCGCTATGAGTGACATAGGAAAATAATATGTCGGACTGTTCAGGATCACACCCTCATTATCTCCAGCAAGTTTGAAGCTGCTGCGATCAAATCTGTGGGCGTGATAGCACTTCAAAGTTGCATGGCGAGACATCAAAGATGGCGGCGGCCACAGCGGCCACGCCCTTTGACCTACTGACCTGTAGAGCACAAGCCGTACTCAGGGCAGTCTGTGGATGATCTGTAGTGAATATGAAGGTGATGGTGCGAAACCCCTAGGAGGAGTTCGTTTTGGGTGGACCGCACTTCCTGTCGCCGCCACATGGGGGCTATTTGTCGTAGCCTCACAAAATTCGTAATGTAGCTTTGTTGACTTGTTTCGCATGTATCTGAGGTGGAACAAAGCTGATGTGGTGAATTATCTAGGATTAATCCATGTTAGCATAATTCCTGTATACTTCCGGTTACCACTGGGGGGCGCTATGAGTGACGTGGGAAGTTAATACATCAGACTATTCAGGAAGAAGCCGTCATCATGTCCAGCAAGTTTGAAGTGGCTACGATCAAGTATGTTGGACTGAGAGCCGTTCCAAGTGAAGTGGCGGCGAACATGAAAGTGGACCAAAATGTCTTCCTTAATGGCAGCCACGCCCTTTGACGTAGAGACATGTATCGCACAAGATAAGGTCAGCCTGGCATGCAGAAGGTAGCCAGCCAGTTTGGAGTCAATCGGATGAAAACTCTAGGAGTAGTTCGTTCAAATAGGTCAAAATTTCAATTCAAAATGGCCGACTTCCGGTTTGGATTTCACCATGACAATAAGAGGCTTTTTTGTGCGTCTTGGGACGGTACACATGTGTACCGAATTTTGTGCTCCAACTCCAAAAAAAACCCTATGGGGAGGGGGATTTGAAAATTTCTAGGGGGCGCTATAGAGGCATTTGGCCACGCCCATTTCCAACGACTTCAAAATATCAAATTTTTCGCGAGGCCGGATGCGCATGCCAAAATTCATGCGTTTTGGGGCATGTTGAGGCATCCAAAAATGCGATTTTAGGGAGCATATAATAATAATAATTAAAGCCGCAAGCGGCTATGGCGGGCCCTCGCTCCACGCCACTCGGCGACCCACGCCACTCGGCGGCCCAGGCCCCCCCGTGGGGCCGGTAGCCGGACGTGGTCCGTCGCGTTCATGGCGGCCCCCGGATCACGCGTGTGAAGTTTGGAGCATATCGGACATAGGCAATGCAAAACGTGTTATTTCTTGCGCCCACAAGGGGGCGACTTGAGCGAGGCAGCGGCCGATCAAATGGAGGCGTACAGGGCTGGCCTCTGAGCACGTATGGAAAATGCGAAGCGGGGCAAGTCCGGATTGTGAACCAATTTTGCGACGTTTCCTGTTACCACCGGGGGGTGCTATGAGCCACAACCAAAAGTAATATATCGGATCGTTGAGGATGAGGCCCTTATCATGTCCAGCAAGTTTGGAGCTGCTGCGATCAAATCTGTAGGCGTGTTAGCATTTCAAAGTTCTTAGCTGAATTGGCTAAACTTGGCCGTGCCACGGCGGCCACGCCCTTTGACCTGTCGACCTATGACGCGCACCTTTTCATCAGCAGGGTCTGAAGGTGTAATGTACCTAATTGGAAGCAAATCGGGTGAAATCCCAAGGAGCAGTGCGTTTTGCGTCCAAGAAATGCTAGCCAATATGTCCGACTTCCTGTCGTGTTTAGCGTGTGGGTCCAATGCAACTTTTTGTATGTTTGGTTGAGATGCATGTGTGTGTGAAGTTTCGTAAGTGTAAGACAAAGTAAGTGAAAATTGTCTATGGGGAATTTAACAAAATTTTCAAGGGGGCGCTATAGAGGCATTTTGCCACACCCATCCGAAGTAACACTATCAACTGAAAGAGCTCGTCATTCTTATCCTGTCTATGAAATATCGTGACGTCACGACTTCGTTAAAGCCACGAAAAAGGCAAACGTAATTGGACAGCGAAAAGTCGGCAGTCGCCGCTGCGCCACACAGACGGCGTTAGACATAGCTTCGCGGCGTTCATAATGTAGCTTCAGCAACTGCTTCTGCATGTATTAGAAGTGGAATGAAGTTGATGGGGTCAATTATGGATTTTTAATGAATTTTGACCTACTTCCTGTTACCACCGGGGGGCGCTATGAGCAAGGCAGGAAGTCGATACATCGAAACGTTCGGGGAAGAGCCATCGTCATGTCCCTTGAGTTTCAAGTGGCTACGATGAAGTATGTGCGCGTGAAGCGCAAACGTATTTGAAATTGGGAAGATACACCTTCGCGCCGCCGCCACATGGACGCCGTTGCTCGTAGGGTCACAGCGTTCATCATGTAGCTTCAGCATCCGGGTCTGCATGTAGTAGAAGTGAAATGAAGTCGATTTGGTCGAGTTCGTATTTTTAACGAATTTTTGTACGTTTTCGGGTACCACCGGGGGGCGCTATGAGCGACGTAGGCAAACGATATGTCAAATCATTCTGTGACACGCCTTCATCATATGCCCCAAGTTTGAAGCGTCTAGGATCAAGCATGTGGGCGTGAGAGGCATTCGTATGTTGCAGGCGAGGCCCGAAGTAGTCGCCAAACTTTGAGGCCCGCTGAAGGCCAAGCGGTTTGACCTGCAGATGTGGGGAGCACAAGATAAGCTCAGCTAGGTCAGGACATGTTCTGGACCCAATTTGAAGCCGATTGGGCGAGTCCCCTCGGAGGAGTTCGTTTTGCCGAAACCGTCTTCGAGGTTAAATAGCCGACTTCCTGTACGTTTTCGGGTATGTCTGTAATGAAATTTTTTGAAGGTCTCCGGTTGATAGACAAGTCTACCAAGTTGGGGGGAAATCGGTGACGCAGACCCTCATTTCCAATGCGCGGTCTAGGGGGCGCTGTGGAGCCATTTGGCCACGCTAACATGCGAGACCACCACTGAACGCCGATTTCACGCCTTCCCCCCCTGCGTGTGGAATGTCCTCCGTTTCTCGTCTTGGGAAAGGGGTCGAAATCGCGATCAAACCCGCGGAAGCCCAATAATAATAATAATTAAAGCCGCAAGCGGCTATGGCGGGCCCTCGCCTCACGCGACTCGGCGACCCACGCCACTCGGCGACCCAGGCCCCCCCGTGGGACCGGTAGCCGGACGTGGTCCGTCGCGTTCAGGGCGGTCCCCGGATCACGCGTGTGAAGTTTCGAGCATATCGGACATAGGCAATGCAAAACGTGTCATTTCCCGCGCCCACAAGGGGGCGACTTGAGCGAGGCTGCGGCCGATCAAATGGAGGCGTACAGGGCGGGCCTCTGAGCACGTATGGAAAAAGCGAAGTGGGTCAAGTCCGGATTGTGAACCAATTTTCCGACGTTTCCTGTTACCACCGGGGGGCGCTATGAGCCACAAACAAAAGTAATATATCGGATCGTTGAGGATGAGGCCCTTATCATGTCCAGCAAGTTTGGAGCAGCTGCGATCAACACTGTAGGCGTGTTAGCATTTCAAATTTCTTAGCTGAATTGGCTAAACTTGGCCGTGCCACGGCGGCCACGCCCTTTGACCTGTCGACCTATGATGCAAAAGTTTTCATCAGCTGGGCCGGAAGGTGTAATGTATGTAATTTGAAGCAAATCGGGTGAAATCCCAAGGAGCAGTCCGTTTTGCGTCCAAGAAATGCTAGCCAATATGTCCGACTTCCTGTCGTGTTTAGCGCGTGGGTCCGATGCAACTTTTTGTATGTTTGGTTGAGATGCATGTATGTGTGAAGTTTCGTAAGTGTACGACAAAGTAAGAGAAAATTGTCTATGGGGAATTTCACAAAACTTTCAAGGGGGCGCTATAGAGGCATTTCGCCACGCCCATCCGAAATAACACTATCAATTGAAAGAGCTCGTCATTCTTATCCTGTGTATGAAATATCGTGACGTCACGACCTCGTTAAAGCCACCAAAAAGGCAAACGTAATTGGACGGCGAAAAGTCGCCAGTCGCCGCTGCGCCACACAGACGCCGTTAGACATAGCTTCGCGGCGTTCATAATGTAGCTTCAGCAACTGGTTCTGCATGTATTAGAAGTGGAACGAAGTTGATGGGGTCAATTATGGATTTTTAAATAATTTTAACGTACTTCCTGTTACCACCGGGGGGCGCTATGAGCAAGGCAGGAAGTCGATACATCAAAACGTTCGTGGAAGAGCCATCGTTATGGCCCTTGAGTTTCAAGTGGCTACGATGAAGTATGTGCGCGTGAAGCGCAAACGTATTTTAAATTGGGAAGATACACCTTGGCGCCGCCGCCACATGGACGCCGTTGCTCGTAGGGTCACAGCATTCATCATGTAACTTTACAATCCGGGTCAGCATGTAGTAGAAGTGAAATGAAGTCGATGTGGTCAAGTTCGTATTTTTAACAAATTTTTGTCTGTTTCCCGTGACCACCGGGGGGCGCTATGAGCAACGTAGGCAAACGATATGTCAAATCGTTCTGTGACACGCCTTCATCATATTCCCCAAGTTTGAAGCGTCTAGGATCAAGCATGAGGGCGTGAGAGCCATTCGTATGTTGCTGGCGAGGCCCGAAGTAGTCGCCAAACTTTGAGGCCGGCTGAAGGCCAAGTCGTTGGACCTACAGAGCTGCGCAGCACAAGATAAGCTCAGCTAGGTCTGGACATGTCCTGGACCCAATTTGAAGCCGATGGGGCGAATCCCCTCGGAGGAGTTCGTTTTGGCGAAACCGACTTCGAGGCTAAATAGCCGACTTCCTGTTCATTTTAGAGCATGTCATTTTAGCAAATTTTTTGAAGATCTCGGGTTGATAGACAAGTATACCAAGTTTCGTGCAAATCCGTGACGCAGACCCTCATTTCCTATGCGCATTCTAGGGGGCGCTGTGGTGCCATGTGGCCACGCTAACATGCGAGACCACCACCGGATCGCAATTTCACGGCTTCCCCCCCTGCGTGTAGACGGTCCTCGGTTTCTGGGCTCGGGAAAGGGGTGGAAATCGCGTTCAAACATTCAGAAGGGGAAAAATAATAATAATAATAATAATAATAATAATAAACATTTGCATTTCGGGGAATTTTGCGCCAGGTGTGATGAGTAATCGATTACTAACTTGTTGACTTGGTTACTGGCTACTTATATGTCGACTCTTGTTGACACTCGAATTACAATAGGGTCCTCGGACCGTGACGTTGTCACTGGCTCGGGCCCTAATTAAAGCCGCAAGCGGCTATGGCGGGCCCTCGCCCCACGCGACTCGGCGACCCACGCCACTCGGCGACCCACGGCCCCCCGATCATGTATCTAAATTTTGAAGTGAGTATGATCAAGTATGTGGGCGTAAAAGCCAGCCGTAATTGCGTGAGGAGTAATGAGCAGTGTTACCATTTTTGTCGCCCCCTAGCGGGCACGCCGTTTGGTGTAGAGGAAAGATTTTACGTAAAATGACGTCGATTTGGTCAAGTTCGTATTTGTAACGAATTTTTGTACATTTGCGATTACCACCAGGGGGCGCTATGAGCGACATAGGAAAATAATATGTCGGGCTGTTCAGGATCACGCCCTCATTATCTCCAGCAAGTTTGAAGCTGCTGTGATCAAATCTGTGGGCGTGATAGCATTTCAAAGTTGCATGGCGAGGCATCAAAGATGGCGGCGGCCACAGCGGCCACGCCCTTTGACCTACAGACCTGTAGAGCACAAGCCCTCCTCAGGGCAGTCTGTGGATGATCTGTAGCGAATATGAAGGTGATGGTGCGAAATCTTTCGGAGGAGTTCGTTTCGTGTACAAAAAAATCAAACCAAAATGGCCGACTTCCTGTTGGTTTTAGGGCGTCGCTCCAATACATTTTTTTAAATGTTTGGGTGTGATGCACGTGTGTGTCGAGTTTCGTAAGTGTACGACAAAGTAAGTGAAAATTGTCTATGGGGAATTTCAGAAAATTTTCAAGGGGGCGCTATAGAGGCATTTTGCCACGCCCATGGGAAACAACAATATCAACTGAAAGAGCTCATCATTCTTGTCCTGTGGAAGAAATGTTGTGACGTCACGACCTCGTTAAAGCCACGAAAAAGGCAAACGTAATTGGACGGCGAAAAGTCGGCAGTCGCCGCGGCGCCGCACGGACACCGTTAGATGTAGCTTCACGGCGTTCATAATGTAGCTTCAGCAACTGGTTCTGCATGTATTAGAAGTGGAATTAAGTTGATAGGGTCAAGTATGAATTTTTAATGAATTTTAAGCTACTTCCTGTTACCACCGGGGGCGCTATGAGCAAGGCAGGAAGTCGATACATCAAAACGTTTGGGGAGGAGCCATTGTCATGTCCCTAGAGTTTCAAGTGGCTACGATGAAATATGTGCGCGTGAAAGGCAAACGTAATTGAAATTGGGAAGATACACTTTCGCTGCGCCGCCACACGGACGCCGTTGCTCGTAGGGTCACAGTGTTCATCATGTAGCTGCAGCATCCAGGTCTGCATGTAGTAGAAGTGAAATGAAGGCAATTTGGTCAAGTTCGTATTTTTTAAGAATTTTTGTATGTTTTTGCTCACCACCGGGGGGCGCTATGAGCGACGTAGGCAAATGATATGTCGAATCGTTCTGCGACACGCCTTCATCATATGCCCCAAGTTTGAAGAGTCTACGCTCAAGCATGTGGGCGTGAGAGCCATTCGTATTTTGATGGCGAGCCCCGAAACAGTCGCCAAACTTTGAGGCCCGCTGAAGGCCAAGCCGTGTGACCTACAAACCTGTGGAGCACAAGATAAGCTCAGCTAGGTCTGGACATGTTGTGGACCCAATATGAAGCCGATCGGGCGAATCCCCTCGGAGGAGTTCATTTCGCGTGAACAGACTTTGAGGCTAAATAGCCGACTTCCTGTTCGTTTTAGAGTATGTCATTGTAGCAAATTTTTTGAAGATCTCGGTTTGATAAACAAGTATACCAAGTTTCGTGCAAATCCGTGACGCAGACCCTCATTTCCTATGCGCGGTCTAGGGGGCGCTGTGGAGCCATTTGGCCACGCTAACATGCGAGACCACCACTGAACGCCGATTTCACGCCTTCCCCCCCTGTGCGTAGAGTTTCATCCGTTTCTCGGCGTCGGAAAGGGGTCAAAATTGCGTTCAAACGCGGAGATCCGGAATAATAATAATAAACACTTGCATTTCAATAGGGTCCTCGGACCGTGACGTTGTCACTGGCTCGGGCCCTAATTAAAGCCGCAAGCGGCTATGGCGGGCCCTCGCCTCACGCGACTCGGCGAACCACGCCACTCGGCGACCCAGGCCCCCGGGGCTGCGTACGCCACGGGGCCTGTAGCCGGACGTGGGCCGTCACGTTCAGAGTCGTCCCCGGAACACACCTGTGAAGTTTCGAGCAGATCGGACATAGTGGACGCAAAACATGTCATTTCCTGCGCCCACAAGGGGGCGACTTGAGCGAGGCTGCGGCTGATCAAATGGAGGCGTAGAGGGCGTCCCTCTGACCACGTCTGGAAATGTAGAAGTGACTGCGAGCAAGTTTGTGGGCGTGGAAGGCAAACGTAATTGGATGGCGACCAAATGAGCAGGCGGCCAACTTTCTGGCCCTCTAGCGAGCACGCCGTTTGACTTAGAGGGAAGATTTTTACAACGTTTGACCAGCTCGGTTTCCTGATGATATGTAGCGAATATGAAGTGAATCGGCCGAAATCCCTAGGAGGACGGTGTTCACGCTGTATTGCCATTTTTGTCGCCGCCACAAGGGGGCCGTTAGTCGTATCTTCGTAGTGTTCATGAAATAGCTTCAGCGACTTCTTCAGAATGTTGTACAGGTGAAATTACGCGAATTTGGTGAAGTACGTATTTTTAACAAAATTTCCGACGTTTCCTATAACCACCAGGGGGCGCTATTAGCCACGAACACAAGAAATATATCGGATCGTTGAGGCTGAGCTCCTCATCATGTCCATCAAGTTTGGAGCTGCTGCGATCAAATCTGTAGGCGTGGTACCATTTCAAACGTCTTAGCTGAATCGCTAAACTTGGCCGTGCCACAGCGGCCACGCCCTTTGACGCGCACACGTGCAGAGCACAAGATAAGCCCAGCTAGGTCTGGAGATGTCCCGTACCAAATTTGAAGCAAATCGGGTGAAGTCCCTCGGAGGAGTTCGTTTTGCGTCCAAGAAATGCTAACCAAAATGGCCGACTTCCTGTTGGGTTAAGGGCGTGGCTCCAATGCAAGTTTTTGTATGGGTGGGTGTGATACATGCATACGTCGAGTTTCGTATGTGTACGACAAAGTAAGCGGAATTTGTCTATGGGGAATTTCAGAGAATCTTCAAGGGGGCGCTATAGAGGCATTTTGCCAAGCTTATCGGAAACAACACTATCAATTGAAAGAGCTCGTCATTATTATCCTGTGTATGAAATGTCGTGACGTCACGACCTCGTTAAAGCCCCGAAAAAGGCAAACGTAATTGGACGCTGAAAAGTGGCCAGTCGCCATGGCGCCACACGGACGCAGTTAGACGTAGCTTCATGGCGTTCATAATGTAGCTTCAGCAACAGGATCTGCATGTAGTAGAAGTGGAACGAACCCGATGGGGTCAAGTTTGGATTTTTAATTAATTTTAACGTACTTCCTGTTACCACCGGGGGGCGCTATGAGCAAGGCAGGAAGTCGATACATCGAAACGTTCGGGGAAGAGCCATCGTCATGTTCCTTGAGTTTCAAGTGGCTACGATGAAGTATGTGCGCGTGAAAGGCAAACGTATTTGAAATTGGGAAGAGACACTTTCGCCGCGCCGCCACACGGACGCCGTTGCTCATAGGGTCACAGTGTTCATCATGTAGCTTCACCATCCGGGTCTGCATGTAGTAGAAGTGAAAGGAAGTTGATTTGGCCAAGATCGTATTTTTAACGAATTGTTGTACGTTTTCGGGTACCACCGGGGGGCGCTATGAGCGACGTAGGCAAATCATATGTCGAATCGTTCAGCGACACGCCTTCATCATGTGCCCAAAGTTTGAACCGTCTACGATCAAGCATGTGGGTGTGAGAGGCATTCGTATGTTGCTGGCGAGGCCCGAAACAGTCGCCAAACTTTGAGGCCTGCTGAAGGCCAAGCCGTTTGACCTACAAACCTGCGGAGCACAAGATAAGCTCAGCTAGGTCGGGACATGTTGTGGAGCCAATTTGAAGCCGATGGGGCGAATCCCCTCGGAGGAGTTCGTTTTGAGTAAACCGACTTCGAGGCAAAATTGCCGACTTCCTGTTCGTTTTAGAGCATGTCATTTTAGCAAATTTTTTGAAGGTCTCGGGTTGATAAACAAGTATACCAAGTTTCGTGCAAATCCGTGACGCAGACCCTCATTTCCTATGCGCGGTCTAGGGGGCGCTGTGGAGCCATTTGGCCACGCACACATGCGAGACCACCACCGGATCGCAATTTCACGGCTTCCCCCCCTGCGTGTAGAAGGTCCTCGGTTTCCCGGCTCGGGAAAGGGGTGGAAATCGCGTTCAAACATTCAGAAGGGGAAGAATAATAATAATAAGAATAAACATTTGCATTTCGGGGAATTTTGCGCCAGGTATGATGAGTAATCTATTACCTACTTGATTACTTGGTTCCTTGGTACTTGGGGCCTACTTACATGTCGACTCTTTTTGACACTCGAATTACAATAGGGTCCTCGGACCGTGACGTTGTCACTGGCTCGGGCCCTAATTAAAGCCGCAAGCGGCTATGGCGGGCCCTCGCCTCACGCGACTCGGCGACCCACGCCACTCGGCGACCCAGGCCCCCGGGGCTGCGTACGCCACGGGGCCTGTAGCCGGACGTGGGCCGTCGCGTTCAGAGTCGTCCCTGGAACATACCTGTGAAGTATCGAGCATGTCGGACATAGTTGACGCAAAACATGTCATTTCGTGCGCCCACAAGGGGGCGACTTGAGCGAGGCTGCGGCCAATCAAGTGGAGGCGTAGAGGGCGGCCCTCTGACCATGTCTGGAAATGTAGAAGTGACTGCGATCAAGTTTGTGGGCGTGGAAGGCAAACGTATTTGGATGGCGACCAAAAGAGCGGGTGGCCAATTTTCTGGCCCTCTAGCGACCACGCCGTTTGACGTAGAGGGAAGATTTTTACAACGTTTGACCAGCTGGGTTTCCTGATGATATGTAGCGAATATGAAGCGAATCGGCCAAAATCCCTAGGAGGACGGTGTTCACGCTGTATCGCCATTAGTGTCGCCGCCACAAGGGGGCCGTTAGTCGTATCTTCGTAGTGGTCATGAAATAGCTTCAGCGACTTCTTCAGAATGTTTTACAGGTGAAATTACGTGAATTCGGTGAAGTACGTATTTTTAACAAATTTTCCGAAGTTTCCTGTAACCACCGGGGGGCGCTATTAGCCACGAACAAAAGTAATATATCAGATCGTTGAGGCTGAGCTCCTCATCATGACCATCAAGTTTGGAGCTGCTGCGATCAAATCTGTAGGCGTGGTAGCATTGCAAACGTCTTAGCAGAATTGCTAAACTTGGCCGTGCCACAGCGGCCACGCCCTTTGACGTGCACACGTGCAGAGCACAAGATAAGCTCAGCTAGGTCTGGAGATGTCCTGTACCAAATTTGAAGCAAATTGGGTGAAGTCCCTCGGAGGAGTTCGTTTTGCGTCCAAGAAACGCTAACCAAAATGGCCGACTTCCTGTTGGGTTAAGTGCGTGGCTCCAATTCAACTTTTTGTATGTTTGGGTGTGATACATGTATACGTCGAGTTTCGTATGTGTACGACAAAGTAAGCGAAAATTGTCTATGGGGAATTTCAGAAAATCTTCAAGGGGGCGCTAGAGAGGCCTTTTGCCACGCTTATCGGAAACAACACTATCAACTGAAAGAGCTCGTCATGCTTGTCCTGTGGATGAAATTTCGTGACGGCACGACTTCGTTAAGGCCACGAAAAAGGCAAACGTAATTGGACGGCGAAAGGTCGCCAGTCGCCGCTGCGCCACACAGACGCCGTTAGACGTAGCTTTGCGGCGTTCATAATGTAGCTTCAGCAACTGGTTCTGCATGTATTAGAAGTGGAACGAAGTTGATGGGGTCAATTATAGATTTTTAATAAATTTTAACCTACTTCCTGTTACCACCGGGGGGCGCGATGAGCAAGGCAGGAATCGATACATCAAAATGTTCGGGGAAGAGCCATCGTCATGTCCCTTGAGTTTCAAGTGGCTACGAAGAAGTATGTGCGCGTGAAACGCAAACGTATTTTAAATTGGGAAGATACACCTTCGCGGCGCCGCTACATGGACGCCGTTGCTCGTAGGGTCACAGCGTTCATCATGTAACTTCACCATCCGGGTCTGCATGTAGTAGAAGTGAAATGAAGTCGATTGGGTCAAGTTCGTATTTTTAACGAATTTTTGTACGTTTTCGGGTACCACCGGGGGGCGCTATGAGCGACGTAGCCAAATGATATGTCGAATTGTTCTGCGACACGCCTTTATCATGTGTCCCAAGTTTGAAGCGTCTACGATGAAGCATGTGGGCGTGAGAGCCATTCGTATGTTGCTGGCGAGTCCCAAAACAGTCGCCAAACTTTGAGGCCCGCTGAAGGCCAAGCCGTTTGACCTACAAACCTGCGGAGCACAAGATAAGCTCAGCTAGGTCTGGACATGTCCTGGACCCAATTTGAAGCCGATGGGGCGAATCCCCTCGGAGGAGTTCGTTTTGGCGAAACCAACTTCGAGGTTAAATAGCCGACTTCCTGTTCGTTTTAGAGCATGTCATTTTATGAAATTTTTTGAAGGTCTCGGGTTGATCGACAAGTCTACCAAGTTTCGTGCAAATCCGTGACGCAGACCCTCATTTCCTATGCGCGGTCTAGGGGGCGCTGTGGAGCCATTTGGCCACGCCCATATGTGAGACCACCACAGAATCGCAATTTCACGCCTTCCCCCCCTGTGTGTAGAAGGTCCTCCGTTTCTCGTCTCGGGAAAGGGGTCGAAATCCCGTGCAAACACTAGGATACGTTAATAATAATAATAATAAACATTTGCATTTCGGGGAAGTTTGCGCCAGGTCTCATGAGTAATCTATTACCTACTTGGTTGCTTGGTTACTTGATACTTGTTGACTACTTACATGTCGACTCTTTTGGACACTCGAATCACAATAGGGTCCTCGGACCGTGACGTTGTCACTGGCTCGGGCCCTAATTAAAGCCGCAAGCGGCTATGGCGGGCCCTCGCCTCACGCCACTCGGCGACCCACGCCACTCGGCGACGCCACTGGGCCTGTAGCCGGATGTGGGACGTCACGTTCAGAGTGGTCCCCGGAACACACCTGTGAAGTTTCAAGCAGATCAGACATAGTCGAGGCAAAACATGTTATTTCCTGCACCCACAAGGGGGCGACTTGAGCAAGGCTGCGGCCGATCAAATGTAGGCATAGAGGGCGGCCCTCTGACCACGTCTGGAAATGTAGAAGTGACTGCGATCAAGTTTGTGGGCGTGGAAGGCAAACGTAATGGGATGGCGACCAAATGAGCAGGTGGCTAACTGTCTGGCCCTGTAGCGAGCACGCCGTTTGACGTAGAGGGAAGATTTTTACAACGTTTGACCAGCTCGGTTTCCTGATGATATGTAGCGGATATGAAGTGAATCGGCCAAAATCCCTAGGAGGATGGTGTTCACGCTGTATCGCCATTAGTGTCGCCGCCACAAGGGGGCCGTTAGTCGTATCTTCGTAGTGTTCATGAAATAGCTTCAGCGACTTCTTCAGAATGTTTTACAGGTGAAATTACATGAATTTGGTGAAGTATATATTTGTAACAAATTTTCCGACGTTTCCTGTAACCACCGGGGGGCGCTAGTAGCCACGAACAAAAGTAATACATGGGATCGTTGAGGCTGAGCTCCTCATCATCTCCATCAAGTTTGGAGCTGCTGCGATCAAATTTGTAGGCGTGGTACCATTTCAAATGTCTTAGCTGAATCGCTAAACTTGGCCGTGCCACAGCGGCCACGCCCTTTGACGTGCACACGTGCAGAGCACAAGATAAGCTCAGCTAGGTGTGGAGATGTCCTGTACCAAATTTGAAGCAAATCGGGTGGAGTCCCTCGGAGGAGTTCGTTTTGCGTCCAAGAAATGCTAACCAAAATGTCCGACTTCCTGTTGGGTTAAGGGCGTGGCTCCAATGCAACTTTTTGTATGTTTGGGTGTGATACATGTATACGTAGAGTTTCGTATGTGTACGACAAAGTAAGCGAAATTTGTCTATGGGGAATTTCAGAAAATCTTCAAGGGGGCGCTATAGAGGCATTTTGCCACGCTTATCGGAAACAACACTATCAACTGAAAGAGCTCGCCAGTCTTGTCCTGTGGATGAAATTTCGTCACGTCACGACTTCGTTAAAGCCACGAAAATGTCAAACGTAATTGGACGGCGAAAAGCTGCCAGTCGCCGCTGCGCCACACAGACGCCGTTAGACTTAGCTTCGCGGCGTTCATAATGTAGCTTCAGCAACTGGTTCTGCATGTATTAGAAGAGGAACGAAGTTGATGGGGTTAATTCTGGATTTTTAATGAATTTTAACCTACTTCCTGTTACCACCGGGGGGCGCTATGAGCAAGGCAGGAAGTCGATACATCAAATCGTTCGGGGAAGAGCCATCGTCATGTCCCTTGAGTTTCAAGTGGCTACGAAGAAGTATGTGCGCGTGAAACGCAAACGTATTTTAAATTGGGAAGATACACCTTCGCCGCGCCGCCACATGGACGCCGTTGCTCGTAGGGTCACAGCGTTCATCGTGTAACTTCACCATCTGGGTCTGCATGTAGTAGAAGTGAAATGAAGGTGATTTGGTCAAGTTCGTATTTTTAACGATTTTTTGTACGTTTTCGGTTACCACCGGGGGGCGCTATGAGCAACGTAGGCAAACAATATGTCGAATCGTTCGGTGACACGCCTTCAGCATATGCCCCAAGTTTGAAGCGTCTAGGATCAAGCATGTGGGCGTGAGAGGCATTCGTATGTTGCTGGCGAGGCCCGAAACAGTCGCCAAACTTTGAGGCCCGCTGAAGGCCAAGCCGTTTGACCAGCAGATGTGGGGAGCACAAGATAAGCTCAGCTAGGTCTGGACATGTCCTGGACCCTATTTGAAGCCGATGGGTCAACTCCCCTCGGAGGAGTTCGTTTTGGCGAAACCAACTTCGAGGCTAATTAGCCGACTTCCTGTACGTTTTGAAGTATGTCTGTAAGGTAATTTTTTGAAGGTCCCTGATTGATGGAGAAGTTCAGCAAGTTTCGTAGAAATCGGTGACGCAGACCCTCATTTCCTATGCGCGGTCTAGGGGGCGCTGTGGAGCCATTTGACCACGCTAACATGCGAGACCACCACTGAACGCCGATTTCACGCCTTCCCCCCCTGCGTGTAGAATGTCCTCCGTTTCTCGTCTCGGGAAAGGGGTCGAAATCGCGTTCAAAGGCGGAGAAGGGAAATAATAATAATTAAAGCCGCAAGCGGCTATGGCGGGCCCTCGCCTCACGCGACTCGGCGACCCGCGCCACTCGGCGGCCCAGGCCCCCCAGTGGGACCGGTAGCCGGACGTGGTCCGTCGCGTTCAGGGCGGCCCCCGGATCACGCGTGTGAAGTTTCGAGCATATCGGACATAGGCAATGCAAAACGTGTCATTTCCTGCGCCCACAAGGGGGCGACTTGAGCGAGGCTGCGGCCGATCAAATGGAGGCGTACAGGGCGGGCCTCTGACCACGTATGGAAATGCGAAGCGGGGCAAGTCCGGATTGTGAACCAATTTTGCGACGTTTCCCGTTACCACCGGGGGGTGCTATGAGCCACAACCAAAAGTAATATATCGGATCGTTGAGGATGAGGCCCTTATCATGTCCAGCAAGTTTGGAGCTGCTGTGATCAAATCTGTAGGCGTGTTAGCATTTCTAAGTTCTTAGCTGAATTCGCTAAACTTGGCCGTGCCACGGCGGCCACGCCCTTTGACCTGTCGACCTATGACGCGCACCTTTTCATCAGCAGGGTCTGAAGGTGTAATGTACCTAATTGGAAGCAAATCGGGTGAAATCCCAAGGAGCAGTGCGTTTTGCGTCCAAGAAATGCTAGCCAATATGTCCGACTTCCTGTCGTGTTTAGCGCGTGGGTCCAATGCAACTTTTTGTATGTTTGGTTGAGATGCATGTGTGTGTGAAGTTTCGAAAGTGTAAGACAAAGTAAGTGAAAATTGTCTATGGGGAATTTCACCAAATTTTCAAGGGGGCGCTATAGAGGCATTTTGCCACACCCATCCGAAATAACACTATCAACTGAAAGAGCTCGTCATTCTTATCCTGTGTATGAAATGTCGTGACGTCACGACTTCGTTAAAGCCACGAAAAAGGCAAACGTAATTGGACAGCGAAAAGTCGGCAGTCGCCGCTGCGCCACACAGACGGCGTTAGACATAGCTTCACGGCGTTCATAATGTAGCTTCAGCAACTGGTTCTGCATGTATTAGAAGTGGAATGAAGTTGATGGGGTCAATTATGGATTTTTAATTAATTTTAACGTACTTCCTGTTACCACTGGGGGGCGCTATGAGCAAGGCAGGAAGTCGATACATCAAAACGTTCGGGGAAGAGCCATCGTCATGTCCCTTGAGTTTCAAGTGGCTACGATGAAGTATGTGCTCGTGAAAGGCAAACGTATTTTAAATTGGGAAGATACACATTCGCGCCGCCGCCACATGGACGCCGTTGCTGGTAGGGTCACAGCGTTCATCATGTAGCTTCAGCATCCGGGTCTGCATGTAGTAGAAGTGAAATGAAGTCGATTTGGTCGAGTTCGTATTTTTAACGAATTTTTGTACGTTTTCGGGTACCACCGGGGGGCGCTATGAGCGACGTAGGTAAACGATATGTCAAATCGTTCTGTGACACGCCTTCATCATATGCCCCAAGTTTGAAGCGTCTAGGATCAAGCATGTGGGCGTGAGAGCCATTCGTATGTTGCAGGCGAGGCCCGAAGTAGTCGCCAAACTTTGAGGCCCGCTGAAGGCCCAGCGGTTTGACCTGCAGATGTGGGGAGCACAAGATAAGCTCAGCTAGGTCAGGACATGTTCTGGACCCAATTTGAAGCCGATTGGGCGAGTCCCCTCGGAGGAGTTCGTTTTGCCGAAACCGTCTTCGAGGTTAAATAGCCGACTTCCTGTACGTTTTCGGGTATGTCTGTAATGAAATTTTTTGAAGGTCTCCGGTTGATAGACAAGTCTACCAAGTTGGGGGGAAATCGGTGACGCAGACCCTCATTTCCAATGCGCGGTCTAGGGGGCGCTGTGGAGCCATTTGGCCACGCTAACATGCGAGACCACCACTGAACGCCGATTTCACGCCTTCCCCCCCTGCGTGTAGAATGTCCTCGGTTTCTCGTCTTGGGAAAGGGGTCGAAATCGCGTTCAAAGAGGGCAATGGCAAATAATAATAATAATTAAAGCCGCAAGCGGCTATGGCGGGCCCTCGCCTCACGCGACTCGGCGACCCACGCCACTCGGCGACCCAGGCCCCCGGGCCGGCGTACGCCACGGGGCCTGTAGCCGGACGTGGGCCAGCACGTTCAGAGTCGTCCCCGGAACACACCTGTGAAGTTTCGAGCATATCGGACATAGTCGACGCAAAACATGTCATTTCCTGCACCCACAAGGGGGCGACTTGAGCGAGGCTGCGGCCGATCAAATGGAGGCGTAGAGGGCGTCCCTCTGACCACGTCAGGAAATGTAGAAGTGACAGCGATCAAGTTTGTGGGCGTGGAAGGCAAACGTATTTGGATGGCGACCAAATGAGCAGGTGGCTAACTTTCTGGCCCTCTAGCGACCACGCCGTTTGACGTAGAGGGAAGATTTTTACAAAGTTTGAGCAGCTCGGTTTCCTGATGATATGTAGCGAATGTGAAGTGAATCGGCCGAAATCCCTAGGAGGACGGTGTTCACGCTGTATCGCCATTAGTGTCGCCGCCACAAGGGGGCCGTTAGTCGTATCTTCGTAGTGTTCATGAAATAGCTGCAGCGACTTCTTCAGAATGTTTTGCAGGTGAAATTATGTAAATTTGGTGAAGTACGTATTTTTAACAAATTTTCCGACATTTCCTGTAACCACCGGGGGGCGCTATTAGCCACGACCAAAAGTAATACATCGGATCGTTGAGGCAGAGCTCCTCATCATGTCCATCAAGTTTGGAGCTGCTGCGATCAAATTTGTAGGCGTGGTACCATTTCAAACGTCTTAGCTGAATCGCTAAACTTGGCCGTGCCACAGCAGCCACGCCCTTTGACGCGCACACGTGCAGAGCACAAGATAAGCTCAGCTAGGTCTGGAGATGTCCTGTACCAAATTTGAAGCAAATCGGGTGAAGTCCCTCGGAGGAGTTCGTTTTGCGTCCAAGAAATGCTAACCAAAATGGCCGACTTCCTGTTGGGTTAAGGGCGTGGCTCCAA
Organism: Decapterus maruadsi; assembly: GCA_030347415.2. Lineage (NCBI taxonomy): Eukaryota > Metazoa > Chordata > Actinopteri > Carangiformes > Carangidae > Decapterus > Decapterus maruadsi. Next base: position 1,686,691 of record CM064904.1, on the reverse strand, counting down.
TGCAACTTTTTGTATGTTTGGGTGTGATACATGTATACGTCGAGTTTCGTATGTGTACGACAAAGTAAGCGAAAATTGTCTATGGGGAATTTCAGAAAATCTTCAAGGGGGCGCTATAGAGGCCTTTTGCCACGCTTATCGGAAACAACACTATCAACTGAAAGAGCTCGCCATGCTTGTCCTGTGGATGAAATTTCGTGACGTCACGACTTCGTTAAAGCCACGAAAAAGGCAAACGTAATTGGACGGCGAAAAGTCGCCAGTCGCCGCTGCGCCACACGGACGCCGTTAGACATAGCTTCGCGGCGTTCATAATGTAGCTTCAGCAACTGGTTCTGCATGCATTAGAAGTAGAACTAAGTTGATGGGGTCAATTATGGATTTTTACTAAATTTTAACCTACTTCCTGTTACCACCGGGGGGCGCTATGAGCAAGGCAGGAAGTCGATACATCAAAACGTTTGGGGAAGAGCCATCGTCATGTCCCTTGAGTTTCAAGTGGCTACGATGAAGTATGTGTGCGTGAAATGCAAACGTAAATGAAATTGGGAAGATACACTTTCACGGCGCCGCCACATGGACGCCGTTGCTCGTAGGGTCACAGCGTTGATCATGTAGCTTCAGCATCCGGGTCAGCATGTAGTAGAAGTGAAATGAAGTTGATGTGGTCAAGTTCGTATTTTTAACGAATTTGTGTACGTTTTCGGTTACCACCGGGGGGCGCTATGAGCAACGTAGGCAAATGATATGTCGAATGGTTCAGTGACACGCCTTCATCATATGCCCCAAGTTTGAAGCGTCTACGATCAAGCATGTGGGCGTGAGAGCCATTCGTATTTGGATGGCGAGGCCCGAAACAGTCGCCCAACTTTGAGGCCCGCTGAAGGCCAAGCCGTTTGACCTACAAACCCGGGGAGCACAAGATAAGCTCAGCTAGGTCTGGACATGTCCTGGACCCAGTTTGAAGGCGATCGTGCGAATCCCCTCGGAGGAGTTCGTTTTGCCGAAACCGACTTCGAGGCTAAATAGCCGACTTCCTGTACGTTTTCGGGTATGTCTATAATGTAATTTTTTGAAGGTCTCCAGTTGATAGATAAGTCAAGCGAGTTTCGTAGAAATCGGTGACGCAGACCCTCATTTCCTATGCGCGGTCTAGGGGGCGCTGTGGAGCCATTTGGCCACGCAAACATGCGAGACCACCACAGAACGCCGATTTCACGGCTTCCCCCCCTGCGTGTAGAGTTTCCTCCGTTTCTCGTCTTGGGAAAGGGGTCGAAATCGCGTTCAAACTGGGAGATCCGGAATAAAAATAATAAATAATAAACATTACAATTTCCAGGATTTTTCCGCCAGGTATCATGAGTAATCGATTACCTACTTGGTTACTTGGTTACTTGATACTTGTTGACCACTTACATGTCGACTCTTGTTGACACTCGAATTTCAATAGGGTCCTCGGACCGTGACGTTGTCACTGGCTCGGGCCCTAATAACAAATAATAAACATTTGCATTTCGGGGAATTTTGCGCCAGGTATGACGAGTAATCTATTACCTACTTGGTGACTTGGTTCCTTGCTACTTTTGGCCCACTTACATGTCGACTCTTTTGACACTCGAATTACAATAGGGTCCTCGGACCGTGACGTTGTCACTGGCTCGGGCCCTAATAATAATAAACATTTGCATTTCGGGGAATTTTGCGCCAGGTATGATGAGTAATCTATTACCTACTTGGTGACTTGGTCCCTTGGTACTTGTGGCCTACTTACATGTCGACTCTTTTGACACTCGAATTACAATAGGGTCCTCGGACCGTGACGTTGTCACTGGCTCGGGCCCTAACAAGCCCAAATAAGCCTTCAACTCAGTTACTGTAGTTGGGGTGGGAGCATCAACAACAGCTTTTACCTTGGTCTCCACAGTGTGAACTCCTGTAGCATCCACCTTATATCCAAGATATTGAATTTCCTCAGCCAGTAATGTGCACTTACTTCTCTTTAATCTGAGGCCAGCATTGTTCAACCTGGTCAACACCTCATCCAGGGTCCTGAGGTGCATTTCTCTGGTTGCTCCAGTAACCAGGATATCATCCAAATACACAGCAACTTGAGGGATCCCCTGGAGAACCCCTTCCATGGTTCGCTGGAATATTGCTGGAGCAGAAGATACACCAAACGGCAGCCTGGTATATGTAAACATCCCACGATGAGTATTGACAGTTAGATATTTCTGAGACTGTTCATCCATTTGAATTTGCTGATATGCATGACTCATGTCAAGCTTTGTGAACTGTTGCCCCCCAGCCAACACAGCCATCAAATCCTCCACCTTGGGTATGGGGTACTGTTCAAGTGTGGTGACCCGATTTACAGTCAATTTATAATCTCCACACAATCTGCAAGTGCCATCAGGTTTGTGCAACGGAACGACAGGAGCTGCCCAATCCCAATATTTTACAGGAGTGATGATTTTCTCTTTTAACAACCGGTCAATCTCAATATCAACTTTGAGCTTGATAGCATAGGGAACTGATCTAGGTCTGTAGAAGCTGGGTACAGAATTAACAGGTACATGGATAGTAGCTTTAGTCCCCAGCTCTTCTTTAAACACTCCCTCATCTTTGGCCAACACTTGCTCCAGGTTCAGTGACTGTGGGGGGTTGGTGATGTGCTTTATCTCGGCCCAGTCCAATTTAATTTGCTTCAGCCACCATCTGCCTAATAAATTCGGGCCGGTGCCTTGAACTACTATGATGGGAATGTCTTTTCTTGCTTTTGGTAGTTCACTTTAACATACATTTTTCCCAGCACATCTATCTTTTGTCTGGTGTATGTTCTCAAACTAAGATGGGTTTTCTTCAGAGGAGGTGCATTTTTCACTTTTTCTATGAATGTTCTTTTGTTTAATATGGTGAACCCACACCCAGTATCAACTTCAAATGTCACTGGTTCCCCATTCAAAGCCATGCATACCTTATAGGGGGGTTCCCTCTCCTCTCCATCCTCACCCAGGACACTGTATAGTGAGTATGCAGAGTCCTCGTCGTCATCTGAGGGTTGGCGTCCAGCCGCCACACTTGGAGAACAATAATGCACCTTTCTCTCGTGTGGAAAGCGTCCCCCTCTCTCTCGGGGTCTCCTGTCCGTCCTCTTCTCCATGTTGGATTTATTTTTGTTACGACAGGCTCTGGCAATGTGCCCAGTCAGTCCACATGCATGACATTTTTCCTTCTTGAACTGACAATCCTCAGGTGCATGCTGCCCCTTGCAGCGGTAACAACTTTTGTCCTTTGCTGCACGGCCACGGCTCTCTCTCTTTGCCCCCAGAGACTCTGATCCCCCACTCCGCACTGCATTACAGGACATAGCTCCAACTTTTATTTGTAAATCCTGCACATTTCTGTTTGTAGACTCCATAGCTTGGGCTAAAGACAGGGCACTTTCAAATGTGAGGTTTGTCTCAGCCAACAATCTTCTTTGCATTTGATCATCATTGATCCCACATACAAGTCTGTCCCGTAACATCTGTGGAAGTGTCTCTCGATAATTACAGTCTTGTGCCAGTTTCCTCAACTCAGCCACATACTCAGCCACAGATTCTGTAAATCTGCTCGTGTAAAATCAAGTTTAAATCTCTGGACAATTTCACTTGGTTTGGGGTTAAAGTGGTTCTTCAAAATAAAGTAACCAACTGTGCAAAAGTTTTCTCTCCTGGTTTTTCAGGACTTTAGGTTTCATCAAACTATAAGTTTGTGCTCCCACCACACTGAGCAATATGGACTTCTACTTTTCTTCATCATCAATATCATTTGCAGTAAAGAAATGTCCCACTATTTCACAATATTCCTCCCAGGCTTGCACTTTCGTATCAAATGGTGGCAGGGAGCCTATCATGGCCATCTCACCACATGTGCTGCTGTCTCCTCCCCCTTCACCAAGTCCTTTGTTCCTCTGGAGTCTTCACCGCCTCCAAACTCCAGATCCCTTCACAGCTGCTTGAGTATACAGGCCCCTTTGATCCTTGTCGCCAATATAACAACATGGGGAAGCAAAGGATGATGCAGGACAACCAGGGTTCTTTAGGCTTTTCTTTACTAGGCCTCAGGCCATCAGCCACAGACACACACACAGGAGAGAGGTACAAGACAAAAACTCTTCTTCTTATAGACTTCCTGGAAGTAGGGTAAAGCAACCCTGGAGCCTAGAGCTCCCTCTAGGTCAAGACTAAACAAAGTCAGGATACTACAGTCAGTCAGGATGCTACAGGTACTCTGATTGGCTGTGTGCTAGCTACGGTGATTCTGATTGGTGGTGCCCTAAGCGAACCAGCGCGGTGTGTGGGAGGGACGGAAGTGATAACAGTAAACAAATGGTGTCCTAGCCTGTCCTACAGTAAAAATGGCACACAAAATCTAAAGAGGAGTAAAGCAATATATTAAGCGGCAATATATTTCAATCAGGAGAGACTAATAAGGAAGGAGAGACAGACTGAAAAGTGAAATTGCATTTATTGTGATCATCAAATGATTTTGGCCTTAGACAAGTCTGTCCCGGGGTAGATCATTGTGGTGTACTGATCTATGAGTGAGAGTCTTGTGCCTGAAGGAGATGATCCCCAACTCAGCCTAGACACTGGTGGTGGTAGACTTCTGGTCAGGGATCCTGATGAAGATGGTCAGCATCAAGTGAAGGTTTTGAAGGGGTGGAGGTGGGCTGAAAGTTTGTGGATGACCAGGATGACTGCAGGGAGATGGAGACACTTTTAAATTTGATCAATGACTGATTGGTGCAGAGAAGAGATGGCCCCATGATTGGATGAAGTAGTTAGTCCCAGGCTTGACTTTCGATCAAATGGTGAGCTTGGGAGCCTTGTCATGGCCATCTCACCACATGTGCTGCTGTCTCCTCCCCCTTCACCAAGTCCTTTGTTCCTCTGGAGTCTTCACCGCCTCCAATCTCCAGATCCCTTCACAGCTGCAGCAGCTTGAGACAACCAGGGTTCTTTAGGCTTTCCACTGTCTAACCTCAAACAGCCACAGACACACACACAAGGATTGTGGTGAACTGATCAAAGTTCATCAAGGAGATGATCCCAGGGTCCCAGACACTGGTGGTGGTAGACTTCTGGTCAGGGATCCTGATGAAGATGGTCCGCTGAAGGTTTGGAGGTGGGCTGTTTTCTTTAGCAGACACAACTCAGGGAAAGGAGGGGTCCTCCTGGAGCCGCTTGTTGTCCGAAGCCTCCCATTGGTCGATCACCGAGTCCAGCGGATTTCCGAAAACAGGCAAAGTATCGGATGTTTGACGGCTCATCATTAGTGCTGGGACTGGACTAGTATTGATGAACTCTCCATTCTGAACATTCATTTGTGCATTTATATAATTATTCATGGATCCGCAGGCTCCACCTGTCTGTCAATAAGACACACTTTGAAGAAGAGGTGGAATTACACCAATCGAGGAGCTGTCATTACGCACGACTTTCTGACGCACTGCTGCGCGGATTGATGGCATAATTAACTGCAAAACAAGCACTTCAAACAGATAGTCTTCTGCTTCTGAACTTTCGAGCTCTAGCTTTTTATATATTTAAGCATCAAAGGTGTTCAATCAAACCCACATAGTTTGAAACAACGTTCATAACACACACAGCTAGTGTCACAACTAAGTGTGACAGTTGAGGGTCCGGTCACTATGCCTCCAATTGATCATGCGCCCTGGCTACTTGGCTAGCACCATAGACGGGCTAACAGAAATCCACAGTCTGTGGAAGCCGTGACCGGGGACCAGGGCAGCGGCTGTCACAGCGGCAGCAGCCGCTCTACTGACCTGATCTGCCGAGGCAGACCTCGGTCCTCATCCCGGGATATCCCGTACGCTTTTAGAGGTCTACCGCTGACTGGCTAAGTTCTTTAATGATTAATGTTGGTCTCGTTGATGAAATTTAACAACAGTGGCAGTGGCATTAGTTTGTTCGAATTAAAAGTGAGCAGGACTGCCTGGGGAGCATACATCAATCTGACTGCCCAAAAGTCTGACGACTCATTTGTCCAACTACCCATTCTAGAGTGTTAAAGTTAGGTTTAGGGTAAGGTTAACGGTTAGGGTTACTTAAGTCAGAGAAATAGGAGGTCGGACTAATGGACGCAAAAATAAATAAATGTATGGTCAGAGAAATGGGTAGTTGGACAAACGTCATGTGCCCGGACTGCCTCTAGGCTACAGCCTGGAATCACCACATTTAAGTAATAAATAAATGTTTTACAATGAACCGATCAGTCTAATACATTTTATTCTGTTAGGTCAACATGGTTACTGTACATGGCAAAGATAATTACCACATTACTTTTCTATGGGAGTCCTCACCACTCAATCGCTCTGGTCGGCAGTCGTCGGGGTGGTGTGTTCCTGGCTTAAATCGGATTAATGGGTAGTCAGCAAAATGGGCGGTCAGACTGACGTACCCCCCCACCCCCTGTGGAGGCTGGAGCCCAGGCAGAGCAGGAACTGGACTGGGGACAGGAGGCTGCGGCCCAGGCGGAGACAGGACTGGAGGCTGTGACAGTCATCAGTCTGGAAAATAGCACTGGTATGGTGTGGTGATCATAATTTCATTATTTTTGGCCTTAATGATGTTTACCCAAAATGTTGAAAGACAGAAGGACAGGTTAGTAAACTGGCATGTGCAAACTAGCACAGTCAGTGTTACCCCTACAATGTCAGAGGAGAAATGTTGTGGCACAGCCATAGATGCAGGAAATGATTTAATAAAGTTGTGTTAACAAGACCAGCACTTCAACCATGACGCTCTTCGTCAGGGTAAGGTATCTATGTGTTTTACCCCTACAATATCAAACAGAGAATCAACACAGACATGAAGAGGACAGGAGAGAGGAGAAGAAGATGATAGAATGAACGAAAGAAAGAAAAGAAAACACAGACAGTGGACAATATATTTCACCATCTTTTCCATGTTATGAGACATTTTCCATTACGTGGAGTTAGATCCATGTCTGAAATCCTCACCTTTGTTTTTGTGAGTGGGCTATTTAGATGGTCTGTGTCATCAGGTTTGAGTCGAACTCTCAGGAACACTTTGCTCCCAAAATATACTGACTGAATAAACATTTTCTTAAGGAGGTCACTTCTTGTCTCACTTATTTTTATAAAGTCACAGGTTATTACATTATTGTGAATGTCATCATTATGAGTAAGTCTACAGCTGAAATATAATTGTCAGCCTTTTTTTTTTTTGATGTCTTTAAACAGAATCTTTCCAGGCAGCAGACCAAAGACGAAAAAACTATGTTCAAGATCTGGTCTAAAACATCAAACTAACACCAACTAAGCAACAGATAACGTTCAACAGTTATTAGTTATCGTTTCTCCATTTTTCACAACAATCTCCTCCTGTCACATAGTGAGAGCCTTTCAGGGATTCAGTCCTCCATAATACCAGACACAGATGTATTTCTCAGTTACACTGTAATTTTGTTTACAGAATAAACTCAGCATGTAAAAGTTTTACTCAAGGAAACACTGCTTTTTTGATAGATTTATTAGGCTTTTTCATTTTATGTGTTGCTATACTGGCTCCGCAAAGCTACTATTTTAATCACTAATGGCTTTCTAGTTGGACTTTGTTCCATTTCCTGAAAAGTTTTTGCAAAGCTTGTAAAAATCTGCTTTAAGGAGCATGAGATGACCCAAGGCCAAGGAGACAGTGAGGTGACAGAATAGGAGAAAGAAGGAGGTATAGATCAGGAGTGAAGGACGAAGGATACTTTTTTGGGCAACCAGAAGATGTTTACAGTATTTACATTTACACAAATTAAGTCAATCCAACTTAGTTTGGTCTAAAACAAAGTTTTAGAGTTTTTAGAGAGCTCGTATGGCCCTCCCCTTGGAGCCTCCTAACGACAAACCCGCTTCAGCAGAGCAGAGCAACAAGCCTGCCAGCAGAAACCAAACGCAGTGCCAGCTTTGTATGCGGAGTAATAATGTCTGATTCCCAGTCACAACTTCCACAATAGTTGTATCAGCAGCATCTCTTCTCAGGCTCATATCTTGGTGGAGCTTTCTCTCCATCAGTCAAACGGTGATCCCTTGTTTACTTTGTGTGGTAAGGTGAGGGACTGGCTGGGCTGCAAACCCCAGACTGCCAAAGGGACATCCCCTTGGCCAAGTAGCACAGGGCACATGATCAATTGGAGGCGACAGGACCCTCAACTGTCACATCTGGTTTTGTCACATGGGGGGGCAACCGCCATCCCGCCATTCCACCATCCCACCAGTCCAACGTAGGCTTCTAGGCAACACTTCATTTTCTATCAAATGTCCCATCATTCCAACAATTCTTGGTTCCTATGTTAAGAATGACGGTGTTTTTTTCTTTTTTTTCAAAAACATCCTGCCTTTCTGACAATTCCTTTAATAGCGTAATTTTTCCCCAAAAGTTTTTCACTGGTTGGGCTTAGGCAATGATGAAATAGGTTCAATTCAGTAAAAAAGACCAGGTAGAAGCTAATCAGGCCAGATAGAGCCCATTGGGTGGAGAGTACAATAGAGAAATTGACCAATGGCTCCTATTGGTCAATTTCAAATCAAATTGTAGACCATGACCATGGAAAAGCCAAGTAAATTCTGATAATTAGATTAAAGATTAAAGGATCATCAGAGTGGTTACAGCTCAGAAACATGAAAAGCTACACCATGATGCTGAAAGTGGCCATTTTCCAGTGTGAAAAGCATTTCAAGTATCTTTAAAGTCATATTTTCTTATTTTACTATTTTTGTATTTAAGTTGCCTATATTATAATATGTTGTCTTTATCTGTGATGTCTTGATTGATTTAATAATTTATTGTTTCAGTTAATTCTATCACATCTAGCCATTTTAGTGCTTTGTTGTTTGTTTTGTTATTTTGACTGCTTTGCTTTTATGGTCTTATTAAAGTAAAGATTGACATACATGGGACGTGTAGTCTTTGTTAGACAAACTGTCAAAATGAGCAGTACCTGTAGTAAACTAGTAGATGGTGCTATTGTTTGGTTCTGGATTGGAATGCTCATTCAATAGACCCCTTCAAGAAAAAACTTCATTATTTGGAACATTTGGTTTGGCTGTTCTCTCTATTTGACACCAGAGGGCGTAATACTCCTTTTCAGTCACAACTCAGTAACCTGGCCAAACATAACAAGTTGCATTTAGGTTTAGGATTTTATCATGTTGTTGATTTAAAAAAAAAATGGTTTCCATTAGACAGACAACAGATTTAACAACCATCATTGGACTTTTTGATTTATTGGATTTTTTTTTTCAACTAAGGTGAGTTTTCCTCTGTTCATCTGCTCTTCCTTTTTTCTCTGTGTGCAAAGACTGAACAAGAACATGGAAATGAGGGGCTGTAGAAACAATCATTTTGCGCTGATCAAAAACCTCAAAACCTTAACAAATGGTCAATATGCAATTATGCACAGAAGGCAGAACACTAAACATTACTGAAACTGGTTTGAGTTAAAGGCAGAGCAGCCGTGCACATATAGGCTAAGGCAGGTTCTGGATTAAAAAAAACAAATTACCAGAATAAACAGAAGAAAAGTCCACACACTTCACACACACCAGGACACCAAGGCCAAACAATGTTGGCCTTGGTGTCCAGTGTCCTGAAATTCCCCCAGGTGGCGTTGTGCAGCACTCAAATTATCACAAAGCCCAGTTAATCCACTCATATACTCACCCTCATGCCACATAAACTCCAGCCCAGGAGTTTGGATCCAGAGCCAAGGCTGTGCATCGAGGTAAGCCCCACCAGCTCCAACCGGTAGCATTCCACCTCGACGAGGCCCCTTGGCTCCACTGCCCCTCATCCGGCAGTGGACACAACCCAGCGGTTCCTCCTCTGGGTGGTGGGTCCAAGGGATGGGGAAGTTGCCACATCATCTTTTTGGACTGTGTCTGGCTGGGCACCATGGCATGCCCAGCCACCAGAGGGCTGTACTGTGAAGCCAGTTTAGTGGGTTAGCGAGGTATGTTGAGTCTAAAGCCAGCCTCTCCTGTACTACTGGTTAAATGCAGAAAAAGAATTTCACTGTACAGCTGTATATGTGACAAATAAAGTATCTTTACCTTTACTGTACAAAGGTGGCTCTCTTTTAACCCGGCTAGATCTCCATGATAACTTATGCTTAGCTCATAACCCTGGTCCTGACAGCTGTGTCAGCTTTACTTTGAAAGTCCGGTGGAGCTGAATCAGAACAGAGCGTTTGTTCCACTGCTGTTTACCTTCTCTCTGAGCATCTCAGAATTGTCTCCGCCTACACTTGTTCTCCTCACCCATTGAGCCAAGCGTCAGAAGCTTTATTTATTAGACTATAGCCTATATATTTTATTTCATATACAGTCAGTCATCACTGAAAGAAGTAGTGCGCTGGCAGCAGGACAGACAATCAGATGATAATCGGTCAAATTAATAATTTCACTTAATGTGGCCATGAATAAATTAATTCCGATGTTTTGCCTGTTATATCAGTGTTGCCCAAACGCAAATCTTGATAAGTCTTGGCTGTTTTCACGTTTAAAAAGGTCTTTGTACAGAGACAATATGAGATTTGCTTGTAGCCACAGCACCTAAACCCCCACTACCCAGCCTCGCTTTCAATAAAACACACACTCGCGTTATAATTGCGATCAGTGAAATATAAAACAAAACACAATTAAAAATGACAGTTGATGTTACTCTAGTTTATTTAGTTTTAATGGATAAAGCTTCATATTTTAAAGTAGCGCAAGAGCTGTCAGAAATTAACAGCAGCATCCCAGGGACTTCGGGCTCCTCCAATCTGGCCGCAGGTACACTGTACCTAAGACCACAACTAAAAGACACAGGGCCAGTTTTGTCCCTGCAGCCATCATAATAAGAGTTGATATCCTGATGAAGGTTAAGGTTTGATGGTGATGCTGCTGCTGCTGATGATGATGATGGTGGTGGTGATGATGATGATTATGACTATTGTTGTTGTTGATAATTATGATGATGATGTTGATGATGACTATATGCTGTTGTTGTTGATGACTATATGTTCTTGTTGATGATGATGATGATGATGATGATGAATAGGGACAGCGCATATTAAAGCAGATATCAGTGGAATGTTTTTGTTAATATAAGTCCTAAATAGTCCTATTTTCCGTCAGCATCACTTCCATAGAGTGTTTGGTCTCTCCGTCACTCTGCTCTGCTGTAAACCAGGAGAAAACTTTCCTTGTGGGATACAAGTGTTATCCAATGAGGAGAGAGAACGGCATGAAGGGCTGTGTGTGCAGCCAAGGGATGCGCGTGAATGCGGTGACATAGCACGAGGACCAATAGATGCCTGATGAGGGCGGGGGCTGCTAACTCATGGTGCGTTCAAGGAAACTCGTACTTTGTGTTTTTCCTTCCTGTGAAGTCGTACCAGTTCGATCTGGTACGAGTTCACGGGTCGGAAGTTACGAGAGGCCGTTATAGTGACTTTCACAGGCAACAGGACGGTAAAAACACGAGTTACAGGTTACCTGGAACGCTACAAAGTCATAGTTGTGACTTGAAGCTGTAACTTACGATTTCAAAAGCCTGCCTTGAACGCAGCATTAGCCGAAACAGCCGTGCCGCTGATATCTGCTTTAATGAACATTGGTATATTAAAAAGAAATACTGCAGTAAATATGCCGGATTATCACCAGGCGGCTAATTTTCATCCGTCGTCCCTAATAAACAAATAAAATACAACAGTACACCACAAAGAATAAAAACAATACAATAAATACATAATACATATGGCAAAACACATAACGATGCACTACACAAACAGGAAAGACAAGACCAGACTTAACAAACCAAGTTGATAACCAGCTTCATAGCACCGTGGTAATCCGGACTGGGACTTGAGTTTTTGTTGAGCCTCCTTCACAGTACAGGCCTCAGGTGCTTGCTGAGTCTGACGAGCACTGGGCCTTCATGGAGTCTTCCTGAACCATTCTTTATCTGGCCCCTTATCTGAAGTCAATTTGCCATGGTGAGACCGTACCAGGAGCATATTTCTCCTGACAACATAGCCCTTAGGTTCATAGGGACATACAAACCCGGGGAATGCAGATACATTGTGGGTCATTCCAGGTCATGTACAGTAAAAAAAAATTGCAAAGCATAAAAAGGAAGAATAGAGGATGCATTGAAAAAGATTTAGAGAGACATGGAAAAAAAACTCCCAGAAAACTGAAAGTTACTGAAGCAGAAAGACCGAAAGAGAGACTAAAGAAAAGAGCATCAGCAAACAACACATAGGAAGAGATGAGTCAGAGACAGAGAGACGGGAGATTGAGTGAGAGTCGGCTCAGTTTGCTGGTGTGGTTAAACATGTTTCCTGTCAGTGATAATAATAGCTCTGTCTGTTCCTCTCTGTGAGAAGCGTGGGAGGAGGAGCTGTAATGTGACACGTGGGTTGGCCACTTGTTTCTGTCACTACTGGGGAAACAGTAACATCCCCTTTGACACACACACAAACACTGGTATACATACACACTACTTGCTCATTTAAATCTGCATAGTTTTTTTTCCATAGAGTTCTGACTCATTTAATGTTTCAGATAATTAGCAGTCACATTGTGCGTATAAATATTTTGAGGATTCAGTGTGTGGTTTTTATTATTGGCCCTATTTTCTGTGAAGGTGACTGTGTTCAGACTGCCAGAGGTAGCTGCAGATGAGGAGCCTCTGGTAGCTACTTGTTTGCATGTTTGCTATCTAAAGTCAAAGTGAAAGATCATGGTCATTCCACAAAATGTACATGAGAAATTCAGCCTGCAAATGGTGAAGGAGAAAATACTAAGGGAGAGTTAAGTTAACACTGGTGAATATTTTAAGTTATTCATTCAAGTTTGAATTAAAATGATGTCATCAATTACGGCATCATATCAAACCTGGACTGAGACGACAAAAGGCAAAGCAGACGATTTGATGGGATGAATGAAAGAACTGAAAAAAGAAAACTGTGTACTCTCTCCTATCTACCTACCGAGCTAGTCAGCTAGCCATGTGAACAGGACACAGTAGTCAGTTTTCAAACAGGAAGTTGTCACTTTTGTGGTTGTTTGATGCTGTACGTTTTCTTGTGTCACTGGAAACAGACATACAAATGTACATCAGAATGACTCCCCCCACCCACTTGGATGAAAATAGAAATAAAGTCAGCAGTAAATATACCCTCTAAAATTTAAAACCACATTGATGCTGATCTCAGAAGTCATCACGTCCAGCCATGAGAAAGAAATATTGTGTAACTCGCTTTGAAGAAAAGGATCTGAACATTTTGAGATCTGTTTTTCCTTTACTCTGATGTTTGCGATGTTTCGATCCCAGGCCAAACTGATGCTTTCTCCTATTCTCCTTGTCTTCCTTTAGTTTGATCAAGGTCCTGCTTTTATGCATTGTGTGCATGCGGTGTTTCTTTATGTGTATACTGTGTCATAAGCTCTTCAACAAACAACTGGGTACAGAACCATCTTGCCTTGACCACAGGAGGAGAGCTCAGCCTATGGGAATTGAAATTTAAAGGTCTCATATTTTATACTTCTTGATCCACAAGAAGATAGGCCTGTGAGCCTCTCTTCTGATTGGCTGCAGCCAGCCCTGGTCTGAATGCCACATTGGGTAGCCCTTTGCTGCATGTCATTCTCTCTCTCCCTCCCCATGTCCTGTCCTCTTCAATGGAGGCAAAAACCCCAAAATATACGACTAAAACTTCATTATTTGCAACATCTTGAAGTTGAGAAAATGCCAACTCCATGCATCTTAGTGTATCTACTAATTCACCTAAATTATATTTACTAATTATACTGAATAAATATATTCTACTAATTTGTTTTACTGATGAATAATTTTGGTTAAGCAGTTCCCATACATAGAAGTGGCACCTGTCACAGTTCTCATGATTTGCTTAACCATGAGAAACCTGACTAGTTTCTAACTCCTCTGTCTTCCTACCTACATTTCCCCTACACACTACCCAAATCCCCACAGAGCTACCTCACATCTGCACATACACCTACACTACCCCCTGTCTGTCTCCCAGAATGCCCTTTTTACAGAATAAAATTGTAACATAGGTCAGGGCTGGTTACTGTCCTTGAGGCTATACGTCTCATGCTAAATCTCTACATGGTAGGCATGTTGTTTGTGACAGAGGCATACTAATCCTTAAAGGTATAGTTCACCCAAAATCAAATTTCACTCATTATCTACTCACCCTCATGTCGACTAAGAGCTGGGAGAATTTTCAGAGTCCTCCATGCCTTCTATTAGTTACGGGGGGGTCCACACAGCAGTATTTGTCCATAATGGTTGTGAATGGACACCAACTTTCTTTGTTCAAAAAAACATCCAAATACCTCCATACTGCTGGTCTGTAATGTCCCTCTTGTATTGAAGCCCAGACATGAGAAATTGTTCCGCCGGTCGACACAGGAAGAGCAGTGAACTGAGACACTGGGAGCTTCCGCGACAAAACAAGCTTGAAATTTACTTACTTATATATTTTTTTTGGAAAAATTTCTCATGTCGGGGCTTCAATACAAGAGGGATTACAGACATGCAGTATGGAGGTATTTGGATGTTTTTTGGTGTGTCTTTTTGGACAAATAAAGTTGGTATCCATTGACAACCATTATATGGACAAATCCTGCTGCGTGGACCCCCCGTAACTCAGAGAAGGAACGGAGGACTCTGAAAATTCTCACAGCTCTTAGTTGACATGAGGGTGAGTAGATAATGAGTGAAATTTGAATTTTGGGTGAACTATCCCTTTAAAACTTGAGACAGATGGGTTTGTGCAGTCAACTGTTGAACCATGGAAACATTTTTTTATCTGTTCAAAGTCAGAGTATTTAAACACAGCAGGTGGTCCCCTGGACTCCAGTGGGACACATTTGTAAACTGCAATAGGCCTTTTTCAAAGCATACATGATTGCCGTGGAGAGGAGAGCATTGATGTGAAGGTGACACCTCATGTTTTCCCCTGATTTACTCAGTATACACTGAAACAGAAACTGGATTTCTTTTTATTGGTGCATTTTTACAGAATGTAGTATGTAAGTATGTATAAAGTATAATAATGTTACATTTCACCCAAGGATATGAGGTAGAACATTTCACTCCTTTTATTAAACACTAGGAGCCACTTTCTCCATAAATAACATCTACAATATTTAATAGCAGACACTTAGAACTAGTTTGTATCACATTGAACAGAGTGGTTTAAAAGAGCTACAAGATACACACATGTCAGAGATGTTAGAAGCTTCCCCTGTGTGCCCAAGCACATAACGTCAACAACATCCCTGTTGTATTCAAATGTGGGGCATTTGAATTAAATGTGGTAACTGACAGTGTAACATTGAATCACATAAGAACAATACTCTAAAACCGCCCTGAATCTGAAACAACTACATGGCCATTGTTGGTGGAGGAAACTAGTTGCCTATATGAGGAAGCACGCTTATTCAACAACAGGTTTAGTGTATTGAAATGATAAATGGACTTATCACTTATCTTTAGGCAATTGAATCAGGTCAATGTGTAGACTAGACTGACTAGCCAGTCTTGTCTACACCAACCAGCCAAAGTCCTGTCGACCTGATTCAATTACCTAGAGATGCCTTTGACCTGGATGAATTAAATAGCGCTTTTCTAGTCTCTCGGATCACTCAAAGCACTTTACACTGTTACACTGTGCACGGTGGCACAGTGGTTAGCATGTTCTCCCCGTGTCTGCGTGGGTTTCCTCCGGGTACTCCAGTTTCCCCCACCACCAAAACATGTTAGCTAATCCTCCAGTCAGCGCCCCTGACCAAAGCACTGGCTTAAACCCGGAGTTGGTCCCCGGGCGCCGCACCGTGGCTGCCCACTGCTCCTCAGGGATGGGTTAAATGCAGAGAAAGAATTTCACCTGTACACCTGTATATGTGACTAATAAAGTACCTTTACCTTTACCTTACCTTTATTCACAGGCACAGCACAGGCGAGCTAACCATTCACACACATTCATAAATCCAATGCACAAAGGTGTGGGTTCAGTGTCTTTCCCAAGGACACTTCAGCATGTCAACTGGAGGAGCCTGGAACGAGCCTCCAACCGTCCGGTTAGAGAGCGACCTGCTCTACCTCCTGAGCCACAGCCTCCCGTCTGCAGCCAGCTGTAGTGATGTTACCATGACAACAAATCATGTTCTAATTAGTTCTGTTCATTCAAACATAATAGAGTGCACTTGGATATACAGAAGGACAAAAGATGATAATGTGGCAAGGTGAAGAGGGCCTGGGCGGGGATAGAACCCACACCTCCCGGGTAAGAGTCATGCGCACTTACCAGTCAGCCAAAGGGACGGTTACACCCCGCCTTTCCGAAGCCCCGCCTTTCCGACAATAGACTTCCATTCGTCGTAATAGCGGGGTTTTCTTTTTTTTCTAAAGACACCGCTATTTCGAAAAGGCTACTGGGGGAAACGGATCATGTGCATAATAAACTGCAAAACAAGCAAATACTTCATATTAATGACATAAAGACCTAACGTTCATTCTGCTTCTAGCCTGTCTAGCTTCCACCTGATCTTTTTACTAAACTTAACCAACTCCTTTCTTCATTGCCTAAGCCCAACCAAAGCATCTCCCTCAGTCAGCTGTCAGCACGAGCGGAGGCTGTCGGAACAGCGGTGTTTCGGAACAGCAGGGTGTCGAAGTGGAGGTGCGTCGGAATGGAGAGCTGTCCCCCAAAGGGACAATCCTGTGGCCAAGTAGCCAGGGCACATGATCAGTTGGAGGCCTAGTGACAGGAACCTCAACTTGGAGGGTTAGTGACAGGAAGCTCAACTGTCACATCAAGCACACACTTCAACTTGTATTATCTGCGTGAATGTTTTAAAGTGGCTAAAATACTTCTATACCATGCGGTTGACTTTTGTCCTAATGCACCAAGCTACTTCTCTAAACTGAAAATGCACCGAGTTTAATCTATTTACAGTAATGGTGTTACTTGACACTATATCATAGAGAACTGTGTCTTACAGATTAATGCACTTGCAGGATTAGTGTATGAATCAATGAAAAAAAACAATCAAATTGTCATTTTCATATTTACTGTACACTGTGACACCTCCACATTATTGTTTCTACTAACCCAGGTGGCACCCATCATCGTGCTGTTAGGGTCAAACGGTGATTCATTGGAGTCGTTGCCCCACCTTGGATCACAGGGGTCAAGGTGTGAATGGGGGTTTACAGTAACTGCCCAGGAAGGGCTCTCAAGACTGCATGCAACATTTCTATCACAAAGGAATTCTGGTGCAGACCCTCAGTGGTCTGACATAAAAACAGGATCAACATTTCAATCAGGACAAACCATTTACGACAAGAGAGCCAGGTTTGAAGATGAAGATGAAATTACATTTATTGTGAACAAAATAAACTTTGCCGCTTAGACACGGGGTGAAGATCAGCTGAGCAAACTGATCTGGGGATGAGAAGCTTGCATCTGAAGAAGTTATATCCCCCCCGGGACTAGACACTGGTGGGGAACTACTTGGTTGAAGATCCAGATGGACAGTCTGAATCTTGATGTTTGGGTTCTTCTTGGGTTCTTGGTGGAGGGGCGGAGGTGGGCTGAGAGTTTGCTGAAATGACGGCTGGATGACAGGAGAGAGAGAGAAGTGTTAAATTTGATGCTATTGACTGATTGGTGGAAGAGAAAGAGGATGGCAGACTGTGATTGGTTGCGCGAGGAGAACAGGGAAAGGGCTTTGAGGCGTGTTTAAAGAGACAGTCTTTCTGTCTTAATGTAGCTTCATGTAAACAAGACATCGTAAATGTTAATATAGAAAGATGACTGAGAAGCGCAACTGCACTTATTAAAATCTACTGCAACGCCCCATAGTATTCACAGGTTCTCACGTAGTGAGAGTCTGTTAACTTACTTGGGTTCTTGTTCTGCTCCTTGATGGCACACGAGTAGAAGCTGTTTAGAAGCCTGGAAGTGCGAGCCTTGTATTGCTTTCCAGAGGGCAACAGGGTGGAGAGCTGATTTCCTGGGTGAGATGAGTCTTTTATTACTGTATGTTGCTGGCACGTCGAAAGATGCCGTAGGAAAGGATGCTCTCTATGGAGGATCTATAGAAGGACAGCAGCAGCTCCCACATTGATTTTCCTCACTGACCTCAAATAAGAACCTTCCTCACAAGAGGAGTGGTGTTAGTGGACCATGAGAGGTCCTGGGAAGCTTCTCTACCTCAATTCCTTCAATGTAAAGAGGAGCAGGTACTGTATCACCCTCCTCCTGTCAGCTCTTTAGTTTGGTTGGAGTACAAGTTGTCAGGTTTTGGACTTCATCTCTGTATGGATCAGCCTCACCAATGTTGTGTCATCTGCAATCTTAATAATTGATTTGTGCTATATGTAGGTGTGTTAAAGTGATAGTTCACCCTAGAAAGTTATTTGCACGTTTCCTTAAAGGGATAGTTCACCCAAAATTCAAATTTCACTCATTATCTACTCACCCTCATGTGGACTAAGGTCTGGAAGAAGTTTCAGAGTCCTCCGTCCCTTCTCTGAGTTACAGGGGGTCTCGGCGTAGCAGTGCATTTCAATGTAATGGTTGCAAAGGGACACCAGAGGTCTTCGTAAAAAAACACACACCAAAAAACGTCCAAATACCTCCATGCGGTTTGTATAAAATGTCTGTCTTGTACTGAAGCCTGGAGATGTGGGATTGTCCCGAAAAAAATTAAATAAGTCCATTTTTCAAGCTTGTTTGCAGCGGTAGCTCGTCTTCCTTGTCCGCACAAGTCTCGCGAGATTTGCGTCGACGCCATTGCGATTAACTGACGCCGTCGCGAATATCGCGAGACTTGGGCGGACCAGGAAGACGAGCTACCGCTGCAAACAAGCTTGAAAAATTGACTTATTTAATTTTTTTCCGGACAATTTCGCACTTCAGGGCTTCAATTCAAGAGGGACATTATATACAAGCACCATGGAGGTATTTGGATGTTTTTTAGTGTGTCTTTTTGTGACAAAGACCGCGGTGTCTGTTTGCAACCCTTTTGTGGACATGCACTGCTACGTCGAGACCCCCTGTAACTCAGAGAAGCCACGGAGGACTCTGAAACTTCTCCCAGCCCTTAGTCGACATGAGGGTGAGTAGATAATGAGTTAAATATCATTCTGGGGTGAACTATCCCTTTAAGGACTGGGGATAGTGCAGGTCCCCTTGGCACTCCAGTGCTGAGAGTCAGGCAAATAATCTATACTCTCTATTCAAAATCAAATCAATCTTTTATTGATTAGGTCAATGAAAATTGGGCTTTGGAAAAACACTATACAACTGGTCAGCCCTCTTAACATCCCTATAATGTCTTTGATATCATGGAAGACATATTGAGTGGCATAATCATCAGCACGCTGTGAGTGTTTCCACCTTCAACATTGTTTTTTTCTGATCTCTCGTGACCTTTTCTGTTTCCTGCCACCTACTACACAGGGTGACCTTCATGCCTGCCAGTAATGAGGCTGTTTGACAAACAACACATCTAACAATAACAACATCTTGATTTGTATGTCTATCAGTTGGGATTTTCAGCAGGCAGGCTTCAGGTCAACTAGTTTGTGGGCGATTGTTTATGACATAATTACTGACCGGGTGTTAGGATCCATCTACACCGTAAAAGGGGAAGTTATTCATGAAATTCTGGTTGCAGTAATACAGCATGTGAAAATTGAATATACACAATACAACAACCAAACCAAACCAAAATACTGCAAATGAGGTTTTATATAGCACTATAAAAGAGTTCCACTGCTGAGGAGTGCTTTTACACTGGTAAGTAGAGCCACGTTTCTGTTTTTTATGACAGATCATGGTCTCTGTCTGTCTGTGAATGAGTGCTGCAGCCTATTTCTCTTGTGGTGAAGGGCGGGTGTCATGACACTTTATACAGCAGCATGAAAACACCATGCCAGGAAGTGAGCAGGGCTGAAGCAGAGCTCAAGCAGGACTCAAACCCCCGATGACACAGACACAGACGGAGGAGCTACACAGCTGATGCAGTTCTCCATGGGTGAGTTTCATTCAGCTTTAGCTAGCTTACAGTTGGTTTAACATGTTCACTTTATGGACCGTTTGGCTTCTCAAAGAATATGTGCTGGGTTTGTTCAACATAGCGCTGCTCTCTAGTCATTCAGATAAACTCATCTGGTGTGTAAGCTGCAGCAGTTAACCCTGTAAGGCCTGAACCATGAAATAATTGCCAGAAAATTCTAATTCTTTGAAAATTGAGTCTTTATTGGACCTTCTGACAAAAACAAAAAAAAAATTAAAAAATTTTTTTTTTCAATTTTTTTAATTTGTATCATATTTGATACACCAGGTCTTAATGGTCCGATTTTTTCTTTTTTGAACAAACAACTAATTGTTGTAATTCATTAAACTTCTAAACATTAAACATAGAAAATAACTTTTTCTGACTTGTTAGAGGGATCTCTCTGCCTTGCAAACTGGGAAACTTTCTCATTGGCCCTGAATCAGCAGGTCTGGTTTCCAGCACTGTACACTTTTAACAATTACTTAGTCACAAGCTGTTTAATGAAGGTAAAAATGAAATATAAGGTAAATATCCTGCATAGCTGTGTGCTACTCTGATCAGAGCGATTTCCTAGCAATTGTTTGTGGGTCATTCCATGAAAACTGTAAAGTTTGGGTCCCCAACATTTAAAGAGGTATAGGAGGCATAATAAAACTGTCAGTAATACTTTCAGTGTCTGAAGCCATTAATTAAAGTTTACTTTCTAGCATAAGGTAAAATAAAAGTAAATAATAAATGTATAATTTGCACATAAAACTTTTTGTGTTAAACTACAGTCATTTTCTCATGTCCGATCTGACCATTTTTCTCATTCATGTAATGTAAAACTTAAAAAATATCAAATAAATCTCAAACATTTACTGTTATTATAGTTAAAAATACTTTCTTCTTAATAGGAAATATGTTAATTATATTAAAATGTCATATTATTTAATTAAAATAGCATAATTTCTCCATGTCCATCAATTTCGTGTCACACCAATGTAATTTTGGAGAAATGGTAAGGAAACAGGAAACAGGAAGTACCATCATTCAAGAGTTTGAAGAAGGGAAGTGCAAACAATTGTGATTTCTGATTTTTCTTTTAGAACATTTTTGGTAAATGTTTCTTTCAAAACCTTCTCCGGTAAGCATAGCATATCCACCCCGTCACACACAAAAAGTGGGGAAAACAATTTTTAAATCAAAATTTCAAATCACATTTATATAAATCCTTAATTTTACAATGTAATTTGATGCTAACTGCAGTGTTAGCTTTTAGCACATCCAGGAATTCCTATTGCTTTAGATTTTCCAATGTCACAGATAAGGCCTGTGACGGGGTGGAATCATTGTGATGGGTGGCACTGTTCTTCATTCATTGAAGTCTTGTTCTAAGCATTCATCTGATATTATTTGATAGACAGTATGTTGTTGTATGTTGATATCAACTGTTCATAACATAAAATAGTTATTTCTGTCAGTTTTATGGCCTGAATAACTTCTTTGAACAGTTCTTAAATTTTGTCCATTCCACCCCGTCACAATATTCCACTCCGTCACAATATTCCACCCCGTCACAATATTATGAATGCTGTACATGAAATAAAAGGATTTTTAAAAAATAATTTAAGCAAACTATTGGTGTTTTTGAACAAAAAGACAACTTCTGAAGTGAATAACTTTTTGTTCGTCTTATTTTAATCTAAAATTACTGTTCAATTTGTTAACTTTTGTCCTGTGACGGGGTGGAAAAAGAAACTCTGATCTCGGGGTTTTAATGTGATAAAAGACCATCAGAAAAGGGTGCCTGAGCTTGAAAAATATGTTTTAGTGCAAGTGTTGCATGTTCTACATGCAATGACACACAAAAAAAACAAAAACCCTAAGATAAAAAATCTCAAATTTTCAAAGCCCAAACTTTACAGTTTTCATGGAATGACCCTTGTTTTACTTAGTAATGGTCTTGGACAGAGGGGGTGGGTGTTTAGTTGTGCAATTTGATGAAAAAATCTTAAATATAGCCACCTGGGACAGTAACTTTGACTAAAATGACTATTGCCAGATTTGCAAAAAGATTTCCTTTTAAACCTGCTGTATCAAATTTGATACATACATTTTCAACACGGTTTTAGTATAAAATAAGTTATTAAATATTAAATAATTTTACCTTACATCAATGCAGTAACTCGTCCTATTCAAGTTTCAGTGAAAAAAATAAAGTTTTTATTACCATAATGTTTTCAAAATTGCCAAAAGTATCCACGATTAACACATGTTCACTGATTGACGGTGGCTATTTTGGATGTCCCAAGTGAAAACCAATGCATTAATTACTTCACCCTGGTGGAATATCTGACCATTACATGTATCTGATTGTATACATTAGGTTTTTCAGGGGAAAAAAATTCACAGTGATGATATAGAGGTATCAAAAAGCCATGTATCAAATATGATACAAACGGTCATACAGGGTTAATACAGCATGGTACTTTTTGTTGGTTGTCAATTTTATCTATATACAAAACATGGTAGAGGGATCTCAAGGGACTTTTCATTGAAAGCAGGTCTAGACTGTACACTTTACGATCTTATTTGCAGAAATGCAACATTCCCCGCATGAGCAAGCACTTGACAACAGTGGGGAGGGAAAACTCCCTTTTTGGAGTCATATTTGTACCAGTGAGTGCTGACCGGGATCACAGGAGTAGAAGCACAAAACAGCAGCACAGTAAGAGATGAGGAAGCACAAAACTACACAAAAGAGAACAAGCTAGTTAAAAAAAAAAATACTGTATATATGAATGGGACATGAATGTGCAGAGATGGAGATGGAGAGGAGGAGAAAGGAGGCTGATGCTTATGGGGAAGTCCCTGTTTGAGCATAAGTAGGTTAAAGCTAAGGTAAACATCAGCTTTATCAAAAAGTAAAGTTCAAACCTCCTCTTAAATATGCAGATGGTGCCAAAGTAGAGGAGCCACTAGCTGGAATCTCTGTGTCTGACTGTGGAGGCTTTAGGAACCACAAGTAACCCTGCACTGTGGGAACACTATGTTCCAGCTGGGTAATAGGGTACTATAAGATTTTTTAAGATGTGACCGTTTCTGATGCTTTGTGGGTGAGGAGGAATGAGAATATTATTCACAAAGAAGATGCAAATATGAAAGAAATAGTACCTCCTTTCCTAGTTCCTGTCATTAGGCCTACACACACACACAACAAAGCTTTTAGAGACTTTTTCTCCTCTTTATTTCTAGTCATTACTCATCTTAAACCAATCGCCTGTAGTAAATACTCTGGTGTCATTCCACTAAAAGATGATCAATGTTGTGATAAAAAAAAAAACAACAACATTATTGCAAGCATCCCTTGTTTGGAACTACAATTTTCTTTAACCTTTGAGCTACCATTTTCCAACACACAAGAGCATGTGTGTTTCTATTTGCCTGACTTGAACAGCTGATCTCTGTATTAATACAGCACTCGGGTGCCTCCAATTTTGCTTAGTCAACTTCGAGATGTCTCAGTTGATTGGACATGATGTCTATAGTTCTCACAGAGAGAAGACCTTGAAGACAACCTGAAGGTCACTCCAGAATCAGGTCAATCTTTGTGTCATTAGAGAGTAGTGTGACTTGTGTACAAAACATCCTTGTTAATATGAATGTGAAAACAGATTAATTATCATTATTATTAAGGAATATCTGGATTTAATTTAAAAACAAATAAATAAATATTCAAATATAATTTTAATGTCCTCTAAAAACACTTCAATTGTCTTATAATTACACCACATGTTGTCAAATTGATATGTATTCTAAATATGCTTGTCTATTTGCACGTTTCCTTAAAGGGATAGTTCACCCAAAATTCAAATTTCACTCAGTATCTACTCACCCTCATGTCGACTAAGAGCTGTGAGGATTTTGAATGGTGCTCACTTTATTCGTCCAAAAAGACACACCAAAAAACATCCAAACTGTTTGTCTGTACAGTGTTGATCACGACTTGCATTAGGCCTATATGTGTTTGGTAATTCAGCAGCTTTCAGCATTCACACATATTTCCTTCAGGAGAAACAATTTCTAGTTTTTGTTTTACATTTTTGTTGTAGAACATACCCACTGACAAAACATGTTGCTGCCAGGGAAATAAATTGATTGATATTGATTGACAGGCTCAATCAGCAGCATTGAATGTAACTGAACTGTGTGACACCAGCAGGACAATAGAGACTTATGCTTCCTTTTCTGCAAGACTACTGAAGTCACAACCAATCGTCAGTGATTCCAGATTCTGGTTGTATTTGAATTTAGCTGAATTAATTGGATACAGCATGAGCAGCATGGTTGGAAGTTTGCTTTGACTCTCGTTTTGCGTTGCATTCTGACAAACAAAAGGCATGTGGTTTCAGATTTGAAGGATGACTCAGTGTAACAGGAATGAGTGGGCCTCAGTAATGTGGATTTCATATGTCTCACTACGCATTTCACTGTCTATGCCATGTCTGTTATAGTGCAGCTGCAAGCTTGCAATCTATGTAGATGACTTATATACAAGGTGGGTTCAGGAATGTTCATCCCCAGCAGTCATATCCTGTTGCATGTTGTGTATCTGAGAAAGACGGATAACACTGGACTCATCAGCTAATTCCTCTTTCTGAAACTGAAATTTTACTAACATAGAGAAAAACAAGTGCATTTTACTGGCAGCTGTGCTTGCCAGAATGCACTTGAACATTTGTTTACTATTAAGATTATATTTTTGAGGTCAATATCTGAATTTGATTCCACATAGACATTTTTACCGACGGAAAAAAAAAAAGTTTTAGCAGATATCGACAATAATTTTTATGCCATGGTTCGTTGTGGTAATCATTCAGGTTGAGGGATTACCACATGACCATTGAGGTGCTTACCATAGCATTACATCAACAAACCACTGTTGATATTTCCATGGACAACACTTTAATTCAATTCAATTTTATTTGGGGTGGGACAAGTTCAAGTGCAAGTTCATGAACAAAACATACAGAATCGTAAACAAGTCAGATTTTAGCCGCAGGCTATTTTCCATCCGCTGTCCCCTACTTAGATATTCCCTAGTACAAATACAGTAACAATAAATAAAAACAAAATTATGTTTTAAAATAGCAGCATTCAGTTTACAGTTCAGTTTTAAGAATAATAACACAGATTCAGTACAGTAATACAAAAGTGCACCCGTGTCTTGAGCAAGAGATGGTGCTTACAATCATTAAGGTGCTTAGACAGTCCTGGTAGTTAATGTATATCTAGTAGAAGCTATGTTACAATAATAGGGCTAACGATATTAATTGATCACTTGCACTGCTATAAATGGCTAGAAGCTAGAACAATAATACAGGTAATAATAGTATTGAGTATATATAATCAACATGTAATTGTGATGACATTATATTATTGCTATTGTGTCTAGGTTTTTTGAAAGTTCTGTGCGTAATGCACATATTCCATATCCTACCACCCATGACGGATAGAGCAGCCTGACCGAAGGTGGTGCATCTGTTAATGAACAACTGTTCTGACTTGCAGTGTAACATGACTTTTCCCTGGAAAACATATACGTGGGTAGGGTACCCTAATGAAGACCGAAAGATTGAAACGTTGCTCATGTCTGTTCAACTATATTAAACTAAAAGTATTTGACATGAATGGCTACGAGTGCGCATCATCACTTTAGTGCGTAAGTTTGTGGTTCCTGTTATCAGCAACTCATAAAGGCTGGTGTGCGCTCTCTCTGCCAGTACCTACCGTACTCTTATGACATATCAACTTAGAGCATGCGGGGAAATCCCACTCTCTGGAGGAGCAAGTTAGCTAATGCAATTTTGGAATAGAGTATTTACAGCTAATATATATAATTATAATTTAAAAAAAGAAACTCAATCGATGCTGGTCAAATAAAAAGAACATTACCTCCATCTGAAATGCAGAAGTCTAAAATACCATAGTAACAGAGCTGGAAATACTAAAGTAAAATATGTAAACTTCACATCACTTTCACTTCACATATACAACATATCTATTTATTCTTCTGTGACGCACAAGAATGACAGGCACCACAGTTTCCTCTGCAGCCCTCCTTGGTGTGCAGGCTCAGTGACAGGTTAAAGGCGCAGTTGTTACATTAACATCAAGAACAGTTTCAGATGTCCCATAGTGATAGTGATAGTGACAGTGATAGCCATGGTAGTATAAGTGATTATGAACATTTATTGAACATAATGGTGGAAAGGAAAAGCCTTACATAGAATTGTGCACTAGGGTAGTAGTCGGGTGCATTTATGACTTGACCGTAAAAAAATTCTAACAAAAGGTTTCTCAGTTGTTTTTTATAGTATTAGGTGTCCTTAATAACATACTAAAAGTTTACCAAAGTTTGACCACTAGAAAGGTGTCATTTTCAGGATGGCGTCCTAATGTAAATTTAATGGGTTGAAGCCCAGAGAGACACTCCAGGTGAATAGGATAAAATTTTTAACTAACAGGTATCACCATGAAACTTCCCAAGTTATCACTTACATTAAGACAAATATTTTTTGTATTACAAGTTTTGTCAAATGTTATGTTTAAATATGTAAATGAGACAATAACTAATTAAATATGCGCTAAATTGCATACTTTTCCAGATCCAAAAATGTAATGGATAAAGCCACTTTCAAAAGTTTTGTTTTATTTTGTTGACGCATTAGAACACATTAGAGTAAGAAGGTCTTACTGAGGAGATTTTGGATATCTCTTTTTATCACTTTGTGAATGAGAAAATACTGTCACCAGCCCTAAATAAACCAAATTTCACCATGTTTTCAGGACTCAAATATTGTATAAATGAGGCTGTGAATGATATATTAACAATCCCCCTCTGTGACCTTCAGAATATGGAAAATGATCAAACTGGAAGGTTTGGTGTGTGTAAGTGCTGCTGAAGTGGATCTGGAAAAGATCTGGAAAAGCATATTTAATTAGTTATTGTCTCATTTACATATTTAAACATAACATTTGACAAAACTTGTAATACAAAAAATATTTGTCTTAATGTAAGTGATAAACTTGGGAAGTTTCATGGTGATACCTGTTAGTTAAAATTTTTACCCTATTCACCTGGAGCGTCTCTCTGGGCTTCAACCCATTACATTTACATTAGGACGCCATCCTGAAAATGACACCTTTCTAGTGGTCAAACTTTGGTCAACTTTTAGTATGTTATTAAGGACACCTAATACTATAAAAAAAACAACTGAGAAACCTTTTGTTAGAATTTTTTACGATAAGGTGCTTTTTTTTCATAAATGCACCCGACTATAGGGCTATGCAATGGATGCTAAATCCATTTCAGTTAATCTGTAGTATTAGTATTAGTTAGTAGTTAGTAGCATTATGTATTATTTTGTGGCTTTAAGTGGGACAAATATTCTCAAGTAATTTCTCAAGTCATCATCAGAAGACGGAGTTTGAAAAAGAAGAGGGTCAGGGTGTTGGACAGAAATGAGTTCCAGGTCCCTGTTTGAGACACAAGGCTTTAAGATGGTAGTAGCATAATGCAAGAATTTCCAACCACTGGTACTGTAGCTGTGTTGTATTGTGGATAGTGCAAGCATCAGAATGTCAAAACACAATTATACATCTAAATGTTGTGTATAGATAAGTCAGTGTTGTTGTTTTTTTCTTTTAGTGCAATAACTACACAATAGGGTTTTGTTTTGTTTTTTAAGTATATTTTTTGGCTTGGCTCTTTGGATTCGAACCGGGGACGCCTGCGCTGAGGACTGTAGCCTCTACATGGGGCGGACGCTTTAACCACTGCACCATGCACCGTCCCCACAATAGGGTTTTTTGACAGAGATACAATGTGAAAAGAGTTCATAAATACATAAGGGGGGTCACAGGTGCATGTTCTCAACAGCTGCACAGCCTAGTGACTGCTGGACTACTGTGGAGGCAGATACAGTAAGATGTACAGCATTTTATATGCATCTGTGTCCACCAGGTGGAGCCAGAGCAACAGACCTGGCCCCGAGCCACCATGACACCTGGCATTAAAAAAAATAAAAAAAATAATGTTTGTTTTAGTGGATGGCACTGTAAGCAGATTTCATTTGTTTGTCCCAAAGGATTCTGTGTGAGAGTGTGATCAAATCAGACCATACAGGAATCATCGTCAGTCAAGAGTAATGTTTTTTAGTGTGTTTTGTAGCAGACTTCATGTTTCTATGCAGATGTGACAAGAGGTCACTCACAATGATGGTAGATGGTAGTGGATCAAACTGAAGGTAGAATGCAGAAGAAATATCACCCAATTCAAATACATAAATGGGATTTAAGACAGTGGCCCACACGGATATACTTAGTTTACATAGGAAGAAAAAAAAAACAGCACATCAATAGATCAAACAATATCGATCTGTTCAGTCAGTTGAGCTTTTGATAACTAATCACAAATTCAAATCAAAATGGCTGACTTCCTGTTTAATACTAACTAACTACACACACACACACACACAGTCTTCCTCACACTCACCCCTCAGTTTCTCATCAACCACCCTACCTGCCTACACATTCACAGTCAGTCAGAAATCACACAACTTAAACATCGTAACAACAATACCTACTGTGGAGTCACTACATTTCCAGTGGTGCAGTAGGCTATTATTAATAATTAATAAATTAATAATAATAATAATGAGTCCCATTACGTGATGGACTTTGCTTTGCTGGATCCTGATGGATATTTCAGTGCAGGCCATCAGAGTAGTGAGGTTATGACCAAAATGTAACATTTCTTGTGCCATATGGGTTCATGCAGTTATGAAAGGCAGGCTACACCGACATATTGTATATGAAGGGTCATGGACGTGAATCATTAATAATGTTGGTGGATCACTTTGACTTGAAAAGTAGCTCTCAGGCTGAATAATGTGAACACCCCCGCTGTAGAGAGTCAAGGTCACTGTTTTACAAACTTGAAAGTTAACCCTCCTCACACAGAACAAGCTATCTTTCAAGCCACACTTGTCGACATGAGCTTATGTGTATGTGTGGTTCTGTGTGTGTGTGTGTGTGTGTGTGTGTGTGTGTACGCTTGACCTCTGTATTGTTCCAGCCTTACGTGACGGAAAGTCCCACAGCCTCTCTCTCAGGTCCCGTCTCTCCTAGTGTGTGTAATGGTGTGGGTTGCAAACCAGCAGCCAATCACGTACTAGCTCTGAGGAAGCAGGAAGGAACATACCGCAGCTGTGTGAAGGAGAAGCTAGAGGAGGAGGCCCCCCCCTCCCGGAAACTACAGCCAGAGTATCAGGGGTGCACAACCACCAGACTTCCAGATCGACAACACTGATTATTCTAGCTACCTCTTTAAATTATATTCCTATCCTTTAGGCGTCTGCTTTTCATTTGTTCCTCCATCTTTTCTTTCATTTATCTGTCTCCAGATTCATTTCTTTAATATTGTCCTACTCTTCTAGTCTCTAATCTGTGACTCAACCCATTCTACCCCTGGTCTATCCAACCATCCATCCTTCCAGAACAATTCCACGTAGTTTAAAAGTATGCTGGTATATAGTGTTGTGTTGCTGCCTTCATGTCCACCGACATGTCCGCTCCATCCATGAGGAAGAAGTCATTTGCGCGGAACTCTAAGCCAAGCGTCAAGATGTGTTTTCGGGAACAAAGAGATATCATGTAAGTTATATGTCAGTTTTCATTCTGCTGTGCCTAGCATTATGTGTTACTAACTTGTCCGATGGTCTGGTCTTGGTCTGATGACTACTTCTAGGGATTTATTCTCAGATATCTGGCATTTAGAAGTTGTTGGTCTACTTTGTTAAAAAAAACAACCTCTCAGTCGGAGATTCATGTCATTGATTATTGTTTGATTTGGCAAAATTTCTTCCCCATTATACGTGGTGAGACAGCTTTAACATCTTATCATCTCAATATTTGCCTTTTTTATGCTATTGCCCTCAACTTCTTATTTAGCGGTGGCCACATACGTCTATCTGTATCATAGCACCTTTCAATTTCTAGTAATGAGAGCAAGTTTAACCTCCAGGAAGTCGAAACAGCAGACGTACCCGTGTGCATTTTTACATAACACACTTCACAGCTTTCTCTTGTGAAACTTTGCTCAAAATGGAATTATGTGTTGTCCATTTCAAGATGGGCAAAGAGCAACACCTACATTGCAGGGGCAGTAACACATACGTACTTAACCATCACCACCTACTTGCATCTCTTTGCTGTGATAGAGTGACTTGCTTAAAAGTTGCAGTGCAAGTCCAGAGATTTGGAAGCGGTGCCTTAGAGAGCATCATCGTCAATACACCTCCACTTTCAGAGTTTCCAGACTTGTAGAATCAAGGAGGATTATTAAGACACCCATCTGTATTATTCATAATAGCACATTGTTGTTGGTCAAGATGATTGTTTTAATTTAAAAGTATATGTGTCGACCAAGGTAAACATGTTGTGAACTAATTAAAGGAGAAGCTTACCCTTACTCCTTACTCCTTTGCACATCAATTCTGCACTAATTTAGTTTAGATTTTTTTTATGCCATTACGGCAGGGATGGATCTTCTCCACAATGTATGGTTATACAAAACAAGAGATGGAGATGACTGATATTGTTCACCTTTAATATGCATGGAATGTGTCAGATATGAGACGCAAAATGTGCTCTCGGTACTCCCAGTTCTACAGTTTAAACCATCAAACTGGTCACTGGTGCCTAGTCTCAGATGCACATACCAGCAGCAGACACAATTGTCCATTGTTTTTATGGTTTCAACAAAAACACTGAACGGCCATGGATTGAGGAAACTATGTGTTTTATTGACCTCAAAGTTCACTCACAATGAACTTAACTATAAAATATTTCGTTATCTTTACCTGAGTAAAGAAAACCATTAAATGTATTTTTGTATGTCAAATGTTAATCAATAGCTCTCTAGTGCCTCTGGTCACGTTAACTGTTTAAGCCCTTTGAGACAAACTCTTTGTAAAAACGATCTATACAAATAAAATTGCCTTGCCTTTCAGCCTCATGCAATACCAAAAACAAATGACATCAATTTGTTGGGATTCTTTCCTCAAGGACAAACAGATTGTTTTTATCCAGTGGAGATAAAGATGGCCTCTGGTCAGTCAACTGTCAGTTGTTACTGCAGCAACTTCAATTTCAGTGGGTTTGGTGTCACATACAGAGAATAGAAATAGCTACTTTTACAGGAAATGTGTTCAAATTTTCACCCCCGTCAAAGAGAGGGGAGTGGAGGGTGTGCCTGTGGCCAGAGCAAAATCTCAGTGCCCATATTTGTACACAGGAAATGATTATGCACAGGGGAAGTGGCAGGTAGAGAAAGAGGACATGGTTTTACTATTTCAGCTTTCTATGAGCCCTGGGCTGCAGGTGTGTATGTGTGTGTGTGTGTGTGCAAAACGTTTCTGTTCTGTTTTTGCGTGCTGAGAGGTCTGTCACATGGCTCACAAGAGACGAGTCTATTGCTAAATTATCTCTATTTAAAATGCACCTGTTTGTGTGTGTGTGTCTGTTAGTGCCAGTCACTTAGTTGCTTGGCTCTCAAGTGGTTTGCCTGACTGACTTAAAACTTGCCAGGTGTCTTGCCAACGGCACGACTGGGAGCCGTGCAGAATATGCTGTTTTTTGATAGAGATTTTATTAAAGAAATACACTTTTACCACTGTAGCCAATCCATCTCTAACACTGCAGCTCTGATCATCACTGCACACGCAGCCTAAGGTGTGTAGATGCAGCCGACTGCATCAACACCACCAACAATTGTCATTAACTGGAAATCAACCGTGAATGTGCATATTCCACTCATTTTGTGGATGTTCAGTGAATCCATTGTTGTCACTGTGGTCACTGTTTCTAAAAACTATTTCTGGATGTATATTGTTGCTGTGATCTCATCTGTTGCGGGCACTGCAGGCAAGGCAATTTTATTTGTATAGCCCATTTTTACAGTTTGTCTAAAAGGGCTTGTAGCAACCAAAAACATAATAACAGCCAATAATGTAAAATTGTGGTCATTTTAAATGTAATAAAACCAATAATGTAATAACGTGCCAATAATGTAATAAAACTTTTGACCCAATAACGTAATAACTTTTTGCCAATAATGTAATAAGTTATCACATTATTGGTGGCTAATAACTGGTGATAATGTCATAATACATAAATATGACTGCAGTTCTTGGAAATAAAAGGTTTTTTTTTTTTTTTTACAGTGCAGTTTGCTAATCAAAAATAGGTATAGTGGATGACATATTCGTCATATTTATTCATCCAAGATATGTACTGTCTGTCACCTCTCTCTCTCACTTCTACCATGCTTAATTATATGTTTGCAAACGGAAGAAGTAAGCATTGCAGGCTATCAACAACCTCCAAAACATAATCAAACTTGTGTAATGAATGGCGTCTGCCAGCCAGTTTATGTTTCAGTCATGTATAACTTCCTGCCTCCATTGCTCCTCCGAGCCATGCTGGGATTATCACATTTCACATTAACTATTTCCAATGGTACATAACCCTTTATTTAACAAAAAGCAACTGTAGTTGTGAATGTATGTGATGTGGAATGGGTCAGTGGTGTATGCAGAGCATGGATCCTTGGACATGTGTGTGGTGTGTGTTTGATGGTGAGCAGCAAGACAAAGGTTGTAATGGTGAGTGCAGGCTGGGCTGGAAGAGAGTGAGCAGCCAGGCCTGTCAGAGGCCACACCTGTTGGCAGAGGAGGGGTCGTCACAGCAACATATAATGATAATGACGGTTCAAAATGTGCTGAGAATTGTGGAGAGGAGAGGAGAGGAGAGGGCTCCATGTAACCAGATGTGTCCCCCAGCAGTCTAAGCCTATAGCAGCGTAGCTATAGATGGTTCAGAGCTACCTGAACCAGTCCTAACTAAAAGCCCTGTCATAAAGGAAGGTCTTTAACCTAGATTTAAATGTAGTTAGGGCAATTTCATTGTTTTTGCTGACTTGAGTCCTTATAATAAATGTGGAAAATTGAGCTATATATGCAGCACATTTTCAGTGGTCATTTTCACCAGTTTCTCCCATTGCTTTTTTTCCTTCTTTTTTTCTTTTTACCTGATTCACTCTATATCTGCTTAGTAATTTTACAATCTGGACTTCATTTCAAGCATAGAATACAATCATTACTCAACCA
This sequence comes from Decapterus maruadsi, assembly GCA_030347415.2. Taxonomy (NCBI): domain Eukaryota; kingdom Metazoa; phylum Chordata; class Actinopteri; order Carangiformes; family Carangidae; genus Decapterus; species Decapterus maruadsi. The sequence goes on along the minus strand of CM064904.1, from coordinate 1,653,310 downwards.
GATAACTTTGATATTTAGTTCTGATACACTAGTGCTGTTCCCCTCTGAGTCCGGGGTTAGCTGTTATCAACATCCAGGGTCTGTAGGTTGACCTACTGACCTCTGACCTGGATGATGTCATCTCTGAGCACCGGGGGCCAATAAGTGTGGGGCTTATTGCTGCTGCTAAAACTATGGTTCGTTTCTGCGTGTTTCCGACAATATGAGCAGCTGGATGAAGTTCAGCTTCCACAGCTTCCTCTCCTCAACCTGGACTCACTAAAGCTTCAGCTAGTTGTGCTAAAAATGGAAACAAATGCCGAAGAAGAATCATTATTATCAGAGTGAGCCGTGCAGCTCTAGATGCCTCTCTAGTAGACATTCCCATTTTTGATCAGTGTGCAAGCTTTTTCCTGTTGTCTTACATGTTTGTTGGTTAATGCACCTGGAAAGAGAGTATAGACAGTGAGTAAGAATGCAAACATCTTTTCTTCTTTGAGTCATTGAAATTCCCCACATGACTACAGACATGCCCTTTAACTTCAAGCTTTTGATAACTTGATAGCATGAGGTTGACCAAATATGTCAACTGAATAAAATCACCAGGGGAAGTGAGTTATGAAGTCTGCAAATGACCAAAATGACACCAAAATTAAACAAATCAAAATGGCCCACTGTTTGTTTTAGAAAAAGTAGGTGCACTACAGAAGGATAATGAATGAAGGAGATCATGTTGCTAAAGCTATTACTGCAACAAGATTATATGAAGATATGTTAGTGATTGGGACAGACCAATGGGAACAGTCAAAGGTCACATATAGATAGATATCAATCTTGGATCTTAGAGAAATTATAAAGTTAAAGAGGGATCTGATGTATTTGACATTTTATCTTATCTTCTCGATCCAGAACCCTCAGGTGGAACGGTGAACTTTTCATTACAAATCTATATTTCTCACAGCCTGGTTGTTCTGGTTGACAAAAAATGAAGTGCAATGAGAATGTGAACTGGTTAGTGGAAGCATTGTGGTCAGCCTTTGGGGGGCAGGGGGCTGTAAGCATCCCCATAGGTAATGAACACTCTACTGCAGCTGGGACAGCGGTTTATCTCTAACCTTTGCAGCTGTCAGAGTTTGAGTGCATATGTGTGGGTCTTGGGGAAGAAGCGCTGGGGGTGGGGGGTTGATCATCTTATCGGAACCTACAACACACATTGTGCTCACGTAACACTCGGAGGTGTGGTTAGCCACACAAGTGTGCAGCAGACACCTGGCAGCTGTCTTGTTGTTGCATCACAGGTGGTGCTCTGTGGTATGTTCACACCAATCTGATACTAGTTTTTAAATATCTCCAGTCAACAAAAAACACAGAAGAATAGAAATACAGCAAGTGTGTGGGAAAAAAAAACCCTATAGTGAGAAGTGACCCTGTGGTCTCCAGCAGTGGTAGGAGTTTGCTCTCCTTGCTGATTCTGCTGATGTGATCTCATGACCTCGTGAGGAGAGTATCTGTGCACCTAAGTCCTCCTCATAGACGATATCACATACTTAGGTCTTCAGTATTCATACCGAATGCGATGATTCAACTGCGAGAATGCAGCAATTCAGACTGTGTTTTCCATTTAAAGGCAAATCAGCCTGAAGAAACTGGAGTGTATTTTCTACCTCTTGTTAAAGCAGAAGTCAGTGGAATGTTTTTGTTAATATAAGTCCTAAATCGTCCTATTTTCCGTCAGCATCACTTCCATAGAGTGTTTGGTCTCTCCGTCACTCTGCTCTGCTGTAAACCAGGAGAAAACTTTCCTTGTGGGATACAAGTGTTATCCAATGAGGAGAGAGAACGGCATGAAGGGCTGTGTGTGCAGCCAAGGGATGCACGTGAATGTGGTGACGTAGCACGAGGACCAATAGATGCCTGACGAGGGCGGGGGCTGCTAACTCATGGTGCATTCAAGGAAACTCCTAACTTGTGTTTTTCCGACCTGTGAAGTCATACCGGTTCGATCTGGTACGAGTTCACGGGTCGGAAGTTACGAGAGGCCGTTATAGTGACTTTCACAGACAACAGGACGGTAAAAACACGAGCTACGAGTTACCTGGAACGCTACAAAGTTGTAGTTGTGACTTGAAGCTGTAACTTACGGTTTCAAAAGCCTGCCTTGAACGCAGCATTAGCCAAAACGGCCGTGCCGCTGACTTCTGCTTTAAGTAATTTACCCTGAGGGTTATTGGTGTGTTTAGTATATTGTAATGCACTTCAAATTCTTTACTTTTACCTTTTTGAACTATCTCACACCTTCTCCAGGTGCGTGAAGGTAAATGGCCGATATAATAAGATCCAAGACTTTGTTTAGACAGAAGGCTATATGTTTAGGTTAGGTCACTTTTTCTGGACACCTGTATCTGGTTTATGTTAGCCTAAAGGTCAAGATGTTAGGTATTGTCTTAGCTTATGTCTATCTTGGTCAGTTACATTCTTTTGTTTAGAGGCGGAGTTTTAGAAACATATATAAGGTCAGGACTTTTGGCCAAGAGACAGAGGTCTCATATTGGCTCCAGAGACATCTTGAAGATTCGGCTTTTTGACACATCTTTTTTGTAATAAACCTTTTTTTTTTTTACCATCTACAAAGTGTAAGAGTGGTCATCATTTCATCAGCATCAACATCAAAATATACCACAGAATAATGATCCCAAAAACAGCCAAGAACTGAGGATAACCACATTTCAGGCTTTTTTAAGACAGCAGAGGATGATGCTGATGACACTATGAGTATATAATGACTTCATTGAAGCTTAATGTTTATATCTTCAATTACAATTAGCCAACCTAATGAACGTAGTGTTTGCCTAATATTGATTTAAACTCATTCAAATGAAGAGGCCCAAACTCAACTGTCAAAGTCATTGTTTAAAAGAAAAACAAAAGCTATGTTTTACTTCCAGTAAAACCACATTATATTGTCTAGTATTCTCCAGCCACTGTTGTGAGGAAATGCAGTTAAAAATGGCATCCACTTATGTCAGTGATCAGGGGATTTCCATTGTCGTTGCTGCACTAGTTTCAGTTTCAGTTTCCCTAACCAACTGCAACTGGTCAGACTGCTGTCATCAAACTGTCAACCACAGCTCTCCTCCTCTCTTCGTAGTTAAGTTGACAGACTTCTCATAGACAGGAGCTTTAAGTGCTTTCTCTCTTCACAGAGATTGAATCAAATCAGATACTTGTCTGCACACTGCAAGTCACGTATAGTGACCAGATCAAACACTGTTGATAAATGGCGACTGGAGGCAAGAAGTGCAGGAAACAACACTCCTTTTTCTGACCTTTCCATACACATTGTACTACATTACAGTAACCAGTGTTGTGCCTGAACGCGTTCAATGAACGATTGTTCATGAACTCGTTCATATTTTGGGCGAACGTGAACTGAACGCACTGTATTTCTGCCGGATGAACGTTGCTGTGAACGCATTCATTCTGGCGTTTGTGAACGGCGCTCTTTCACAGTTTAACTTCGTTCAAAGTGTGCCAGTTTTCAATAGAGCCTTCCAGGCAAAAACCTGCCGAACACACCGTGAACAGGCCTTAATATGTAGCGGGAAAACACCTAATCTGGCAACACCAGCCACCACAGAGTCCAGTGTTGCCAACTTAGCGACTTTGTCGCTAAATTTGGCGACTTTCCAAACCCTCTTTGCGACTTTTTTTGTAAAAAGCGACTAGCGACAAATCTAGCGACTTTTTCCCAGACATATTACAAACGTTTCAGGACCTGAAATCACGTTATTACAGCTGTTTTCAACGAGCAGCGGCGCTGCAGGGGCGAGCCCTCACTGGCTGTCAGCCTGCACAGTAGTGTCACAGAGCTGTCTCTGCTGCATTCAGAGACGCACTGATCCACTCCATAAACACATACAGAGCGCCGCTGCCGGCCGCAGTTTCAAGAAGCAACTCCGTACATCAACAACATCAACAGCAATTAATAATTCTTTATTAAAAAAAGACCATTCAAGCAGCAAGTTTTCCCTCGTGTTTTTAAGAATATACTGCAGGGGTGAAAGCTGCAGCTGGCTACTAGTGTGGAATGAATGAATAGGTGGCAACAAAGGGCAAATGCCAGTATTCTGAGGGCTGTCCTCAATGCTAATGTAAACTGTGGTTGGATTAAGATTCAAAATTGGATTCAAAGGTGAAATCTGACATATTGTTTCAGTGTTAAAACTGATAAAGTAATTGCTGTCTGTGGTTTATATGGGCTGTGGCAATAGCTCGCAGTAACATATTGAAAAAAAAAAGAACTATGAACTAGTTCATTTTTGGAACTGTGAACTTAGTTCAACATTTTGAATTATGAACTATGAACTGAACTAGTTCATTTTAAAATTTGTGAACTGAACTTTGAACTAGTTCATGTAGAAAGTGAACTTACTTACTTACTTAAATACTGAAGTATTTATAAAGGCAGTTTTTATTCCCTCTGAAGGATCCCACAGGTTCAGTGAGCTTTCACAAAACTGCTGTCAGCAGCTGATGCTGGGATTCTTATTCATTTTCACTCATCATGCATGATCCTAACACTGTTTAAACATCCCACAGGAGCATTCCCAAGCAGCAGATATCTCTGATGACCTGTCAGACCTGTACATGACTTAGTTAGTACAGAGTGCATTCTGAAATATTTTTGTACATGTGTTGTCTCTTGCAGATCTGAGATTTTCTGATCCTGTTTCCACTGATATTCACGACAGGCATAATGTTCAGTTTTACAAAATGGCCACGCATTGTTTTATGTGTGTGAGAGAGGGAATGTGTGTCATTGTGTGTATGTGTGTGTGTCCAGCCTGGAAGGAAATATGTTTGAATGAGTCTGGTATGTAAGCAGCTCCTGTGCTTCCCTTCCTGTTCAACAGCTGCTCTGTGATAAGCATCAGAGTTCAGGATGAAAAACTGAAAACCCAGGGTAAAAGGGTTCAGAGCTGCAACATGGCCTTGATTCAGACTGGGTTTGGAGGACTGAGGAGGGTACACAGGAATGAGCCACTCAACTAAATTTTTTTTTTTTTTTTTACAACATTTGGACACATTTGGACAGTTGTTGAACGTAGATATGAACAGTAACATTTTTGTGAACTTTATCTCTTCAGTGCCACATGTTATTTTCAAGGGAAATATAACTCCACTCTTTGCAGCTTCTTATGGTTGCTGCATGTTGTCATGAAACTAATCTTTAAAGCAGATATCAGTGGAATGTTTTTGTTAATATAAGTCCTAAATAGTCCTATTTTCCGTCAGCAATCACTTACATGGAGTGTTTCAGCCGTAACACGAGTCTCTCCGTCACTCTGCTCTGCTGTAAACCAGGAGAAAACTTTCCTTGTGGGATACAAGTGTTATCCAATGAGGAGAGAGAACGGCATGAAGGGCTGTGTGTGCAGCCAAGGGATGCATCGCGTGAATGTGGTGACGTAGGGACAATAGATCCATGACAAGGGTGGGGGCTGCTAACTCATGGTGCGTTCAAGGATTTTCCTTGTGTTTTTCCTTCCTGTGAAGTCGTACCAGTTCGATCTGGTACGAGTTCACGGGTTGGAAGTTACGAGAGGCCGTTGTAGTGACTTTCACAGACAACAGGACGGTAAAAACACGAGTTACGGGTTACCTGGAACGCTACAAAGTCGTAGTTGTGACTTGAAGCTGTAACTTACGGTTTCAAAAGCCTGCCTTGAACGCAGCATTCGCCGAAACGGCCGTGCCGCTGATATCTGCTTTAATACACAGAATTTCTGCAGGTCAGTGGAGACAGAGTGTTTTCATCATGAGGGCAGACAGGGTTTACAGAATCTCACTTCTCAATTCTTTGAAGACATGTTTCTCTTGTATCATATTATCTGGAAAGAAATATGCTATATTTTGGACATGATACCAGAGTAACAAAAGATTATTAAAAATATATATATTACTTTTATTACACCAAGAGTGGATCGTGAAATGTGTAGTTGCACAAGCATCAAGTGTTTGACGTATCTTAAAGTTTAAGAATTAATTGAGCGTAGCGTTAGTCCTGTCAGGCCATGACGTCAAGCTCTGTAACAGCTGTAATCTCAGGTGCAGATCAGCTGATGGCTCAGCTGACTCCCCGTGGCTGCTTCCTATTGGGGAACTGCATTCAGAGCTGCTGTTTAAACAGCTCTAGGCCGACATCGCCTCCCTTGCTGCTGCCTCCTCTGCTGGCTTCTTTGCAACCCAGCTCCACCCCAGCTCCTCTCGTCTTCTGTTATGAATCCTATCATTGTATCTTGTTAGTTGTTCTGCTCTGTCTGGGTTTTCTTTGCTGCTGCGCTCCCTGCTTATGCCGCTCATGAAGGGCAGGAAGGGGCTCTTCCTGCCTCAGGCTTTCCACGGTAACAGTATCATACCGCCAAATAAAACTTGTGCAAGTAAATAAATATTTTGACATAGTGGTCCTGACAGAACCAAAAGTAATTATACTGTAGTGCCATTATTGAACACATTAAGAACTTCAATTTCAAGTTGAAGCAGTTGATCAAAGTGAGAGTTTGTTGAGAATGTGAGATGAAGGCAGTTGAATTGTCAGTGGACCAGAGACCCTCCTGCTGATACATGGTCCGTTTTCTGACCCACAGCTTTCTCCCCCTTCAACTCCTCTGAAATCTATACTGTACTCTGACACTCTCAGACCACTTCCTGTAGAAACGATGAAAATGCTGAGTGCACAGTCACAACGGCAGCATGCTGTCTCACTTCTCACGGTGGTTGTCTGTCATGGTGTGTCTGCACGGCTGTAGCAATATTCACTGTCAGCTTTTTATCAGAAAACATTTCAATCAACCAGATGATAACTTCTGTGTCATCCAGCCTAATGATATGTTGTGTCTCAAGCACACTTTTCCCCTCTATGTTTATCAGCTCTGTTGTTTTAGAAATCAGACTCATTTTGAACAGGCTGTGTGGAGCAGGATGGTTGCTCTGCTTCCATCTTATTATGAATATATATCTGCTATATACAGTAAGTCACCAGATCACATCCTCCCCATAACCACAACAATTAATTGACTTTCACATGAGCATGTCACTTAAAGGGATAGTTCACCCAAAATTCAAATTTCACTCATTATCTACTCACTCCCATGTCGACTAAGAGCTGTGAGAATTTTCAGAGTCTGTTGTGGTATTTTTTCAAGTCCTCTGTTCCTTCTCTGAGTTACGGGGGGGTCCACGCAGCAGTATTTGTCCATATAATGGTTGTGAATGGACACCAGGTTTCTTTGTCCAAAAAGACACACCAAAAAACATCCAAATACCTCCATACTGCTCGTCTGTAATGTCCCTCTTGTATTGAAGCCCCAACACGAGAAATTGTTCCACCGGTCAGCACTGACACAGGAAGAGCAGTGAACTGAGACACTGGGAGCTTCCGCTACAAACAAGCTGAAAATACAGATTTATTAAAAATTTTTCATAACAATTTCTCATGTGATTCTCATAGCTCTTAATAAACATGAAGCTGAGTGGATAATGAGTAAAATTTGAATTTTGGGTGAACTATCCCTTTAATAATAATAATAATAATAATAATAATGGTTTACATTTATATAGCACTTCACTATTGATACCCGATACCCAAAGCGCGTACAGCGTAATAGCAGTAAGTGCAGTTCAGTGCCATTGGCATACATAAAACAGATGTGTAGGAGGCTGTTGTGTTTACGCACACTCAGCTGACACACAACCATTTGACACTAATGACTAGAGCTCTTCGTCTCTACACATCACACACGCCCTCTCTGGTCTGTAGATTCTCTTGATAAACTGGAAGTCACAGATTGGAGTGGGAAGGACTTCATTTGGGATGTTTATTTAGACCACTGCTCTCTCCAACACACACACACACACACACACACACATACACACTACTGTACCCTGTACACTTTTTGCATTAGTGCAATTGGGTGTTTTTATGTGTGAGAGAGTAAGTGAGATAGTTTGTGCTTGTGATAGATTGTGTTTCTTTGTGATGGATCTTCTGCCAATGGTGGCCACCACAGTCAGCCTGCTGAGGAGCAGTGTTGCTGTTCAGAGCATCAACAAGAGGCTCAAGAGGAGGTAGGACATGCCAAAGAATCAAACAGTGACCATGACGATGACTTTAGACTGATGGTTTAAAGTTTCAGCCGCGGTTAAAGGAGCTATTTCTAAATGTTAGCATTGACAGCTATTTACTTATCAGTCTAGGGTTAAGGTTAGACATTGGTTAAGCATTGATAATTCACTTTCCACACCACAGGCTTTGAATGGGTTTTTACATTAAAACATCTTATAGTCATAATTCCTAAGGATCTTCTACTACCACAGACATTAGTGCTTATAGTTGACTGAGTTGTACATTGATGGTTTTTGGATTGAGATCATAATCGGTTGATTGATATGGATTGGCTTAAGCAGATGTTGCTGAGGAACTGCTCTTTGATTCAGTGAGAGACTGCTCAAAGCAAATGTTGCAAGTCTCAGGCATGAGGCCGAGCCTGCGGACTTCTCCTCCCTGTCTTCTCAGAGTTACAGGGCGTCTCAACGTAGCAGTGCATGTCCATATAACGGTTGCAAATGGAAAACAACTGTCTTTGTAACAAAAAGACACACCAGAAAACATCTAAATACCTCCATGCTGCTCGTATGTAATGTCCCTCTTTTGAGGCCCTGAAGTGTGAAATTGTTAGCCTGATGCATCAGCCGCTTATTTCATTCCATTTCATATAGCGTCTGAACACGAGCCGTAGGGATTCGTTTGCTTCTGGGAGGCGGTTGCTTACGTTTGCTTCAACTAATCGCTGCTGCTTATGGTGACGTGTGCTATACACCGGTGAAGCTCATAGGTTAGCTTGAGCGCTTGAGTTCAACGTCATCGCCTTCACTTAGAGCGGATGGAGCAAACCGAAACGCATTGCTAGTTTCCTGACTATATGATTGAGGCAAATGAAATTTGCCAGAACCAGTAGGCGGCGCTAGCCTGGCTATGAAATTGTCCCGATAAAAATTAAATAGGCTACGTATATTTCAAGCTTGTTTTGTAGTGGAAGCTCATCTTCACGGTTCGTCAAATTTGGACGAACTGGGAAGAGGACGGACCCTGGTTCATCCAAATTTGGACGAACTGGGAAGAGGAGGTTCTGCTATAAACAAGCTTGAAATATAGACTTTTTTTGAAAAAAATTGTGACAATTTTGCATTCTGGGGCTTCAATACAAGACGGACATTACATACCAGCAGCATGGAGGTATTTAGATGTTTTCTGGTGTGTCTTTTTGTTACGAAGACAGTTGGTGTCCATTTGCAACCGTTATATGGACATGCACTGCTACACCAAGTTGGTTAGTTCCAGATAAACAGGAGGTTAGGGTTATGGTTAGGGGGTCAGGGGTGCTGATGCTGGGAGCTTTACTGTCAAGAGCATTGCAGGAGAGAACTACAGTAGGGGCACCTTGGGTGGGCAGACCATGTGAAGTCAGTGTAACCACAGCCAGAAGCAGAATCCCCACCCTCACTCCGCCTGGAGCCAGACAGATGGTGCGGGGGCTGTCTAGGAGCCGGGACCGGTTGGACACCGTCTGTAAGAATAACAGGGAGCTGCCACCATGAGCAGGAATTCGGGGAAGAGTAGCCCTGGTGACGGAATGTTACCTTGCTGACAGGCAGGAAAGAAGCCACGTGTTAACAGGGCTCTGGACCCAAACTCTCAGGGAGGGAGGGGGCTTGCCCCCCAGGGTGACAGGAGGTTGAGGTGACAGCCTACTCTTCCCCCCGGAGCACCCTCGTGTTAAGAGTGCTCCAGTCGAGGGGAGCCAGTAGACGCCTGTGGAGGGAGGGACATCTGCATCACAGTACACAGTCTTTTATGTAAATAGTAATGGCCACAAAGCCGAGCTCTGGTGGGCTGCCCAGGGTCCAGTGCGCTACTGCCACCTACTGACATCACCCAGAATAACAAATCCCTCTACTACTTGTTCACTAAGCACAGGTTTTCACAGAATTCACTAGTATCGCTGAACAAGGAACAACATCATTTTAAAAAGATATTTTTACTGCTTTTATCTGAACTTGTGAAGTTCAGTCAATGTGTTTGTCTTCATTCATCTTCTCTCCTTTAAGTTTAACAACAATTTTTGATATGCAAAGAGTGGAGCAAGAACATTGTTTAGTTGTTTCTACTGGAATTCTACATTCCCATTATCTTTAAGGTCAGATTATCTGTTACGCAGTGTTGCAGAAATGTCACTGCATGCACTATGTAACACCCTGTCCTGTCTATCATCCTATAGAACCATGTCATCTCCAGAGGTGTGCTGGCCGGTACCAATGCGAGCAATCGGGGCCCAGAACCTCCTCACCATGCCTGGAGGAGTCTCCACTGCAGGATACCTCCACAAGAAAGGTGGCAGCCAGTTCAGCCTCATGAAATGTGAGTTAATAAAACCAAAACATGTGATGTGGGTGATTGGGATTGGCTATGTCATTCCAATAAAAACTCTCCTTGATTGATCCAGCAACTCTTCCCCCTCAGTTAAGTTCCACCAGTTGATGAATGGAAACATTCTTAGCATAATGTCACTTGTCTTTCAGGGCCATTGAGGTACACAATCATTCATAAGGGCTGTGTGTACTATTTCAAGAGCAGTACCTCTCCCACTCCACAGGGGGCATTCTCTCTCAATGGCTACAACAGGTCAGTGGAACTTCTTCAGCTACTGAGAGTTTTCAGCCAGTTTATGTTGTCATGGTCACTGTTAACTGACATCCTGCGAACGTGTTACTGTATGAATATCAAAATATAAAGATAGAAACCTTATTTATAACTTCTAACACATTAAACACAAATGCAATTGATCTCACAAGTCTGAACCTTGTGTGTATGTAACACATTGCATGCTTATGTGACAGTTGAGGGTCCTGATCATGCAAATGGTTAGTGTGCACATGACCATCAGGTTACAGTAAAGTCAATCCTAAAGAATTGTGAAATGCAGACCAAGACAATTGGCTTTCCTTCCATGTTGTTTACCAAAATAAAATGTGTGCACAACTCCTGTGTAAAGTCAAGATCAGTGAAAGTTTAAAGAGTGTCTCATCATCAGATACTGTATCACAGGTCTGTTGATATCATTGTCTTTGACTCTAACAGCATAAAAACAATAGTCAGACAGCAAATACCTCTTCATTAACCATACTGTAGAAGTTGTTGAAATGACATTTCTCCACAGGGTGATGAGAGCAGCAGAGGAGACGACGTCCAGTAACGTTTTTCCTTTTAAGATTGTCCACTTCAGCAAAAAACACAGGACATGGTTTTTCTCGGCAGCCAGTGAGGATGAGAGAAGGGTGAGAAGAACCATAATATATGTTTTATTGACCAAAATACATTTGAATAACATAGTGTGTGTAGTGTACTGACAAGACATGGCTTCGTCCACTTCATATATTACAGTGTGCATACCGTAGATGACCACTTAGTAGCCCGGGCGTTTAATATGCTAAATCGACTTGGACCCCAGGCGTTTATAAGAACCAGGCGGCTATTTGCAACAGGCTACAATTTATTTTTGCAATGAGCAGCACCAGACCATCATGCAAAGAACACGGATTTCACCATCGACCACTGGACAAAGACAGGTTGTTTGTGTTACCGCGACACAGGGAGCTGATCAGCAGTGTTATGAACGGTAGCTGGGGGGTGATCGCGGTAATTTCAACACTGTACATGAGCATATTTATCCATTTGTCTTTGTCGTCCAGCGCGACCTGTCCCGCTAGCGCATCTGTGTCTGTGTGTGTGTGTGTGTGTGTGTGTCTGTGTGTCCGCCTGCATGCGAGAGAGAGAGCGAGAGGAGGGGCTGACTGACAGATGTAGGAGTCGCTGTTGAAAAAAAACTTTTTTTTCTGTGCAAGATTTTAGTAAACACTTCGCCCGGGCGTTTAATTGAACCAGCGTTTATTCTGCCAAATGAGCTCGGACCCCGGTGGCTATTTGCACGCGGGCGACTATTTGGTCATCTACGGGTATATTGTTTTAACACAATATCATGAAATGAAAGTTTCACATGCACTCCAACATCTGCTACATGTTGTTTCTACCTCTTACAGAAATGGATGCGATACCTGCGAAGGGAGATAGATCACTATAACGACCGGAAAGAATCCCACATTCCCAGGTACACATTCCCACCCCCCACCCCCCGTAACTCAACCATTATATGGACAAATACTGCTGCGTGGACCCCCCCGTAACTCAGAGAAGGCACGGAGGACTCTGAAGATTCTCACAGCTCTTAGTCGAAATGAGGATGAATGAAATTTGAATTTTGGGTGAACTATCCCTTTTAGTTAAAATGATGCATGTTTTCATGTTTGATTTCATGTTTTTGTAATTTGAGAAAAGTACACATCGGCTATCCTTTAGTGGTCTAACACAAAGTATGACAACAACATTTTTTAGCTTGAACACAAATTCAAGGCAGTGATATCCCTGGAGGTGGTGATGTCTTGACTAACTGAGTGAAACATGTCAGCACCAGATGACAGAGACTTTGGCCATTGCTAGCTGGCAAACTGCAACAGTAAATAAGTGATCATTTCATACACAGTCTGAGATTGTTTGTTTGTATTCTTGTTAGGACGCAGCCACTAATGGGGATCCTTCCTGGGGTTCACATATAGCAAAATCACATAACATGAAAAAACAATAACTCTGACGTTGTTGTCAGAAAATAGTTGGAGATATAATAACAACAATAGAGTGAAATAAAATAAGATTAAAACAAGAATAATAATCTATTTGTCATAAGAATAAATATCCTTTAAATTATTTCAGAATGCTGAAAAGTGGCCCACTAGCTAGTTTTGAAAACAGCGACTATAGACTCAGTTGTAGAACGTGGTCCATACGTTTCTATTCACAGTGACTTCTTTTTGTTGCTGCCGTAGTGACTCTGATTCAGATGCAGACAGTTTCTATGGCACTATTGAGAAGCCCATGGAGATCAAACACACTGAGAGCAACGCAGAAGATGGTGAGACCACATGAACAAATTCATACACAAAACATACATGAGTGTCATTGTGTTTTCAAACTTTTGTAACACTTTGTTGTGTGTAGATTATGTTGAGGAGGATGATGAGGATGACGAGGAAGACTACTTGAAGCCAGACAGTGACTGTTCACCTACGTCTACAGGTAACAACACAACCACCACCTGAGCTGAGCTTTATGTCAAATCAGTTACAATGAAGATAAAAATGCTGTCTGATATGAAAATTGATAACAGTAAACAGTGTTGAATAGAGGGAAACAATATCACTGAAGGAGGCAGCAGAATATAGACATTTAAGGGAAAAGATAAATAAAGGGATAAAGAGGGCTCCATGTAACCAGATGTGTCCCCCAGCAGGGACACATCTGGGGAGGAAGGTCTTAAGTCTAGACTTAAATGTAGTTAGTGTCTGCCTCTTTGACCCATGGAGAGAGCTGGTTCTACCTCCCAGTCTGTTTCTAGAGATACTGGGAGTCACTAACAGACCTGCATTCTGGGAGCAGAGTGCTCTGCTAGGACAGTACGGAGTGATTAGTTCTTTCAGTTAAAATGAAGTTTATCAACTCAGACTTAATTGATTTCTCCTTGTCTTACCTCTTCAGGTCGACCCACAGGACCACCCCCCTCCTACCCTCCTCCACCAGTACCGGCTGCCTTCCAGCTCCGTCAAGACTCCAGTACAAGTTTCCACAAAGGGCCGGCTCCTCCCCTCCCATTACAACACAGAGACCCTATTGCCCCACTCCCCAAAAGACCCCTACCCTCTTTCCTCCCACCTTCAATACTAAAGGACCCCCTCCAGGGCCCACTACCTCCTCTTCCCTTTGCTCCCCGCCCACCAAAGCCCTCATTTTCTGCCCCTCCAGCACTCCCCCCAAACCCCAAAAGAAGTCCTCAGAGTAGAGCAATGTCTATTCAGGAGCCTGGGAATGACAAGAGAAACTGGAGGCCTTCGGCCAGCGTTGTCCAATCCCCCGCAACTCTGCCCATCTGTGACCAATTAGAGACCATGATGCTCCTAAATGGTCCTGCCCACTGCTCGCTTACTACTGGAGGGAGCCAGTCGCTGGGCAACAACCACCACGGGATAGTGAGTAATCTCCGCACCAAGCTAGCTCTACCAATTCCAAATGTCAGTGGATCCACCATCCACCCTCCGGTCTCTCCAGCCCTTAAACCAGGACATAAGTCAGGAATCCACAAACCTCCTCCACCAACTGTTAAACCTCCACTGCCTGCAGCACTGTCCAAGCCCAAGCAGTCAGGACCCTCACTTCAGTAAGTTGAACTCAAATACATAAAAAAAAAATCAACCTAATGTCTGTTTCATTTTATTAAACAGATCTCTGCATTCAGTACAGAGCACTTAGCCTGGTTTAGCACAGACTGGAAGAGGTGACACTGCAGGCCTACCTTCTTCAAAACTGAAAAAACACAGGAGAAGAAATGTAGGAAAGCAGCAGAAGTGTAAACTTGTACAACAACACAGTACCAACACAACCGAACAAAACAAACAAAGTTGTTACTTTTTAAGTCAAATTCATTTCAAGGGGTGGAAACAGTCGGTCTCATTGACCAATATATTCTTAAGCATTTTCTTAAATTCTTTCCTAGGCTGTTCTTAAATACAGCACAACATTGGAAATCTGTTCACTTTTACAGATATCTTTGCTTTCGTCAATCATTAGAGCAACATGTTCTGCTTCTCAAATTTCTGCACAAATTTAATTTCTGACCATGTCAGCCATAATCTCAGTGATCTCGTTTTGAAGGTCTTTATGTGTGTATTTGCTACTGTCTCGTCAAATTCACCAATTATGTTCAATAGATCCACTAAGTTGCCCTTATTGCTAACTGCTCATCCTCTCAGAGACCTCGCTGTGCAATGCCTTGGCCTGCAGTATAACATAGGGACAAAACCACAGCCCTCATTTACTCTCTGTTTACCTGGACCATTTTTGAGTGACCCGCATCCATCATGTAATCTCAAGCCATCTGTCGTTGCTAGTTTAAATTCAGCCACATCAGTGACGTATGGACTGAGAGGACGCCACTGATCTCAGAACCCCGATGATGGACAGTTATCATTGCAGCTCCATGAATGCCATTACGGCTGTGGTGGCGCTGTTGGCCTCATTCACAAACATAGGCAGCGCCTATGTTTGTGAATGAGGCCCAGTGTTGTCTGAGGAACAGGTGAACCTGGTTGAGACCATCTCACTGAGACATGTTTTCCCACCAGAAGAGCATCTCCAGAAGGCCAGAGCTTCCGAACATCAGGAGACGAGGCAATCAGCGGGAAACGAGACAGACGTGGTGGAGGAGATGATTCCGATGATGACTACGAGAATGTAAGAGACAGAAACTGGACTGTGTTATGATGCATTAAAGCAAGTCAATTTTTCTGCTTGGTTGAATTATTCCTATCTATTCTAACCACTGACAGTGTTTTTGATGTTTCAGGCTAATGAAACTAATTGTCCTTGACTGTAGAAATAGATCATGTGTTTCATTCCAAAATAAGATGCAAAACTGGACATCTTCATCCACAAACCAATTATAACCCTAAAGTAACACGTTACTTGCCCATTTGAAGACTAGAAGTGGTTTACTTGTCTAGTATTTAAATCATTTTTAGAATATAATATATGAGTTTATAAATTCACTCCAATAAAGACGTTGTTTACATGTTGCTGTTTCTGTTGACAGGTGCAGCTTCCAGACTCCGTTTTCCTCGACACAACTGAAACCAGCATGGTTGAGAAGTATGTGCTTCATTCATGTGTGCCCTCTAGTGGCATCAATTGTTACAGTCCCTGTTTGTAAAAAAACAACAACAACTAGTATTGTATAATAATGATTGTGTATTCTTTTCCAATCTTTGGTTGTAAACCAATGAGGTATCCAAAATTATCGGAATTAAAATTAGTAGTGAGTAGGGGTATTGATCTATCCACCCAATTTGTTTAGTTCTACTGTCAGACTGTGCAAGGTAGCAAGGGGATGGAGCCAATCCCAGGGGCACACATACATGACATGGAGGTTCGCCCTGGACAGGTCGCCAGTTTATCGTAGACCTGATAGAGAGACAAACAAAGCACACTATTTAGTGCACCGACATGCACTAAATAGTGTGCATGCATAGTGTGCATGTCGGTGGACTGTGGATGTGGTACTATTCGTTTTTATATCCCCGACTAACCTTTCATCTGTTTTGTTTGGACCTGCAGGTTATTTAGAGAAGGACTTAACCCCCCACAGGATGGACTGTATGGCATCAGGAACTCTGGAACCAAAACCTCCCAGGTAAAATATGAAAAGCTTTTAAGCACAAACAACAACAAAAAAAATGATTTAGCTATGATGCAGCCTTATGGAAAGCAACAACAAAAGTTAAAGAAATCAATCAATTCTAACTACAACTACTTTATATTCATCAGTTTGGACTTAAATCATTTGTGTTATCCAGGTGCTGGTGGTGTGGGATGTCAGTATAGGCAAAGCCAGAAACTATCGACTGTTTAAAGAGGTGAGAAACCTGCAGCCCATCAAATTGTGGACTATGTATGAAATAAAATATAATTATCTAAAGTAGTGGTAAAGATGTGTACATGTGTGTAAAGACATGACAGTGATTAAGTCTCTTGTGTTGACAGGACGACTCCATCTTTCTGGAAAGTGAGGTGGCCTTTCCCAGTTTATCCGCTCTGATTGAACACTACCACAGTCATCCTCTTCCACATCATGGCTCGCTCTGCCTGCAGCAGCCCTTCACAAAGTAACACAACTTCAACCAAACCAGAATGGTGTGGAGAAAAGGGTATCATCTGTGTGCATCTGAGATCCATCCTTGTCAACAACATGTGGATATAAACTCACACAAATTCAATAACTGTCACAGTATATTAAAACCAGTCTTACCTCTGGCTGTCCCGTGCATCAACAGATTATTTTTTGTGCATGTGGAACATTATTCAGTTAATTACAACATGACAAACTAGACACAAACAAACTTAATAGAATATTTTTGTCATGGACGAAAAATCTCCATGAATCAAACATTTGCTGTGTTTTTCAAACATCCCTGCTGCTGTGAGGAATCAAATGAGGCCCAATCCAAGAAGCTGTCAGATACTGTAGGTGTATGTGTTGTCCACAGGAGGGCACTGTGGCACAAAATACCAGCAGACGACTGGGATTCTGTCTTTAATGATCATGTCTTGTCGTGAGGGTCTATCCCAGTACTAACTCTCAAACTTGCAGTATTTTCAAGAAGTCAAGTCTCTACTTTAAAGGGATAGTTCGCCCAAAATTAAAATTTCACTTAATATCTACTCACCCTCGTGTTGACTAAGAGCTGGTTGTATTGACATTGTATTGAAGCTCCCAGTGTCTCAGTTCACTGCTCTTCCTGTGTCACTGCAAATCTCGTGTGATTTGCACTGACCAGTGGAACAATTTCTTATGTCGGGGCTTCAATACAAGAGGGACATTACAGACGAACAGTATCGAGGTATGTGGATGTTTTTTGGTGTGTCTTTTTGGACCAAGAAAAGTGGTATCCATTCACAATCATTATATGGACAAATACTGCTGCGTGGACCCCCCCGTAACTCAGAGAAGGAACGGAGGACTCTGAAAATTCTCACAGCTCTTAGTCGACATGAGGGTGAGGAGATAATGAGTGAAATTTGATTTTTTTGTGAACTATCACTTTAAAGATGTAGAGCATGTAGCATTACAGTAAAAATGCATTCTGCCTACTGTATATAAAAAAATCCTATTATCTTGATGGAGACCGATGTACCTTTTTACAGTGTCAGACATCCATGACATTCTCAATAGTCTAATCAAGATGAATATATCACTGATATGTTTAGTGTCTGCCATAAGTTCTTGTTTCAACGTTAATCATCTTTAGTCAGAATTCATCATGTCTCTTTATTACATGTCTGGTGTATTACTTCCAGTGAGTGGGCTCCCCCTCTCTTGGCTATTCTCTAAATACCACTCTGAGGTGTTATTAGACAGCATGGGAATTTCTTGTTGACATTTTTCTGTCATGGGACACACCTGTCTACCACTTGGTGGCATATGACATCTGCATAAGTGTCAAAATTGCAGATGTAAGTATAAGGACAGACCCACTGTCTCATTTCATATGGTCCATTTCAGACTGAATGACTCAAAGACATATCATAAAGAGTTGCCTTTGACTTTGCACATCTATTATATGGGTGATTATCTTAGTTGTGCTCTTTCTTTCTTGTACAGTTGCACTGTTCAAACACTGTAATGGTGACTGATGCTCTCCATGGACTTGTGTCACTGTAGAATGCCTATTGAAAAATGTCCAGTACTTTCCCCACTGAAATTGGTTGGTCATCATGGTACTGGGCTTGTAAACATGTTATTCTCTTTCTAAATTGAAATATCCCTATATTTATATGTAAATGCTGTATGTACTGTAAAATACTGTATTGTAAAATTGCAAATATATTATTTTTTACATGAATATATGTTGAAATTGTAATAAAAAATGTATTTACAGACTTTGGGTGCTCTGCCCTCTTTTTAAATAGCATTATGCAAATCAGCAACCGAAAGACCTGTAAGACACCCACACACTTGTAACTCACCTTATCAAGAAAAAATACATTGATGATTATTTTCAGGTATGATATTTTATTCTAAGCCCAGTGACAAATTGAAAAGCAGAAACACTTGGTTTCACAAAAGGACTGTCACAAAAAGGCTTTAATTTGCCGTTCAAAATTCTCAAAATTACAATACACAATACATGGATAAATGAAGCTGTAATAACAAGTTAAAATGCAGAATTGATTTACCAATGATCGTATTCTAATCCAAATACCGACAACATACAGACAAGTTCTATATAGTACTTCCATGTTCATTTTTCATCTACTATGACAGCTAAGAATTTATAAGACGCTTGAATTATTTTAAAGCGATATTCCAGCGTAAGTGTAAGCCATGGTCAAACACACCGTAACACCGAGTCAGACCCCCCCTCCAGAGATCAATTTCCCCGACCGCTAGATTCACGAGTTCCACCAACTTCAGCAAAGACCGCACTATCGCCACACACGGCGCTCTGCGGATCCACTGTCTAACCGCAAAACGCTACTTTTAGCCACAAATAATGCTCAGAACTGCACCAAAGTTCATCAATAGTACATTACAGGGTCCCAGCACGTAGGACGAGCCGTCAAACATCCGCTAGCTTTACCTGTTTTCTTCAGCAGACACAACTCAGCTACTTCTCCTCCTGGAGCCACTTGCTGGTGGAGAAGCCCTGACGAGTGGATCACCGAGTGCAGCGGAGTAAATGTATGTATTTGGTATTTTGTTATTTACTTTGAGAAACTTGGACGTCATGGGACACAAGACAAATTTCAGAGCGATCTGACAATAAAGTACAATTCAACTTCAATTCAATTCAACCTTTCCATTAGTTACGGGAAACAGTCAACATGTCGCAGATGATTTTTGTGTTTGGGATATCCTGCTTGTAGGGGGAGTGAAGAAGACTGCTATTTCACCTCAACCGATGATGCAAAATCAAATTGTCCTAGAAATGATGCTTAAACTCTTAAACCTCTTAAACCTTGGACCTTAAAATGTTCCTATGGTCCTTTGCATGAGATTAATGTGTTTCTAAAGCCAATACTGTCATTTCAATAACATTTTCTTTTTTCTTTCTTTCTTGAGATTATGAATACAGACCAGTGAGTCATGCGGTAAATATTGCTCTGCAAAACACTGAACAAGTTCAATTTGATAAAAACAAAACAACAACTCTTGTGTTTCTGAGGTGGTAGTACTGTTTTCCACTGACACTGTCTTGAAGGGGAATTGCCATTTTTTACAACCAGGACCTTATTTCTATCATAAAATATGATCATTTACTCACCCAGATAAGTTTGGTGTCATTACAAGTCGTTCCAACAAAATTAGTTCCAGCTGAGAGCCGAATATACTGTATCTGTATAATGGAGTCTACAGCCTCGACAGTAAAAAACTGCAATCCCCGCCGCTTCCTCTGGGGGCTGGCTCCAGCAACTCTCCATTGACTGCCATGTTAAAATAGCCGACTTTATGGCTTAAAAAAACATATTTACAGCCTGGTACATCTTATTTTTTTGGTCTCAATTGATAGTTTCTACCCCTGCACACACTCGAGGGGGGTGAATTTTTTTTTTGTCTCAGTTCACTGCTCTTCCTGTGTCAGTGCAAATCTCGCATGATTTGCACTGACCGGCAGAACAATTTCTCATGTGGGGGCTTCAATACAAGAGGGACATTACAGACGAGCAGTATGGAGGTATTTGGATGTTTTTTGGTGTGTCTTTTTGGACCAAGAAAAGTGAGCACCATTGACAACCATTATATGGACAAATAGCTACTGCTGCGTGGACCCCCCCGTAACTCAGAGAAGGCACGGAGGACTCTGAAATAGAGTTGAGTTGAGAGATTTTGGGTGAACTATCCCTTTAATATCGATATTGAGTTGAAAATTTTAGTATCATGATCATGATGGTGACAACCTTAGTGCCAGTAACTGTCAATCTGATTGGCTCTGGACAGATGCAGTGTCTGAAGACCAAAATCAAGATGGTTCCACAGGAGCTAAAAGATGATGGAGACCAGTGTCTCCATGGAGACGGGACAAGTTTGGAACACAGACACATGCATGGAGAATGTTAGGCCAATCTCTGGCCATTATACCCCCCACCCCCCTCAAAAAAAAAGTAACTAAGTAACTTTTACTCTGAGTAAATTTTAAATGAGCTACTTTTACTTGAGTAGATTTTTACACCAGTACTTTTATTTTTACTTGAGTACAATTTCATCAAGGTAACTGTACTTTTACCTGAGTAGATTTTTTTGGTACTCTTTCCACCCCTGGCTAATACTATGGTTTATTTCTTGGTGTTCTGACTTGTCAGAACAAAATGAGCAGCTGGATAATGTTCAGCTTCCACAGCTTCCTCTCCTCAACCTGGACTCACTGAAGGTCCAGCTTGTTGCGTTAAAAGTAGAGCTGAATGCAGAAGCAGAATGATTATTATCAGAATGAACTGGGCAGCGGAGATGACATCATCCAGGTCAGAGGTCAGGAGGTCAACCGACAGACCCTGGATGTTGATAACAGCTAACCCCGGATTCAGAGGTGAATAGCACTAGTGTATCAGAACTAAATCTTGGTGAAGTTAACGAATTCTGCAGCAGGTATTGTGTTATTTAGAGGCTGCATTGCGCTGCCCTGTAGACTCACATTATACGGAAATACGCAGCTCTCGGCTGGAGCTCATTTTGTCGGAACAAATTTGTAATGACACCAAAGTTATCTGGGTGAGTAAATGATCGTATTTTATGCTAGAAATAATGTCCAGGTTGTAAAAAAAAAAAAAAAAGGCAATTCCCCTTTAATGGTTAGTTCTTTTCTCAACAAGACAAGTATAGAGATGGGAAAAAATAGAAATGACATCTGTGGCATTTTTTAGAAGTTAATTCAGAATGATCAGCAGGTTATTATACGATGTTTTATCAGTCTGTAGTGGCTAGTCAATCAACAAACTCTGGAGCATGAATAAGGCTGGATCAATTGTGGGGACCAGGCTGGCTCCACTGGAGGAGGTGGTGAGACACAGAATACTGGGGAAGATCAAATCTATCATGGACAATGTCTCCCACCCCACCCCCTCCACAGCACCCTGGACGGCCTGAGGAGACTCCTGCAGCCAGATGCGCACAGGAACGCTGCCTGCAGCACGTCCTCTCTGCCTGAGGCCATCAGACTTTACACACATGTAGCCTCCAGACCTGTGCATTCTAGATGACCAGATTTTGAATGAATGAATGAATGAATGAATGAATGAATGTTGTGTGTGTACCAAGGATATTTATTTAATAGCACGTTTAAAAACAACCATTTTTGACCAAAGTGCTGTACAAGTCATAACAGACACATAATATCAACACACATTCAGACTCCAGAAGGGGCAGAAACAGTGTAAACGACTGGCAGATGATCAGATATGACAATATCACACATTTCAATGATGGATACAGTTAGGTCATGTGACAGGACAAGATCGTGTGTAGGACCAGTTACAGACTGGGTGAGGTTAAGAGAATAAATCATATTATCATAATCATATGATTTTGTAACGGGGCGTGGCCTTTTTTTCACGGGGGTGTGGCCTAATCCGGTGACGGGGCGTGACCTATTTTGTTACAGGGGAGGGGCTTATTCTGTAGCGGGGGCTTTGGCAACATAGTTCTGTTAACTGTCATATGATGCCAATACAGCGAATTTGAATTTGGGAGAGAGAGAGATGGGGGGGGGGGGGGGACTTGCAGCGAAGGGCCACCTGAGTTTGACACAGGGCCGGCTGCAGTGAGCTAAACGATTCCTCGGCTCAAACCATTTTCTGCCGTGGGGGAAAAAAACACTGCATATTCTGTAAAAGGTATCCTATATCTTTTTCACAAGTTAGAGCTGCTTGTCTAACAAGAATTGATGGATTTACATTTTAGAATTTTATATCTTATATATATATATTTTATATTCAAGAATTGATGGATTCATATTTATAGAAAAATACGACCACCGCACACTGATAAGACTCTGCTGATATACTTTTACGTTGTCAGGTTCGCTGGGTGTTGTCAGGTTGTCAGGTTGGCCTCTGGCGTTGCTGGGTGTGTTCATATACCTTCGGTCACATGAGTGAGTTTCAAAAAAGTCGTGAGTATAATAGGATATATCTGTACAATATAGCAACACTCAAATAATTAAAAAGGAAGCAATACACCCATCACATGCAATAGAATACAATAGAGTACAATATAATAGAATTCTATTCTATTGATTTTACACACTCCTGCTACCCACCTGCACCTGAGCAACTGTGGCTGCGCAGGGAGATTCGCTTTTCTTTGGATTTATATTTATATTTTAGGAGTCATCCTTATTAGTGGATCCTCAATAGTAAGGATCCTGGTGCACCAGCAACGATTGATTAATGATTTGAAGTGGAGTAGAATGCACAATGCTGACAGAAATACTGACAAAAAGATTTCCACATACAGATTTATACAGTACATTGTGTGTTTTTCATAGTATGTAAAAATCTGGGACAGAATGGGCCTTGGGGTGTCTCAGCAGCCATCAGCCATCACTGAAGATGAGCTTCAATCCTCTGATAAGAACTGTGGGAGCCTGTGAAACCTGGCAGCATGCTCCCCTCTGGAAAATCCAAAGGCCTGGTGATCAAAATGGGGAGAAATAGCATCAGACAGACACGGCAAAGAAAATGTTGGAGATGAGGTTTGTTCTAGGATTTCTGTATTCACTCTACGAAAAATGAGATATCTGCTCTCACAAAATGTTCAACCAAAACTGAGCATGTAGCCTAGTGCTTCTGGAGTGAGCAGTAGGTTGCCAAATGATAACATTTAATTTTCTATTATTTTGACATATTAAATTGTGAGGTGCAGGTATTTGTGGCTTCCTGTTTAGATAGAATACAGTGCATGATGAATCTAATCAAACCGTCGCTGGGATGGTGTTAATGTTGAAAACAATGACACACGTTATTGTTCACATGTACATTTTACTTGCTCTCAGGGGTTCTGGGTATAAATAGGCTACAAATCCAGACCACTGTCCTGTAATTACCACCTACGGCCACTGGCGCCGCTGATCAGTTAAAGTTAACAGTAGGTAATTCAATGTACAAAAATAAAATAAAATGAAGGCACTAAAGACCATGGGCCGTAAGCACTGCAACTGATTTATAGTTAGCCTACTTTTAACAGTTGATTTGTCACTCTGGAAAATGCCATGTAAGTAGAGCCAAAATAACCGAAAACATCTATTCTCCTCCATATTTGTAATCAATATCTGTCAATTTAATATTGACCATGATAAATTGATATAATTACTTGACAACATAATTCCTGCCATATCTTTAAAATGTGGCTTGTGAATTAATAAAGTCAACTTTATCCTAGCTACTACTATTCCCTGCGGGTAGTGAGGGGTTAACAAACAGGGACTGAAGGAGGAAAAAGATCCAGCAGCACAGCTGTGATGGCTCTGTGTAGCTGCAGCAGTAACTAACTGGCCTGTGGAGCAGCTCGTGACAGTCAATATTAGGACATGGCTTTCAGCTGTAGAGGAGGGATCGAGAGCCCCCACGGCGCGTGGTTGTAGGACGAGATCAAAAGGCGCGTGGTGCGTGGTGCGTGCAGCGGCCGCCTACGTTTCTCTTCATCCTGCTCCGGACACAGCGTGCTGCGGATCGGCTGTCCTGTGTCTCCTGTGACCATCAGCCCGCGTGTGTGCTTGTGTGTGTGTGCGTGTGTGTGAGAGAGAGTGTATGTGAGAGTTTATATTCATGTATGTATGTGTGGTTTGCGCGTGAACCGGCAGCATCAGAGACCAAGCAGACCATCGCGAGCCAACAAGAAAAGCAGGCAGGCAGGCAGGGCAGAGAGGCAACCCGCGAGCGCTCAGCTAGCAACCGTGTTTTCCACTGCGAGAGATGGTCACGTCTACCCCCGGGATCCTCCTGCTGCCGCTGCTTCTCTGTCTCCAGCACGTTATTAACGTCCACGGTAAGTCTCCGGTCCACACAGTGTGTGTTATGGAGTGTGTGTGAGGGCTGGTGCCGTGGGAACCGCACCGTCCACAGTGACGTTAACGTTAGCTAACATACCGAGCCGTAACGTTACACCTGTCTCGGCTGCTCCTTGAAGGAGTGACCGTGCCTGGCTACACCTTGGGCTAATCAACCGTGCTCTGCTTCTCGGAGAGCTAACCCGTCAAACAGCGTCTGTCTGCGGGTTAAAATGGATCATTTTAGCTTCCGTCTGCTTTGAATTCATTCACTAGAGGCGTGTTTGTCCTCCTCTTTGATTAATCACTGTTCAGCACGGTGTTTTCGCTCGGTGTCCGTGTTTTTGGAAATGAAAGGGAAAATGGAAGGATGGAGAGGCCCATTTGGTTTGCGTGTACGGTCGGCGCTCACTCGCGGCCAATATTCCCATATTATTCCATCCTGAAAACGTAGAGCTCCCACCAATAAACCCCTGCTTCTTTTTACTGTGTTGGCTGATATGCGTGTCCCAATTTCCCATTCACTTCCACTGTGGCTTGCTCCGCTGCCATCACCACCACAAGCGAGACTGTATTTATCTATTTATTCCTGGAGTGGGATTCGACAGAGAGGGGGAGCGACGGGAAAAGACGGGGATTACAGTGGATTGATATGGAGTGGTTAAATTGACAACAGGGATAGCGAGCATCACCGCAGTCCCCGGAGGTTAGCGAGCGTCAGCTGCCTGAGGACATGGAGGGACGCGGAGGGACATGAGGGACGCGGAGGGACATGGAGGGACAGGAGCAGCGCAGGTGATCCCACTCAATGCCTAATTATGACCTGAATGCCATCACGCTGGTGCATTCTCAATGCATTATGATAAGGGCATGAATATGTTGTGAAATGGTAGTTGTCTGTAAACTGGCCGGCACTACTCTAGTAACAGACTGACCTGTCTTTTCATGTGCTAAATATCTAGGCCTACTTTCCTGACTTTTCTCATATGTCTTGTAATAGTTGCAGTACAGCAGGTCCTCACAGTGGGGAATTTGGAACCAGCAAATGAATAATTTATTTCTTAATAAAAATTAAATGTATCACTGGTGAAGTAGTAACTGTTGAAGCACTCATTTATATGGCTATACTTAATAATCTCACCAACTAGCCTAGGCTACTGCAATGAAACTTTATCTTCCCTTTAATGGTCAGATACTAGACCAGATTCACGTGTAATTTTTGTATTGAAAATAAAATAAAATTGTCTTAACTTTTACTCTTACAGTTTTCCTCCCACCTTGCATATTGCTAGAAAGTAGAGTTACAGTCTGTTAAGTTTCTGACCATAACTAATACCATGGGCTGCTCTGTGTGCAGTAGGATGACACTTTGTCATCTTTTGACAGGAGGTCATGAAGGTTTCCTTATGGCCTCAGGCACATCAAATATATCGTTTTGGCATCATTTTAGTGATGCAGTTTGCTACTAATTATTTAAACAGTAATTGGCAGGGTGGTTAAATTATGAAACGGCTGAGAGCGGGAGCTGAGCTGTAGAGGGTTTGTCTTGCACTGATTTCAGCCTCTTGAATTCCCACCCGGGTATGGAGGGACGGGGGAGAGGGGGGGGGGGGGGGAGTGAATCAGAACGAGTGCTAGAAATCTGTGCACACCTCTGATTTGCACCCACAAGCGTCAGCACCCCATTCTTAATCTTAGCTCCAACCTAAACACAAACAGATAGAGATTGTATCCTGTTGTATTTCTATTTGAACTAGATAGTGGCAAGAGGACACTACCAGCGCTGCCCTGATTAAAATGGATGGATTTACTATGATAGACCCAGATCCTCAGTTCCATGAGGAGGGGCTGTGTGGGGGTGTGCTGGGCTGTTGACGTGGTTACAGGCTGGTGAGGAGGAGGAGGAGGAAGAGGAGGAGGAGGAGGAGGAGGACACTGAAACCATTTCTCTTCCATGACCATGACCTCCGCTGTGACAGCATGTGTATATGGCACAATGACCTACTATTTTGGGAGGGAGATGGTTGAATCTATGATTTTCAAACCCATGGTTACCACGAGTGGGTAAATGATTATCATATGAAATGATATGAAAATTCAAGCTCAAAGCTTTAGTTTAGAGCTGTGTCAAGATGATTGTCTCCTAAGTTAATATGGGCTTTGACCTACAGTATGTAACACTGGGCCACTGTCCATTTGATTGTGACTTCTAGAGTTTTGTTTAATTTATGCTGAGATAATTTAATGTACGATTAAGAACAGGGATGGCCCCCAATAGAAATGGCCCGGTGGCCTGGACGTACTTTTCAAACCGTCAGGGCCACCAGAACGCTCCAAACCGGGCCAGTGAAAATAATGCCTTGGATAAAATAGAACGAGTAAGTAAATAAAAACTAGGGCTGTCAGGCGATTAAAAAAATTAATCTAATTAATTACAGGATTTGTAATTAATTAATCTAATTAATCTCATATCTGCAAACGGTACCCAAATAAAGAATTTGATTTGAATTAGCAACCTAGCCGCTAGCTGTCGAACGTAGCAGCTGTGCAGCTAGCCGCTAGCTGTCGAACGTAGCAGCTGTGCAGCTAGCCGCTAGCTGTCGAACGTAGCAGCTGTGCAGCTAGCCGCTAGCTGTCGAACGTAGCAGCTGTGCAGCTAGCCGCTAGCTGTCGAACGTAGCAGCTGTGCAGCTAGCCGCTAGCTGTCGAACGTAGCAGCTGTGCAGCTAGCCGCTAGCTGTCGAACGTAGCAGCTGTGCAGCTAGCCGCTAGCTGTCGAACGTAGCAGCTGTGCAGCTAGCCGCTAGCTGTCGAACGTAGCAGCTGTGCAGCTAGCCGCTAGCTGTCGAACGTAGCAGCTGTGCAGCTAGCCGCTAGCTGTCGAACGTAGCAGCTGTGCAGCTAGCCGCTAGCTGTCGAACGTAGCAGCTGTGCAGCTAGCCGCTAGTTGTCGAACGTAGCAGCTGTGCAGCAGCCGCGGTAACTCGGCTTGGAGGCGCGGCCGCCTGCTGGCCGCACAGTCAGCCAGGTGAGGAGCTGAGGCAAAGCACTTGACTCAAAAAATTAAATAAAAAAACTATGAAAACGTATCACTCTGCTCTTCTCTGTTCACTTAGCCTCCCCCTGGCTGCTGTTCAATAGTTTTTTTATTAGTAATAACTAGGGCTGTCAGGCGATTAAAAAAATTAATCTAATTAATTACAGGATTTGTAATTAATTAATCTAATTAATCTCATATCTGCTAACGGTACCCAAATAAAGAATTTGATTTGAATTAGCAACCTAGCCGCTAGCTGTCGAACGTAGCAGCTGTGCAGCTAGCCGCTAGCTGTCGAACGTAGCAGCTGTGCAGCTAGCCGCTAGCTGTCGAACGTAGCAGCTGTGCAGCTAGCCGCTAGCTGTCGAACGTAGCAGCTGTGCAGCTAGCCGCTAGCTGTCGAACGTAGCAGCTGTGCAGCTAGCCGCTAGCTGTCGAACATAGCAGCTGTGCAGCTAGCCGCTAGCTGTCGAACGTAGCAGCTGTGCAGCTAGCCGCTAGCTGTCGAACGTAGCAGCTGTGCAGCTAGCCGCTAGCTGTCGAACGTAGCAGCTGTGCAGCTAGCCGCTAGCTGTCGAACGTAGCAGCTGCGCAGCAGCCACGGTAACTCGGCTTGGAGGCGCGGCCGCCTGCTGGCCGCACAGTCAGCCAGGTGAGGAGCTGAGGCAAAGCACTTGACTCAAAAAATTAAATAAAACTATGAAAACGTATCACTCTGCTCTTCTCTGTTCACTTAGCCTCCCCCTGGCTGCTGTTCAATAGTTTGTTTATTAGTAATAACTGCCCTTGTATTTTTACTACTTATTAAAAAAAAAGTGAGGAGCGGAAGAGCCGTTGCAAGCGCCACATTCAAATGTTTAACGTTAGGCTGTTGTTTACGTTCGGCCGTTGTTTACATTCGGATGCAATCAGGAAATGCGCCGAAGGGTAGACCGTCCCATTTACCGACGGTTGATGCGGCCGACGGAGGAGCCTCCGAAGCCGTAGCCTCCGGAGGCCGCGAAGGCTGCGTCCTTCGAAGGATGCAGACCCTGAATTGGGACACAGCTCATGTCTGTTGTCAGCCTGCTTTGACTAGTGGCGCGGGCGGGGAGTGACGAACACGTCACGTCCGGACAAGTGCCTCCCTACGGGTCATGCAATGGGCCAAATTTAAAGTGCTCGCGCATTGAATTGCCACTCAGAATTAATTGCGTTAATTTTTCTAACGCGCTAATTTGCAGTGTAATTAATTAATCTAATTAACGCGTTAAACTGACAGCCCTAATAAAAACTAATTTCACATTAAATCCCCGTGGTTTGAAATGTTAACTGTCAAATCGTCTCAGTAATTAGTGCTAAGAGCCAGATCAACGACATCTACTTTCTGTGTCCTGCACGTCAGCACCACCTGCAGCTGCAGCTCGCTCACTTCACTCCCGCCGAACGCCTGCTGCTCGCTCACTGCTGCTGCTAGAAGATCGTCACAAGAACCGATAAAAACCTTTTTCCTAACCATGAAACACATCCCTCCTCCTCGGCGCGTCAGGTCGAGTCCTGTCGGGACCGACGCCAACGTTACACATGGGCCAGAGCTCGCGCTGGGCGCCAGCTGTTCGGTGTGCGTCACAGCGGTGGTGCACGTGACGTTTAGACCATAATAACAACCAAAAAAAACACGTTTAAACGCAAAACTGAGCTGAAAATGAAACAATGAGTCAGTTTTGCACCAATCTGTGGAAACAGCCTCACTGAACTACTTGGAGGATAAAAGTAATGACTACGTAACTTCCTGTTTGTGTTGAGGCAGATTTACCTGTCATTGTTAAAGGGATAGTTCAACATTTTGGCAAACTGGCCCATTGCCATAATCGCTATAGTCATAGCAGTAGGTTCATTACCTTTAATTGTAGGTGTAAGCTATTTTTAGTACGGCGGAGCAGAGCAACAGGCTGCTCAGCCCTACGCTATGGAGGCTAAGGGAATTTCTTGGTTTCCCTCATTAAACTCATCAAATACAACATCCCAAAACTCCACAACGCTTTTGTAGACAAGTTGTGAGCTGCAGAACCACCACGCTATGAGATAATAACGGAACGATACGAAACGGAGCCGTTTTCGAGGTAAATTCATGCAAAACCGCTGATGCGTGTTGCGTTCAGGGACAGTTTTTCAGCAAGCAGTCTCCGTATTTACCCTGTATTTACCTCGAAAACGGCTCCGTTTCGTATCGTTCCGTTATTATCTCATAGCGTGGTGGTTCTGCAGCTCACAACTTGTCTACAAAAGCGCTGTGGAGTTTTGGGATGTTGTATTTGATGAGTTTAATGAGGGAAACCAAGAAATTCCCTTAGCCTCCATAGCGTAGCTCTGAGCAGCCTGTTGCTGCGCTCCGCCGTTCTAAAAATAGCTTACACCTACAATTAAAGGTAACGAACCTACTGCTATGACTATAGCGATTATGGCAATGGGCCAATTTGCCAAAATGTTGAACTATCCCTTTAAACCACAGTGGAGGCTAAATACTGTACAAGTCTAAGGTGAAACAGTTATTTATTAAATAAAGTAGCCTGATGAACTTAGAAGCACTTTTTTTTTGTCCTTCTTAAATCGTGGTATTGAATAAGTATCAAGAATCGTGGATATTTAAGAAAGTTCCAGCCTCGATGGCGAGACTGCAGGAATTGGCTGGGATATGTTGTTTTTCGTTAACATGGGGATCGATGCCTGTTGTCCTGGGCCAGTGGTTCGAATGGTGGGGCTGGTTTCCCTTATTGTCTACCCCTGGAGAAGTTCTTGTGACTGTGATGTTTTACCAAGTAAAAACTTAAAGGGATAATTCACCCCAAATCCAAATTTCACTCATTATCTACTCCCCCTCATGTCGACTAAGAGCTGTGAGAATTTTCAGAGTCCTCCGTTCCTTCTCTGAGTTACGGGGGGTCCACGCAGCAGTATTTGTCCATATAATGGTTGTCAATGGACACCAGGTTTCTTTGTCCAAAAAGACACACCAAAAAACATCCAAATACCTCCATACTGCTCGTCTGTAATGTCCCTCTTGTATTGAAGCCCCCACATGAGAAATTGTTCCGCCGGTCAGTGCAAATCATGAGAGATTGCACTGACTTTTTGGTGTGTATTTTTGGACACAGAAAAGTTGTATCCATTCACATCCATTATATGGACAAATTCCAAATTTCTTTAGTCCGTCACAAAACTATAAATGTTTTTATTTTTTGTCTTGACTTGAAGCTAATGCAGAGAAAGTGGTGCATCCTGTGTGCTCATTCTGTGGAGAGTTTAGACTTTGAATATCAGCTAAAAATTCAGTCTGACACTGCACTGTGTTGTTGTAGGTAATCCTTACTCATTAGGTCGCCACACAAGTCTGGTTTTGTGCGGATTGGATCAAAGTGTTGGGGTGTGCATTTTCCAGACAGAAAGTCATTTGGGTAGAAACATGGCAGTAGAAACCCAAGAGAATACACCCTCTGAATTCACTGCACTGTTACTGTTTACACTCCTGCACCTTTTGTTCTGGGTTTCAGTGGTTTTGGATGCTGTGCAACATTTACAACACTATCTCTGGTTAATTTGGCACCACGATAAAGCATTTGCAAACCAGACACTCGCGGTTTCCATATGGTTTTAGAACTTCTTCTGCAAGAGGTTTTCCAACTGGAATGTGCAGCCCGGGGCCTGGGAGCCCCCCTCCCGCAACCCTTTTGGTTATTTTAAAATATTCTCTGTGGTCTTTAAATTGTGATTACGAAGTTTTCAACCAAAATCACAAAACCTGTGCCATTTCCCAGGAGTCTCCTTGTACACAGCATCAAGCAGCTCATTTAGCAATGCACCTCTGGAGGGTGGGCGGAGACTGTGCTGCTCTGCACCCGCCCAGCCATGTGATTTCAATTACATTCAAACTAATTTGGCTGTCTTTACACTGCAAGGTTCAAGTACTCTGATAGGTGATTTGATTCAGATTTTTCCTCAAGTGGCCCAGATAGGCTCTG
The DNA here is from genome assembly GCA_030347415.2 of Decapterus maruadsi. Taxonomy (NCBI): domain Eukaryota; kingdom Metazoa; phylum Chordata; class Actinopteri; order Carangiformes; family Carangidae; genus Decapterus; species Decapterus maruadsi. The sequence continues at coordinate 1,621,540 of CM064904.1, read as the reverse complement.
TGACATAAATGTGTAAATGGGACAAATATGAATGGAATCAGATTAGGGTTGCAAAATTCCGGGAATTTTCAAAGTTGGAAACTTTCCATGGGAATTAACGGGAATTTATGGGAATTAACGGGAATATACAGGAATTAACGGGAATAAATCGGAAATTTACAAAATTGAAGGTTGGCCCTTAACAGGGAACTTAAATATAGTTGGAGAAAATATATTGTAGCATAATCTTGGCTAAAACAACCAGATTTAATGCAAACAACTTGAATATCTCTGCTATTCCATGCACACTGCTTCCTGCAGGGCTGTTAGGCCACGCCCCCTACATGCACTGCTTCCTGCAGGGCTGTTAGGCCACGCCCCCTACATGCACTGTGCATTCCTCCATCACATGCACAGATGATTCCTTCAACCCTGGAGGCCACACTTTTGAACCCAAAGCACAATAGGAGGGCTCCTTTCATTTAAAGGGACAACCAGGAGTTTTTGAAAGCAAAGTGTGTTCACACTACATTGAAATTCTTGGACCGGCGCAAGACAGACGAACCATAAACGGTGATTTAGTGACATTATTCCCATAACCCACAGGGGTTAAACTAAGAAATGCTGGGCGACCCGACCACTAAATAACGTCAAGAATAAAGACAAGATTTTTTTTTGATACAGTTTGTTTCAATTACCCCCAATTTCTAGTTAATTCCCATAAATTCCCAATAATTCCCATAATTCCCGTGGAAAATTTCCAATTTGGAATATTTCCAAAATTCCCCAGCTTAATTTCCCATGGAAAGTTTCCGGAAATTTACCGTTAATTTATTGGAAATTTTCCATACTTTGCAACCCTAAATCAGATTCAGGCCCCCGTTATAGAAATAAATCAGATGGAAATCTAGATTCTATTTAATCTGCCAATTACGTCTGTAGTCCAAACAGACAGATCGGATCTTTCCTAGTAAAGAGTGTCGTACGTCATCAATGATATTGATTCACAAGCCCACACGATTTGCTGAACCTCTGTAGCCTGTGATTTACAGGTGTGACTTATGGGGGTATATTTGTCTCATAAATACCTGTAAATGCACAGAGTAGAGAAATACTTTATTCATCCCTTACAGGGAAATTCAAAATAGACCAGTAGCTCAAAGACACAAGAAAGAAAGGGGGATGAATACATGTTGGGGGTCACCCAGGATGGTCTTCAACTTGCACCTCATCCTCCACTTACAATATTGTCTATTGTCTGCTGGGGTCACAACATCAGTTTGCACACGTGTTTTGCTCTCCACAAATACTAATTTCTAATTTGTAACCTGTATTTTGGTTTTATGTGTATCTATTGGGTATTTGTAAGCAGGGTCCAAAACTAACACTCGCCACTCGCCAATTGCGAGTTGATTTTGTCTCTGGCTGGTAAATTTTTAAGACCACTCGCCACTCTGGCGACTTATTTTTTTTACAGGCGAAAATTTCATATTTTTTGTTACTGGAGGAGAAGGATGCTGGTTTCTGCTAGATTTCTGGCAGAGTGATGTGTCTTTCAGCAGAGAGGATCTTTTGTCACGTAAGCGCATCATGCCGTCATTCAGCGTATAGTGTTGTTTGGCGCGCTCGGTAGAACTCTCTCAGTATCTTTGATCTTTTGAGTGGCAGCGAACAGCGCCGGTGCCCGCGGCGCTGAGCGCGGCGCTGACGGACAAGCCAGTGAGATAATGTTTAATTTGATTAATAATCAATAGGCGGAGTATCGGTTAAAACCAGATGCAGCCCGACTTCTCGGTTCGAACTCCGAAACCGCGTGTCCGATTGTGTTGGTCGGACCTGAGCGCTGAGAACTCAAATGTAGGAGCCCATAAAGATCCATGCACGTCTGGGAGCTCAGAGGAACACACAAGCAGCGTGTGTGTGCGTGTGTGTGAGAGAGAGAGAGAGAGAACCCCCCCCCCCTCCCCACACACACACACACAGGCACATTTTCTTTTCAGTTATGCTCCTCGTGACACATTAATTCATATTTAGCTATTGATTATGAAAACATCAACCAATATTCCATATCCATCCATAATTATTATAATGGCATTAAAGAATACTTATTTTTATACCATAAATTAGAAGTGTAACTCAAAAAGACAGGATTTTTATTTTGAATTTTACTCAAATACAAATTTATTTTTTCCCCTCAACAAATACAAATCCCGGATGCTTTGCACACGCCTATTGCTAGTGCATACTATCAAAATATTTGAGAATCGCATATAAGACCCAAATGACACGTTAAATAATACTGATAGCAATTTACAACACTTGAAAGCATTTTTTTTGTGGTTGGCTGGTAAAACTTACCAGCCAATCTGGCTGGTAAGTGGCCGGCTCGTGCCCTACAGCGATAAGCCGGGCAGGAAGTCAAACAAATAAACACGAGAGAATACTGTGAAGCCAGTTTAGTGGGTTAGCGAGGTATGTTGAATCTAAAGCCAGGCTCTCCTGTTCTACAAGGGTGGCTTTTTTTTGTCTTTTTATGCCTTTATTTGATAGAACAGTAAAGATGTGTAGATAACCAGGTAGATTTGGCAAAAGAAAAAGCTGACTGTGGCAGCAGCGTACCATCCAGGAGGGGAGGGAGGGCGGGGTATGAACGTAACGATCGTCGTCCGACGGCGGCGGCACTGCTACTACTTTTCACTTTTCACTTTTCAGTAGTACTGTCCCACCATGATTACTTTTAAGCGACTTTGGGGGGCATTTCTAGGGGAGACAAGCGAGTTTTTACATCCGCGGTCCTCCAAAGATGGCGCCCGGCGTGACGTAACTTCACATTCTCTATAGTGACTGACCTGGACTACCATGGCCAGCTGTGGTCACTGTCACAGGAGTCACAGTGTTTCATTGTCATGGTGACCGCGTCTGTATTTGTTTTTCCTCACTAGTTCACTTGTTTTCATTTAACAGTAATTTCAAGTAAACAGTAATTTAACAGTAAATGGGTCAAAGACGCGGCATGTCAATTTTGGTGTCCGAAGAATATTTATGATGTTAAAAGTATATAAAAAAATTAAAACACTACATTTTGTCACTCACCTCCCCCCACTTTACTTATTCACATTAGTATTTACTATGAGAAATGAAAATTCAAGGAGCTATTTAACTCAAAAGTACAAAACTGTCCTCCCTGGATAACGTCCGGGCTTAAAATCTATGTACAAAAACATGATAAAAATGTCATAAATCTTAATAAAAGCATTAATTATGTACCAGGGCATAATTGTGTTGATATTTGTAATGACACCTACAAATATAGTAACAACACTAAGCTTATTTCTGTTTTTATACAAGAAATACTTTTGTCCCAAATTTTTGATCCCCAAATGTCCATCCTGGGTAACACACACAAAGTGGCTATAATGACCATATTTGGATATGGACAGTCATGTGACAGGGTGTTGTATCAGCCAACATATTCTAAAGGACCCCCAAAACAGACCACAAGGTCAGTAAGTCTCTCTTAAAATGTTTATATTTTACCTTTCTGGTTGGTCGTACATAATGGACCACCATGATGTGTCTTTCTGGATAACACAAATAAAATATTTATAATGTTTTTATATTTAAAAACTACCTATTTCATGTGAAATATTATGTTTAAATGGTGAATCTTAAGATATAGTTTCTCACAGTAGGCCTAGTTAGTGCCTGATTAAAAAGGAAAACTAGTATTTTTGTCCTCCCTGGATAACGATATGTCCTTCTTGGATAACACAGATTTTCTGTTATCCAGGGCTTGTCCTCTGTTATCCAGACTGGACATGTTATTAAATAGAGATTTTTTAAAGTAATTGTAGCATTTTAGGCATTGATTTGATATTGTTATGATAAATTTATGTCAATATCATGTATTTTTGAAGCTTTACAGCATTTTTGTTGCTGTTACTTATCTTGAAGTCATTATGATTCAGCGATAACAAGACAGGTCATTATCATAGATTTTTGGTACATTATTGTCCAAAAATGGAAAAATAGTAAAGCTAGACTCTAATATGGATGGTTTAATAAGGTTTTATGATAGCTTTTGATGTTTCAGGGTCAGTTTCATCCTTCCAGGTTCTACTGTCTAATTAAAAGAGGCAGTAACTATTCAGGGTTAGGAAGAGAGAAGATCCACAAGCTAGGACGAAGTATTTTGATCAGTAGCAAGGTATTGTGATCTAGTAGGCCTAGTGAAGGGCAAAAAATCTATCTTAATGATTCACTCGTTGTGCAGGTCTCTATTCTCATGTGACCAGTCTGTGTTTTGTATAATTCAATTGGATAGATGGATTAGTAAAATGTTATGTTTTTTTTAAATGATCAAAAGTACTAATCTTGGCTGTATGATTCACATTTTTCTTGGAAATTTCAGAGCATGTCTGCAGTAGTGGACCTAAGGATCAGTGTTTCAGCAATTATCACTAGAAACATTCACCTTGGGAAGGCCCTGCTGAGCTTGATCATGCCGTGTAGTGTGTTCTGTAGCTGAACATTCAAGTCAAGTTTAAAGTTGCATTCACACCAGAGCTGTTTAGTCCACTTTAAACGGGCCAGGGTTCGTTTCCTGGGATAGTCCACTGCATTTGGGCAGGTGTGAAAAACACATCTGAAATCTGGAGCGACCAGACAAGTAAACTCTGGTCCACAGGCAAACGTGGGTCTCGGTTTGTTGCAGTAAGTAAAACCCTGGTACGTTTCATATACAGTCTGAAGGCCCACCAGATCAAACTCAGGACCAAATATAGAAAGTGTTGCAATAAGTGCGTCTGTAAGGGCCAAGATGTTGGGCCCACTGAGGTGCATAGACGTCCGGTAAGCCGGGCAGGTTTGCACAGTTTCACAGATAGCTCGGTCATCCAATGAAAATTTGAGCTATCAGTTTGTCCGATGATTCTAAACTGTACTCCAGTCCAAAAAGGCATTATAGGCTAGGATAAGTGATGGGGCCATGTTTAAAATTCTAGAAATGAGTTTAAACTTAGTTTAAAAGATTGTTGCTCTCGAAGTTAGGATGACGGAGGTCACACAAATGCCATGCATTACTTTGTTGTACGAGTTACATTGTTGCATAAAATCAAAGATGAAAAAACATCTTTTCAAATCTTTAACAGCTGTCAGTCTCTTTGTATTATGTATGGTTGTTCAAAAAATGTGTTTTGAGAAAGCCCATATTTGATAATATTTGAAATCTTGCAATGGTCATTCCCGGCTAACAGCATGTCATTCCGGGTAACAATGACACAGCCAAGTAATTTCACCCAGATTTTCATGTAATAATACTCAATTATGTTTTCCTAAGGTGAGGATACAAAAACAACCCCTTTAACTTTACTGTAAAACATTTTAAGACATTTTCCATCTATTTTCCCTTTTTGGCATGAAATATTGTATGGTCGACAGCAACTAATGATGCCATTTCAGTATAAACGTCCAAATATATTACATTAATTTCGCAAAAAATGTTGTTTTCTGAGCAGTAAGTGTTTGTTGAGCTGTAACTATAGTTATCTATAAACTTTTAAATACCAACAATGATGAACATTTTAATTAATTTTCAAATCCATTTCCGTTACCCAGGAAGGACATTTTCCATAGGAAAAATCATACGATTCACTTAAAAATGTTAATTCCTTTCTTAAAGTTAATACCAGTTGTTGAGTTGTATACAGAACACTCTAATGATGATAGAATGTGGTTAAATGGTCATTTTTAGACAATTTGATTTATTTTCATTTTTGAAATCCTTATTCGTCTTTGACCCAAATGCAAATCGAGGGCAAGAGGAAGAGTGAAAAAAGAGACTGCGAGAACACCAGATTTATGTTTGACTACCGGCAAAAACTGAAACGAACAGTGTTTCCCATTAATTATTTTTTTTTTTCTCGTTTGGGTCTACGTGCACTCTAAGAGCTACCATTAATTAAAGCCACCAAAGATGTTCAGTCAAACCCACATAGTTTGAAACAACGTTCAAAATACGCAGCCAGTATCACAACTAAGCATGAAGGCTGCTAGCGTAATGCTAACGTATAATGTAAAAATCCATCAACAGGCTAATGGAAATTAGCATTGCCGTTTTCACGGCAACCGACAGCCATAGCAGTAAAGGAAGGTTCTGTTGTTTAACCACATAGATAAATGAATGACCAATTAATCAACGGCGATGCAAAGCTGGAGGGGGGGGGGGGGGTCTGTCCTGTACTGATCAACAGAGTGTGTGCAGTGGGTCTACTCTGTACAACTACTGTTGTTATTGACAACCGTTTGTTTTCATCCAAACAGGAAGGAAAATTTGTGTCATTTTTTCTTGTTTCCTCTTTTTCTAGGAAATGTCTTTGTCATAGTCAGATGTTCTCCCCCGCCCCCCCGCCGCCCCCAGGTCCTCCAAAACCAGTTTATGAAACATAGCGTCTTTCAAGAAAAGGAGGAAATTAGGCTTGGACTCTAGTAAACTTGTTTGACTTGTCTTCAAATGTCCCTGGCAGCCCTCTCCCCTGCTGTGATAGTCTTTATACTTTGTTTCATTGTCTTGTGGAAACTAGGCTTTCATGTTAGGATGATCTATGTTTGCATAGAAAGAGCACATCTCCGGGCAAAGCATTTCAAATGGGCAACATATGTTCTGGGGTCAGACAGATAAGCTACTTTCAGGGCAATAACCATTAGAAGTGATACTCGTATGCAGTTAGACATGGTGAAAACAGTCTAAACTTAGAACACACCTGGGATAAGACTGCCTGAAGTCACCATCCACTATACTGTTGTCAGAGAAACAGCTGCATCAGAGCCAAAGGAGCACATTTTATTCAGTGAAAATAAGACTGGTGCTGGTTATGGTAAAGATGCAGAATGTTGCCAGTAGGGTTGCAAAGGATGGAAAATTTCCAATAAATTAACAGTACATTTCCGGAAACTTTCCATGGGAAATTAAGCTGGGGAATTTTGGAAATATTCCAAATTGGAAATTTTCCACGGGAATTATGGGACTTTATGGGAATTATTGGGAATTTATGGGAATTAACTAGAAATTGGGGGTAATTGAAACAAACTGTATCAAAAAAAATCTTGTCTTTAACGTTATTTTGTTATTATTTAGTGGTCGGGTCGCCCAGCATTTCTTAGTTTTGGTTTTGCGGATGCTGCCCTGTGGGTTATGGGAATAATGTCACCCAATCACCGTTTATGGTTCGTCCGTCTTGCGCCGGTCCAAGAATTTCACCGTGCACGGAGGCTCATGGGAAATGTAGTGTGAACACACTTTGCTTTCAAAAACTCCTGGTTGTCCCTTTAAATGAAAGGAGCCCTCCTATTGTGCTTTGGGCTCAAAAGTGTGGCCTCCAGGGTTCAAGGAATCATCTGTGCATGTGATGGAGGAATGCACAGTGCATGTAGGGGGCGTGGCCTAACAGCCCTGCAGGAAGCAGTGCATGTAGGGGGCGTGGCCTAACAGCCCTGCAGGAAGCAGTGCATGTAGGGGGCGTGGCCTAACAGCCCTGCAGGAAGCAGTGTGCATTAAATCTGGTTGTTTTAGCCAAGATTATGCTACAATATATTTTCTCCAACTATATTTAAGTTCCCTGTTAAGGGCCAACCTTCAATTTTGTAAATTTCCGATTTATTCCCGTTAATTCCCGTATATTCCCGTTAATTCCCATAAATTCCCGTTAATTCCCATGGAAAGTTTCCAACTTTGAAAATTCCCGGAATTTTGCAACCCTAGTTGCCAGTGATGGCTTGAGCCCTAATGTGAGCTGCAGGGGATGGAGCTTGTCTCTGACCTCAAGTCTCAGTCACTGCTCCAAGTGCTCAGTATGGCCCACTGGTCTGTAGCACAATCCACCCGCCCCGACCGTAGACTGGGGTTGAAGATCCTGTGGACAAGTTGACACAGTTGGACAGTGCCGTGTTTAAGTAGCATTGGACACACACCATCTGGGCTTCCACGCTCCAATCTCAGCCCTGTCTCTGTGGCAGACGGGGATGGAGCCTTCTAGCTCCAGTAGACTCACGTGTCCATTTCCTGACTGTGAGTGGAGTTGCAGTTTGTAATCTTTAGTCATGTTTAAATGACATGGTTCAAAGGTGTACATAACAGGACGCAAAACAAATGCATGTAATGGAAACACTTTTTTCGCTTTTCTACACGTCACCGGAGTTGTGTGTGTCCACACTGTGTTGGTTTGTGTGACTGGAGGGGACGAATGAACCCCATGTTTTTTGTCATGCATTGCTGACCTGGGCGTTGTTTCCAATAAATTAGAAAAACCTTTCCTATCATTCGCCTTTTCCGTGCATGGTTGAAGGAGATGCTCGCATCCCTCCCACTCCCTCCTGCACATAAACCAGTATGAGTGTGTGGACACAACCACCTATAGCCTACAGTACTGTCAGCACCTCCTCACCGCTGCTGTTTAAAGTCGAAGTCGCACATCGGCCGTGTTGGTAAACAAATAATCCTTCTAGCCTATATCAACGTGTGTCGGAGGCAGCCGTGGTTGAACACGCTTTGGTTCGAGGTTGTGTGAGTGCGGGCCAGCGGGGGACAGAGGAGGGGGGGGGTTGTATTATATTGTACATCCATGGCTTCAGCACGGTACAGAGCAACTGGCCTTATTTGTGGCCGCTGCAGCGCCACACGGGCTTTGCCTTTCAGCAATCAAGCGCTGTTTTCGCTGTGCTGTCACCATAGAAACGTAAGACGCATTAAGGCTCAAACCACCAACCGTAAATTACGGCTTCAAGTCAAGACTTACGACTTTGTAGCGTTCCAGGTAACCCGGAACTCCACTCGCAACTTCCGACCTGTGAACTTGTACCACATTGAACTGGTACGACTTCACAGGTCGGAAAAACACGAGTTACGGGTTGCCTTGAACGCACCATGAGTTGGCGGCCCCCACCTTCGTCATGGATCTATTGGTCCTCGTCCCTACGTCACCACATTCATGCGCATCCAGCCAGGGCTTGAAATTAGCACTCGCCACTCGCCATTTGCCACCCAGATTCCTCTGTGGCGAGACAGATTTTTAGCTGTCTCGCCGCTTGGCGAGTTAGAAAAAATTAGACTTCCAGCCTGTTTCCAGGGTTTCCCCCAGTGTGTAACTTATTGTCACCTGACAATGTCACAACTTCGTCGCGCATAACGGGACACGTCACGGACATCATGCTCATCAGACCGCTGCTTCACCAGCTGACCGAGAGGAACGCACCGAGCGCAGTTAACGTGAGCCGAGCCGAGGCTCCAAGAGGCTTGGTGACTCGGTCAGCGCGATATAGCGCATTTAATGTTTACGAGCGGCAAAGCGCGAACTGTCCACGCACCCGTGTCTGTGTGTATTTGCACGCGGGAATGGACAGAGATGAGATGGGGCGAAACGCAGTTTAAAAATTATTATTATACTATTCGCCTTGAGTGGGGCGGGATTGTGGGAGGGATAAAAAAAATAATAACTGGGAACAAACGGAAGAATGGAAGTCTTCTCTGTCCAGTTAGAAGTCTTATCACATATAGATAACACAACATGTTGGTGTAGACCAGTTGTTTATTGAACATTTCCACGTTGAACGCAGCTTTGAACGTCACCTCACTGTGGTTTTACAAACATGAGGGAGAAAAATCGTAATTGTTGTATAAATATGACATTTGCAGCTGGTGAATATAGTTTGTGATTTATTTTCACGAGTAGTAAATCATGTTTCAAAGGGGAAAAAATCCATGTTGCCATGGAGATGAATTAAACAATATGACAGTAGTAATATTACGCAGTAATATTTTTAGTGATGAGTCAGCCATGCTGTAATGCTCATTTGAGCACGTTCTAAATGTCTTAACCAATCAGATTGCTTGGTCGGAACTACTTGTTGTCTAATGATGGTTCGTAACCAGCCAGAGCTGCATGTCAGTGGACTAAGGTTGTGCCGATTGGATCGTTTATCGGCAATTGGAAGGACGATCGGCGATCTTTTGTTTTCTTGACGATTTTACACACACATACTCGCTACTTTTTTATTGATCCAATGCGCTGTCAAATCAGTGTGTTTTGTTTTAATGAAGCCGCGTCTCTGCCTGCTTCCAACAGATACTCTGTCATTGACAGTGTTTCACCAATCAAATGCAGCCACTGGCAACGTCCAATCAGACGGAGCCAGGTAGTCATATGACCGCACACAAAATCTCTGTGGTAAACAGAGTGGCCACTCCGCCTCAAATTTGAGGAAACGGGTTTAGCTGGCGTTGTGGCTGTGACCAGGCTGCCGACGCCAGCCCTGTGATGTCACAGCCCGACCAGGTCTTCACTGATACGCCACAAAGAAATCACGTCCGCAATGAACATATTTTTTGGCTTTCGGAGCACGCATGCATGACAGCAGCGCACGGTAAAAGCGAAACTCACACGCTGCTGCCACCCCCCCATCGACCGAACACGTGGAACGCTCCGGTCGCGATCTGAGAATGTCGAGATCGCCCAACACTACAGTGGACTCTAACCCAGTGCCATTCATGCATACGAAGACATACTGTACTGCCACAGCAGCAGAACTGTCTCTGGTTCAGAACAAATCAGCGGGGGCTGTTTGTGTCCTCAAGGAGCAGCTGACCCACTTAACACATTTTCCTTCATAATGGCACTCAGTGACTAGAAGCAGTTTAGTAGCTTTTCTTTGGTAAACATCTGCAAAGTTTCTGTGACCTTTTGGAATACTTGAAGCCCGTTGAGCCCTCTGTGGTTCAGAGAGTGAGCTGAAACTGCAGCTTCTCCCAGGCTTTTATCATCTCTGTGCTCTACTTCCCCACCTGGATACACAGTCCAGACTGAAGCAGGCATCAAGGTCAGACGGTGTTATTTTAAGACCTGGAGTTGTCGCCACATCTAGTACAACTGCACACTACACTGTCTAGGACAGACTCATCCAGATATTCATGTGTTCAGGGGGAATAAACCTTGAAGCTAGATCCACTTCTTTAAATGGTTATTGCATTTACATTGTCTTTTTTTTTTTTTTTACCTTATGGCTTGCCATGTTAATTGTCAACATGTTTGCTGTAAGAAAGCATCAGTGTATCCTACAGCCATGAAAATCACTCACCTTTCGGCGCAATTCGCTTCGCTTGACTTCTCCGAAAAACATCGGAGCGAACGTCTAAACAGCCGCCATTTGGGTAAACCGACCGCGCGTTGGGGATCTAAACAGCTACTTTCCCGTATTAAAAAATATTAAAACCTAACAAAACGACGTAATAACTGCGCTACAGTGAGAAATAAATCTTCTGCCAGTTGCCGCAAGATGCATTCTGGGAAACTTGTCATAGCCCTCGGTTTGTAGTGTGACCCTGAAAAATCTCTGTTTGAAGGGTGAGATGGCCCCACCACTTCCCCCTAACCCTCGTCTGAACCAGAATCGTGAACGCTCAAAACAAAGAGTTAGTCCCAAGGGCTAGGGGCTAAGGGGGGAACTGGAATTCACCATAAGATTCCCAATGATCCCAATTTATCTACAAATACCTAACCCTTTTTACATTAATAAGCCATTTTTGTCTGGTTGTGAACCTGATTGGCTGATGATAAACACAGATATGGGTCCAGATATCAGAGGGGTATTGCACAAAAGTGGAATAAGGAAATCCAGGATAACTGAGCAAGCACAGCTTGATCTAGTCTGGTCGGAGCATCTTGGCTTCATTGGTTGCACGGAGGCCGAGCCAGCCTGAGGAGCAGCGGCTCGGTCAAGCAGGTGGAACTTATTCTCTCGTCAGTAGGGATGTCACGATTACAGTTTTCCTTAGTACGATTATTGTGAGAGAATTTATCACGATATTACGATAATCACGATTATTACGCGTTGATTGATTTCACAACTCTATTCATATGTAAAATCACACAAACATTCCTTGAAGGTCTTAAAGTTTTCTTTATTGCTATCTCTTGATGCCAACATAAAGTGGCAGTTTAACAAAACTCATCACTGCTCTAAAAAAACAAACAATGAAACCAAAAATGCTACATATTTCTCAGAGAAAACAGATGTGAAGAGCTACAGGAGTCAGGACATTTATCTTTATGTAAAAATCACACAAAACACCACAAATGGGAAATAAACTTGCTTTTTTCTGATTTACAGCTTTCCTTTTTGATTTAATATTCTAATTATATAACCCAATATGTATTTGTGTATTTAGTATCTCTTAATATAGGACCAGTCATTAATCCCCCAGGAGAATTGTTTAAATTATTGCAGTCATCAATTGTCATCTATACCAGATGTTTGATTTTTAATCATCATTTGTCTAATTTTATGCTGCCACATATAAAACTCCAGCCCACTACGTAGCTTGGTTTGTTACATGCAGCTCCCTGTGTGCGTTGAAAGTCAGGCTTGGTGCTGCGGGCGATCAGAACACCAGAACTAATGTAGGCTATTCACAGCCATGAGTGAAATTATTAACTTTACCAACTATCCATCTGATTATATCTGTGCGGCTGCAAGCGGACAACTTCTTTCAGCGGTGACTAAAAGTGAAACGAGCTCCTGACGCGAGTCAGATCAACAGCTGTGCAGCGGATCCCCTCAGCAAGTAAAGCTGACGCAGCGGTAAATGAGTTGAATAGTGAAACAGCCGCGCTTTTACAGCCGATTTTAGGATGAAACTCTGAACATAACCTAAGCATAAAGTAGACTCTACCTCGCTAAGCTCGCTTCGCAGTAGCTGCACACCTCGGTCTCCTTCTCTCTCTCTCTACGCTCTGCACGCGGGTGTGTTTACATTCAGCATCACGTGTGCCCGGAGCGAAGCTCCACTGAGCCCCGCCCCGGCGGGCACACAAACAGCATGGGACATGCCGCGCATCAACGTCATCATGCGGCCCGGCGCGGAGTTAAAATCAAACACACTCCTCCTGCTGCTGTCGAGACAACAGGGTTGAAAAGACTGAACACTGAACTTCCATGCCGTTAGATTCCAGCGCGGCGGCAGAGAATTTCAGCGAGGCGGCCGTCAGAGCAGCATAGTACTTTCTGACGATATTCAGGAGACGTTACAATCAATTAATCGTAGCGCTTATTATCGCAATTAATTGTGAATTCGGGTAATCGTGACATCCCTACTCGTCAGTAGACCACAGAAATTGATCACAGATTCACCGATGAGAGGACAGGTGTGGCTACTTTCCTCCAATCAACAGGAACTTCATGCTGCAGTCAGGTGACACACCTCTAAAAAAAAAAAAAAAGCACCGCTGCTGTGGTAAAGCTCAGAGAGCAGACTGAGGCCCCGTCCAGACAAATCCGTTTTTTTGAATCCGGATAAATACTTTATCGGATTGGCCTCGCGTCCACACGGATCCGGCGTTTTCGGGGGGTGAAAACGGTATTTTTTGAAAACGGGTCCCAGAGTGGGAAAATTTGAAAACGCCGCCCCAGCGTTTTTGTCTGGACGGCCAAAACGGGTTTTTTCTGAAACGATGACGTCATAGTCCCGCCTCTCTAACCTTTAACCTCGGCCGCCGCAGCGAGACGCATCATAACAACAACAGCAGCAATGGCGGACTACATGCTTGTGCTCGTACAAGGCATGCGCCTGTCTTATTTTCCGGTTTAAGTGTATTGGTGTGGAGTAGGGTTGGGTATCGAGTCCCGAGTATCGATTGGAACCGGGACTAGCTTTCTGGTTCTCCCGGAATCGTTCAAAAGTTTAAATTTCGATTCTTAGTTTCGGTACCCAGTCCGCCGACCGCAAAAAAATAATCAGTCCGCCGACCGGAAGAAGAAGCCGCTGAACACCAATGAAGAAGCGTCCACCGGAAGTGTTAGCATAGCCGCGCCCATTTGTAGCCGAGCGAGAGGCAAGCATGGATCGCATGCGTCGGCGGTCTGCGCCGACCGTCCTCTGCTGCCTCTTCCTCTGGCTCCTCCGGCTCCTCTGTCTCCTCCAGCGCCCAGCCTGACACCTCAGTGACTGCCCCTAACCCTATCTCCAACATTTAGGTTAGTTAAGAAATAACGTTAGAGCTAAGCTAATTGATACCGAGCTAAAACAGTAACAGCAACATTACATGTTTGTCTTGTGTTTACAGGGATATGGTGAAAGCCCTCAACCCTAAATACATTCCACCATCCAGGGACTACTGTTTCTGATTTTATACTGTACCTGCTGCTAATCTTGACTGGGTTTTGTGGTAAATGTGTTTTGATGAGGTTTTCAAAAATAAAGCTCTCTTGTGGAAAGTGAAAATGTATTCATAATTTTTAATAGGCTATTTATATTCAAGTTCATAGATTTGATATTTATATTCTAGTTGAAAACAGCCCTGTGAGAAATATTATAGTATAGAAATGATGGTCATCATAAAAAGTTAAAAAAATTAAAAGGTTAGCTACCCTAAACTTTTTTTGACCTTGCCTCGGAAGAATCGGAATCGAGAATCGTTAGGAATCGGAATCGAAACAAAGAATCGGAATTGGAATCGGAATCGTTCAAATTCAAACGATACCCAACCCTAGTGTGGAGGCTGTCACAGCGCCACATACAGGCCTGGCATATGTACTACAGCGTTTTGGTTCGTTTTCACTGGATCCGTGTGGACGCAGATATTTCTGAAAACGATGCCGTGTTTACGGAAATTTTTTTGAAAACAATTAAGAAAAAGATCGGATTCGGTGAAGCCGCGTATTCCTGTGGACAGCAGTTGTCACTTTGCTTTAATGATGAGCAGTGGAAGTGATTCATTGCACATTTCCTTATAATCTGAAGCAGCCTACATAACAAGTAATACAAGTTCATACAGCAACAGGTTCAAATGAATTAAATCTAAACATTTTGCATTCTGGTGCTTCAATAAATTGCTGATAACATGTTCCCATGAGGTGTAGATATAAACTATCTGGAAGCTGCTGCTCACACTCACTGTTGGATTCTTATTTTCTTACCTCATATTTTATGATAAATTTAAATCTATATGCTATTTTTACTACATTGCTTTTTATGAGAAGCCAGTGATGTGTCGCTACTAGTGGCCATATCATAGATTTGTAAATGTATTCAGTTTGTTTAGAAATCAGGCCCATGTACATAAGAACATGGAATAACTGCATGGAACACATTGGTTTCTGGTCAGAGTGGCTGCTGACTTCACAGATAAAGACTAAGCCTGGCTGTTATTATGGTCTGGAGCAGGCTAGCTGCAGAGAATAAATCACCATAGTAACTTGACCGGGATAGATTTAGCCTGCTTTTGAACAACCAACTAGAGGCTAAATTCAGCCAGGATAAGCAACATGTCCCGGCTTCATCCCTTATCTAGGTTTTGTGCATCTGTGTGTTTCTTAGTGTTCTTCAAGCACAATATCATATAAAGTGTGAAAAAAGTTGGCAGAGACATGAGAAGTCAGACTTTCCGAGGTAATCCATCCCATGGAGCTGGCATGACTCCATTGTGTCTCAGTGGTGGATGCTCCCAGTGCCAACTCGCTCTATTTAACAAATTGTTTTCCAATTACAGCTCAGTTGGGAACCCTTTAGAACAAAACAAGAAAAACTGACTGCATGATTATGAGACTATTTGTGTAATGTAATCTGCTTCATTTTCTTCTTCTGTAGGTACCAAGACAGAATGTGAGGCGAGCCAGTTTCAGTGTGGGAATGGTCGCTGCATCCCATCTGTCTGGCAGTGTGACGGAGACGAGGACTGCACTGATGGCAGCGACGAGAATTCCTGTGGTGAGAAAATAAACTGTGCCCTGGAAAAGAACATACTGCTAAATAGGGTTGCAACGGAGCGGAACATTTCCAACACATTTCCAGAAATTTTCCATGGGATATTAAGTTTGGGAATTTTGGGAATATTCCAAATTGGAAACCTTCCATGGGAATTAGGGAATTTATGGTAATTATTGGGAAGTTATAGGATTGCACAGTTTGTTTAAATTACCCCCAATTTCCAGTTCAGAGTAATACAATTAAAGTTCTACTCACAAATAAATCTGTTGAAATGTTTAAGTTTTAATTCTTGTCTGAACAATAAAAACATGAATGTGGAGTAAAATATTCCCCCCTCCCCACTGCGTACATGGGATTGAGGAATAGCATGTACTTGTATTACAACTACAATGTATTTTCTCCAACTATATTTAAATTCCCTGTTAAGGGCCAACCTTCAATTTTATTCAGATTTATTCCAATTTATTCCCGTTTATTCTCATTTATTCCCGTTAATTCCCATGGAATGTTTCCAACTTTGAAAATTCCCAGAATTTTGCAACTCTACTACTAAATAAGTAGAGTTTGTCATTACTGTGTTACAGTAAGCTACATCTACAAACAGTCAGTCCCTTTGACATGAGGAACCTTCTGTTGTCTGACCAGATCACTCATGATGTATTTCTATCCCTTTGTAGATGAGGCTATTGATGTCACATGTAAAAACCATAACCAACAATGGCTGTATTGCTCTAACAATAGTTTCGAGGCCTGATATCTAGGGATGTAGCCTATACCGTGGACCGGTACTTTTTGGTACCGGCTCATAATTGGGTCGGTACCGTTAAGATTCTGTAAACGGTCCTCTTATCGCTACTTTTTGAACGTCTCCCTACGTAATAATGACACCGCTGCTTGTCACCCCCCAATTTCCACCGGGTCCATCAGCGCCACTGAACCACTACTCTGCGGTCACCGCAGCTGATCCCTGCCGCTCTAATCGGCGCTCGGACCGGGAGAACCGCCGCAAGTCTCAGCGTGTAAATCCGACACACGGCCTGATGGCACGTGTGAAACGAGACGAGTCCAGTCCAGCCCAGTCCGTGTCGGACAGACGCACCGTGCCGTGTCACAGCCTCTGGCCGTAGAATGTGGTGGTCTCTGGGCCAAAGCAGGTATATCATATCGGTGACCGGCCGGTCACTGTCGTAATTTCCGGTTTCCGGCCGGTCAAAGTGACCCGCATGTGCGGCGCGTAGCAGCTCAACGTGCCCCGAGCAAAACAGCAGCCAAGCAGGAAGAAAACATGTGGCTGATTTGGACTGATTTCACTGTGTGCCGAGACCAGACAAAACACGCTCCAGTGTTTCCTCCAGGGTGTTTTTTAAAGAATGGCGGCGAGGGTGGTCGGATCCGCGGGGAGGCACACCGGACACGGAAGCGCCCAGAAGCGGGGGCATTTTCATTTCGGCGTCCAAATCCTCCACGGCCGGCTCGCGCCCTGCAGCGATGGTTTCGGCGTCTGGTCTACTTAGAGCAGGAGCCGCGAGCCGTCACGTCAAACTTGGCAGGAAGTCACACAAAGAAACACGAGAGGATTCGCTCAGTTTTCAATAGAGAACACCACGATTAGATTAATAAACACAAATAGGCTACAAACATACACACACTGGCCTCACATACAGTATTTATCAAACAGAATGCAAGAGATGCACGCGCGCACACACACACGCACACACACACACACACACACAGCTGAAGCGCTTGTTTCTCTATTTCTTCTTTGTGATGTTTTGTTGAAAAGGGGGTTATGATAGCATCATGTAGCTACCACTAGTTGTTGTCTTAATTGCAGTTATATAAGTAAAATGTTGTCTGGGGGTGGGGATAGGCTGCTCAAGCTAAAGAAATAGGGCGTCTATTGTATGATTATAATTATTTCTTCGATGGAAAATCGACAGGTCAGACCTCCTTAAAGGGATAGTTCAACATTTTGGCAAATTGGCCCATTGCCATAATCGCTATAGTCATAGCAGTAGGTTCGTTACCTTTAATTGTAGGTGTAAGCTATTTTCAGTACGGCAGAGCAGAGCTGCAGGCTGTTCAGAGCTACGCTATGGAGGCTAAGGGAATTTCTTGGTTTCCCTCATCAAACTCATCAAATACAAAATCCCAAAACTCCAAAATGCTTTTGTAGACAAGTTGTGAGCTGCAGAACCACCACGCTATGAGATAATAACGGAACGATACGAAACGGAGCCGTTTTCGAGGTAAATACAGGGTAAATACGGAGACTGCTTGCTGAAAAACTGTCCCTGAAGGCAACGCGCATCAGCCGTTTTGCATGAATTTACCTCGAAAACAGCTCCGTTTCGTATCGTTCCGTTATTATCTCATAGCGTGGTGGTTGTGCAGCTCACAAGGTGTCCACGACAGCGCTTTTGAGTTGCTGGGTTGAGTATTTGGTGAGTTTGATGAGAGAAACCAAGAAATTCCCTTAGCCTCCATAGCGTAGCTCTGAGCAGCTCACGGCTCTGCTCCGCCGTACTGAAAATAGCTTACACCTACAATTAAAGGTAACGAACCTACTGCTATGACTATAGCGATTATGGCAATGGGCCAATTTTCAAAAATGTTGAACTATCCCTTTTAAGAAGCGGAAATCGGTATCAGCTAAGAATTTTACACTTGGTGCATCTCTAGTCACAACGACTCATATTATTGGGTGTGTTGAGGCTTTGGTCTCTCTACATTTCCCTGCCCATTACTTATGTTTGAACTGTAGTGGTTAAAGAACATGAAGCCTGTGACTCTCTCTCCTCTTGTCTCTCATCTGTTTCATCTCTTCTGTTTCACTCCAGTCAAGAAGACTTGTGCAGAGATGGACTTTGTGTGTCAGAATGGCCAATGTGTCCCAAAGAGGTGGCACTGTGACGGGGAGCCGGACTGTGAGGATGGCTCAGACGAGAGCTTAGAAATCTGCCGTGAGTAGATGCTTTTCTCTTCCCTTCACACTGACCTGAACTCAGATTTGAATACAAATGTTTTATTTTCTGTGATTTGGAAAAACACTTTTTTCCTGCATGTTTAAGGGCTGGAGTTGCTGTTACAGTTATGTCATCAATCCTCACCCTCCACATGTCGACACTCTAGAGGGGAGCACGTGTCGAATGTCGACTGTTTTGTTGACAAAAAGTCCCATCAACGCTGTCTTTATCGGTGTGATGTGACTTTCCAGAGATGGAAGGAAAAGAATATAATATGACCAAAAACAGGATGAAATCTTCAACGATACAATTTTTGAACCTCGACACTGGCTGTAAAGCAGAGCCTGAGAGTTACTGCTCCTCGTGTGTTGGCTGGGCCAGCCCATAGTGCATGATGGGGATGGACGCCAGCTCTAACTGCAACATGTCAACAAAGCAGGTTGAGTGCACCAACCTGAAAACAATATACAAATAAGTTCTTTTGCCTCAGGCTGAAAAGAACACACTTCTTAAGGCCCCCACATACTCGGGCGTACATGTGTCCGCGGACGTCCGCGCGTACTCGAGGCGTACTCAATGCGGACCCAAAGCGGACGTCCGCCAGACCTGTCCGCGCAAAGCTCAATATTTACGACCGCGCGTACTCCGCGTACGCGTACTCGGTGTCACACAATAGACTGCTCGGCGGGAAATCTTCATATCGACCTGTTTTTATTGTTGCGCTGTACGCCCGACTATGAAGGCTCAAATGTCCGCGGACAGTGCGCACTGAGTCCGCGCTGCTCACAGTACGCGCACAGTACGCCCGAGTATGTGGGGGCCTTAAGAGTCAGGGCAAATCCCTGCTGCATTCTGGGATACGGATCTCCCTTGTCGCTACCCGATCTGCAACTCTACCCGATCTGTGACAAAACTGATCTGCGCATGCGCAGACCGGCCGCCATCTTGGACGGCTGCCTACGGCAACTCCACTGGGACAAACTTCATTTAGGCACTGCCCGATTTGCGTACAAGCGGAGGTCGAAGTCTGCTTAAAGTCCTGTTAATTTACAATAAAGTACTGTAAATGATTAAAAAAAACAAAAACCGCGGACGTCCGTCACAAGACAGCCGCGGCAGACTCGTTTATTCAGTGAGGGTTGTGATTGTTTGTGGTTGTCACGGTGATGAGGCCGGTGAGAGTAAACACTGTCCGCCTCTGATCCTGTTTTCTGAGCATTAAGATCCACACCACCACAACGAATCCTCAATTTACATTACTAATAAAGTTTGTTTTTTAAAAATAAAAAGATAAACCGTCTCTGGCGACGCTCAGAGGGACAGAGATAGGGCAGTGATCATAAGACCTAAGTCAATTCAACTAAGTTTGTCCAAGTGGAGTTGCCGTACGTGGCTGTTACAAATCGGGTAGCGTCGCAGATCGGGTAATCACATCCCTGCTGCATTCTGGGGTATGGATCTCCCTGCTGCATTCTGGGATACGGATCTCCCTGCTGCATTCTGGGATACGGATCTCCCTGCTGCATTCTGGGATACGGATCTCCCTGTCGCTACCCGATCTGCAACTCTACCCGATCTGTAACAAAACTGATCTGCGCATGCGCAGACCGGCCGCCATCTTGGACGGCTGCCTATGGCAACTCCACTGGTACAAACTTCATTTGCCCGATTTGCGTACAAGTGGAAGTCGAAGTCTGCTTAAAGTTATGTAAATTTACAATATGATACTCTGAAAATGATTTCTTTAAAGTAAAACCGCGGACGTCCGTCACAACACGTCGCGGCAAACTCGTTTATTCAGTGAGTTTTGTGGTAGTTGTGATTGTTTGTGGTTGTCACGGTGATGAGGCCGGCGAGAGTAAAGTCCGCCTCTGTTCCTGTTTTCTGAGCATCAAGATCCACACCACCACAACGAACCCTCAATTTACATTGCTAATAAAGTTTGTTTTTAAAAAATAAAAAGATAAACCGTCACTGGCGACGCACATAGGGCACAGAGATAGGGCAGTGATCATAAGACCTAAGTCAATTCAACTAAGTTTGTCCAAGTGGAGTTGCCGTACGTGGCTGTCGCAGATCGGGTAGCGTCGCAGATCGGGTAGCGACACTCCCTGCTGCATTCTGGGATACGGATCTCCCTGCTGCATTCTGGGATACGGATCTCCCTGCTGCATCCTGGGATATGGATCTCCCTGCTGCATCCTGGGATATGGATCTCCCTGCTGCATCCTGGGATACGGATCTCCCTGCTGCATTCTGGGATATGGATCTCCCTGCTGCATCCTGGGATACGGATCTCCCTGCTGCATCCTGGGATACGGATCTGTGCTGCTCTCACCAAAATAAGAGTGATGCTGTTTGGGGAGTCGATGAAACGGCACGTTTATTCAGAGCAGTTTGTTATGCTGCAGTAGCACAGGAGGGCCTTGGCAACAGCACAACAAAGTAACAAAGCTCTAACAATCCAGTCACAGAGTAACAATTAGTTTCTAGTTGTGCGTTTCCATCCCAGGTGAGGGACAGAACTGTCACAGCTTCATGAGTTGAGTTGCTGTTGAAGCTGTGCCAGTTGAGGATTCCCTCTTTAGACTTGGCAGCTCGCCACATGGGGCTGTACTCATGCAGATGAAATGATCCCACCTCGGCTCAGGGTTGGAAACGTGTCGGTCAACTGAAGGTCTTGAAGGATTCCATATTGTGTGTGCGTGTGTCTTTGTGTGTGTGTGTGTGTTTAGTTGCAGTCCTAGCTGTAGCTGTGTACGTGCAGGTCAAGCAGCTACTAAAGCTGTTATATCACTGTACTGTTTGACCAGCTGTTACACGTGACTTGGCAGCATGGAATGGAATCTAAAGTGTGTGTGTGTTTACACTTGTGTGTGAAGGAGTCATACTGTGTTCCATTAGTTTTCTTGCGTCAGTGTCATATGAAGGAAGTGGTCAGCAGGTTGGGATCATAAAGCCTGCTTGTGCTTCTACTTGTGTCCTGGTCATACTGACCTAGGACCAGCTCTTTAGTCTGTGTTCCTGTGGGGGAACATCTTTGTAACCATACAATAAAACGCTTCAGTCACAGTGAAGGCCGTCAGAAAAGCTGCTTCTTCTCTCTCACCAGCATCCAGGACGGAACTTCACCTCAACTCTCTCATTGACTGCGTTGACATGCACTTCAGTACCCCGTTTGAATCAGGTTTAGAAGTTCCCCGTTTTTGTGTTTGCGCATGTAAACACCATTTCCTGATTCCAGAAATCGGGATGAGCTCATATCCCGATTTCTAGAAACCCGATTTTGCTGCCTGGAGAACGCCTGTAAACACAGGAGCCGATATCTGAAAGCCTGTCAGCCAGCTGACGTTACCATAGCTACGGTAACGGCGGTGACATCAAGAGCGCATTTCTGGAGCAACGAGGAGACTATTAAGTTTTAATACTTTTTTCATGAGAGAAAGTGACTGTTTAGATCCCCAACGTGCGGTCGGTTTATCCAAATGACGGCTGTTTACAAGTTTGCTACGACATTTTTGGGAGGAGTGAAGCTCCGTGTGTGTGAGCTGTGACATCACAGAGGCAGCACCCCTACTCCGCCACCTCGACCGTTAATTAACTTACCCGTAGGTTTTTAGAGGTTAACCACCGGCTGGTTAAACTCTTTTTAGGAGATAAATGCTGGTTTCATTGATGAACTCTAACAACTGTGGCAGTCGCATTAGTTAATTTGAATGAAAAGTGAAGCTTCATGTGTGTATTGGACAGAGCAGCGCTGCCTGGGGCTCTGCAGCCTAACGTCTACACAAATCACCACTTTACATCAATAAAAGCATGTTTTACAATTAGGGTTGCAAAGGATGGAAAATTTCCAATAAATTAACGGTAAATTTCTGGAAACTTTCCATGGGAAATTAAGCTAGGGAATTTTGGAAATATTCCAAATTGGAAATTTTCCACGTGAATTATGGGAATTTATGGGAATTATTGGGAATTAACAAGAAATTGGGGGTAATTGAAACAAACTGTATCAAAAAAAATCTTGTCTTTAACGTTATTTTGTTATTATTTAGTGGTCGGGTCGCCCAGCATTTCTTAGTTTTGGTTTTGCGGATGCTGCCCTGTGGGTTATGGGAATAATGTCACCAAATCACCGTTTATGGTTCGTCCGTCTTGCGCCGGTCCAAGAATTTCACCGTGCACGGAGGCTCATGGGAAATGTAGTGTGAACACACTTTGCTTTCAAAAACTCCTGGTTGTCCCTTTAAATGAAAGGAGCCCTCCTATTGTGCTTTGGGCTCAAAAGTGTGGCCTCCAGGGTTCAAGGAATCATCTGTGCATGTGATGGAGGAATGCACAGTGCATGTAGGGGGCGTGGCCTAACAGCTCTGCAGGAAGCAGTGTGCATGGAGTAGCATAGATATTCAAGTTGCTTGCATTAAATCTGGTTGTTTTAGCCAAGATGATGCTACAATATATTATCTCCAACTATATTTAAGTTCCCTGTTAAGGGCCAACCTTCAATTTTGTAAATTTCCGATTTATTCCCGTTAATTCCCATAAATTCCCATAAATTCCCGTTAATTCCCATGGAAAGTTTCCAACTTTGAAAATTCCTGGAATTTTGCCAGTTTGCGTTGAATTTCCCTTTCTCCTATAACATGGCAGCATTTTTAATTTGTACGTTTTCTGACCTACATATTCCCTAGTAGTTGTGCTTCCTGTTGTAAACAATAAACATGAAACACACATAGGCTACGCACATAAGACGCAGTAATCAGAAACCGGGATACTGTATTTATCATGTATGCAGGGAAACTGAATAGCAGGTTCTCTAAGTTCATGTAAACACCAGACCCCCAATTTGATCAAAAAAACTAGTTCAAAAACCCGATTAAAAGCGAGGTACTGAAGTGCACGTAAACGCAGTCATTGGCTCTCGGCCCAGAACCGTCCCCGTGCTCAACACTACAGAGCAAAAGACCAAAATAGAGGCGGGGGGAGGGAGGGGGCTCTGCAGACAGTCACCACCACACGGGACTAGAGCCCATAGATGATGATGATGATGATGATGATGAAGACAGAAATCTACCTTAACTGTCCAAGCTAATGAGCAAAATTGCTGAATATTTCAAATATTTCCACTTCCTGTTCTCAAATGGAGAACAAATCTCAACACTGAACACCTGAGCGGTAACTTCCAGCCCAGCCATGCATTTGCTTTATCACAAGCTGCTCTGGCGCACAGCGGGTTATCCCGTGTCCTTGTCCTGTCCTTGTGTTATTTTTGGTTCAGCTGTCATGGGGTAAAGGCACTCAGAAGGCAACAAGTAGAGCCACTGCAGCTGTGGGATGACACCATTAATCATTACTCTGTTCCTGCTGCTGCTTTCTTTTTTCTACAAGCCACAAAACAGGGCCCACATTAGTTAGTAGGTATGTTTCAAACAGCAGAATTATTAGGCACATGAGTATTTTGATCTTAATATCATTCCTATACATATTTCATCTTCAACCTATATTGAATGATTGTTGAGATCAAGCATTATGGGGTGATCTGTCTTGGTGTATTGAGGGAGGGTGTGACTGAAGTGATCAACACCCCATATTAAGGTGTGCATAATTATTTGGCAAACGTTACACAATGTCCCTTAAGCAAAGAAAACTGACCCTTTGCGTAAGCCCCGCCCCCCTTGGTTATTGTTGCTACGCCGGGCAAGCTTTCACTCCCAGCCATGCTCCTGGCAATATTTGGTATCGATTTCAAAGGAAATATCAGCCAATTCGGTTTATTTAGTGAGGCGGGACAGTGTACATTATTACACATTTAAAAACAAAAGGTAAATGCACCCAAATGTAGCTTACTAGCTCATTTCCATTGGCAGTCGCCCCAGCTAAAATATAAATAGTCGGGTGCATTTATGAAAAAAAAGCACCTAATCGTAAAAAAATTCTAACAAAAGGTTTCTCAGTTGTTTTTTATAGTATTAGGTGTCCTTAATAACATACTAAAAGTTTACCAAAGTTTGACCACTAGAAAGGTGTCATTTTCAGGATGGCGTCCTAATGTAAATGTAATGGGTTGAAGCCCAGAGAGACGCTCCAGGTGAATAGGGTAAAAATTTTAACTAACAGGTATCACCATGAAACTTCCCAAGTTTATCACTTACATTAAGACAAATATTTTTTGTATTACAAGTTTTGTAATATTATGTTTAAATATGTAAATGAGGCAATAACTAATTAAATATGCGCTAAATTGCATACTTTTCCAGAACTTTTCCAGATCCACTTCAGCAGCACTTACACACACCAAACCTTCCAGTTTGATCATTTTCCATATTCTGAAGGTTTTTACAGAGGGGATTGTTGATATATCATTCACAGCCTCATTTATACAATATTTGAGTCCTGAAAACATGAGGAAATGTGATTTATTTAGGGCTGGTGACAGTATTTTCTCATTCACAAAGTGATAAAAAGAGATATCCAAAATCCCCTCAGTTAGACCTTCTTCCTCTAATGTGTTCTAATGTGTCAACAAAATAAAACAAGACTTTTGAAAGTGGCTTTATCCATTAAATTTTTGGATCTGGAAAAGTATGCAATTTAGCGCATATTTAATTAATTATTGCCTCATTTACATATTTAAACATAACATTTGACAAAACTTGTAATACAAAAAATATTTGTCTTAATGTAAGTGATAAACTTGGGAAGTTTCATGGTGATACCTGTTAGTTAAAATGTTTACCCTATTCACCTGGAGCGTCTCTCTGGGCTTCAACCCATTACATTTACATTAGGACGCCATCCTGAAAATGACACCTTTCTAGTGGTCAAACTTTGGTAAACTTTTAGTATGTTATTAAGGACATCTAATACTATAAAAAACAACTGAGAAACCTTTTGTTAGAATTTTTTTACGGTCAAGTCATAAATGCACCCGACTAAAAGACAAACCGTTTTCGCGCCAGAGGATAAAACATCTGTTCAACGACACGACAATGTACAGAGCAGCAGTAAGGGCTGGTAACGTTACCGTTGCTGTATCAGTCAGTGAAAGCAGTCCCTGCTGGAGGATCCCTGGCCTGAAAGCCCAGGTAAAAGCCCTAAAAGTACAGCTGTCATGTCGGAGGTGAACATATGGTTATCCCCATATTTACACTTGTTCAAGTTGGAAAAAAAAGTCTGCTCGTATCTGAACATCTCTACATTGCTGCTGCTGCCGTAGCAGCAGCAACAACAACATCCTTCTCTACAAACAAATGTTTTTCGTCCTCGCAAATGTAATCACTCACAGCCGGAAGCTTGCCAGGCCTCTAGTTACGGTTGCTAATGTAGGATTGGACAATAGCCATTTGTGGGAGGAGTTTACGAAGGGTGGATTGATGTTGATGATGTCACAGCGATGTTAGCTCTAGGCTAGTGTTTCATCCAGGAAAAGGAGCAAAATGCAGTAAAAACAACATTTTGACACAGAACAATAATGTAAACAATCTAATATTGACAGTATTGTGTGTTTGTGTCCACGCAGACATGAGGACGTGTCGTGTGAACGAGTTCAGTTGCGGAGCCGGCTCCACCCAGTGTATCCCTGTCTTCTGGAAATGTGATGGAGAGAAGGACTGCGACAACGGAGAGGACGAGGTCAACTGTGGTATGTGGACATAAGTGCACCTGCTCTACAGGCTTGAAACAGTCTGAGCTTTTCAAGAGATGCTTCTGTCGACCTCTGTACAGACAGAAAGCAAACGACTGTAACACCACTGAAAGCTACTGAAGCTGTTGAAGTATTTTTACACTTTGATATTGACAGTCAACAGGTCCTCAAAGGTGTGGTAGATTGTCAAGATGCATGGAGCAGCTTCTTTTTGACCAAGGTGCTTTTTGCATACCATGGTATTGTGCTGCATGCAGCGAGGATCACTCAACAACCTGCTGTGTTGCGCATTTTGAAAAATGAAGGTGTCAGAAGTAGGGATGTTCCGATTTTTTTTCATTTCCGATTTCCATATTGCAGCCTTCAATATCGGCCGATACTGATATTGATCCGACATTAGGGGTGGTGAAAAAAATCTATTTATATTTTTCAAATTCTAATACAAAGGAGAGTCATCCTGTTACTGGCTTACAGGCTGCCGCTGCCAACATTAAAGTGATATTCCAGCGTAAGTTTAACCCATGGTCTAATGCACCGTAACACCAAGTTAGACCCCCCCTCAAGAGATGAAGTCTGCTAGCCGCTAACTTCTCTAGTTGTAGCAACTTGCTCAAACCTAAGGTATTGAGATTTGATTTTACCAAATGTTGCGATTTTATATTTCAATGACTGTGATTTTCTTTACTTAAACAAGAGCAGGTTGAACCAAACACTTGATAATACATCATAAGTCATATTTACAAAAAACAATACACACATCACATCAGTTTGTCTGTATTTGTTTGTTCACATAGATATCCATGTGAACAAGGTTTGACTTTGTCGAGTGTAATGGTGTAGAATACAAGATGGTACAATAAAGATTGGTCGTCGTTGCTCTATAATAAAGGATGTTTTACTGGCCACAGCCTCAGTTCCACTGTCCCCTGACTTTTGCCAAAACTGCATGGACCATTTGCCCCCCTCTGTCCGTAGGCAGTATTGGGACTATAAGCGTCGTATCCAAGGATACATAGGGACATCCTAAAAGTCGGATAAGCAGTGGGAATTGAGTCTGGTCTTCAGTGTGATGTATGATGACCTGTCTCCTCTTTAGAAACTGTTACTATCATACAACAAAGATCACAGTGTTGTTTTTTGTGACTCGGCTGACACAGCTCCCACGTTTGATCCTCTCCTCCACATCTGCCTCCAGGTAACATCACCTGTGCTCCCAATGAGTTCACGTGCGCCAGCAGCCGCTGCATCTCGCAAAACTTTGTGTGCAACGGCGAGGACGACTGTGGCGACGGCTCGGACGAGGTGGAGTGTGCGCCGTCCTCCTGCGGTCCCAGTGAATTCCAGTGTGGGAACTCATCGTGCATCCCTGCCAGCTGGGTGTGTGATGACGACGTTGATTGTCAGGTGAGTGTGGAATGGAACATAAATTCAGGCATGCAGATTGCTAGTACACAATACACGCATTAAACACTAAAGTCAAGAAAACAGTTTGATTAGCTGACATTTTGAAATTCTTGAAAAGTGTCATGAAAGATTTTACTGTATATACACGTAATTATCATGTTAAGTAAAACCTTTCAGTTAAGTTTTCATCCTAAGCTAGTTTTATGAATGGACTTTGAGGATACATGTCATATAGTGGTAAAGTTGTGGGGTGTTTTGGGGGAAACAAGAAGAAGAAAAGAAAAAAAACTGACAGCGAGTGAGCATCACACTTCCTGTATCAGGCCCTTCAAATTAAAAGCCCTCTAGAGTTTCATACACAGACATATTGATTTTGACAAGACACGGCTCCAAATGTTTGTTTTTATCGACCAATGAAATCTTGGTTGGCTTTTGGTGATAATGTAATACATCCATAGTATGAACACACAGTTGACCAAGCACTGGTCCACTCTCACACTCACACGGCCACTTCGGTGTCTTTGTTAAACAGTAATGGAGAGCACACACAAACACACCACATTCACAGTCCATTAATCTCCACATGAGTCAGTGACTCTGAGATGATGAAAGTGTGAGAAACTCTTCCCGCTGCTCCTCTTGATCCCATTCTTTCTAAGTGCCCACTTTTAATTGAAAAGGGGGTAATCATCTCTGAGATGTGAGTCTTTAATACTCTGTGCTGCCATCTCTGCCCTGAACATCTCCTTGACGACCTGTCGAATGGCGTGGACTGGCCATGATATCTTTGTTTGGATGCTGTCAATTAGGTTTGCTCTAAATGTAAGTAAATGTCTCTGAACTCTGTAGAAAGCCATGCAACGGCCGACACTGTGATGTGAAGTACTAGAAAGCCATGCAACGGCCGACACTGTGATGTGAAGTACTAGAAAGCCATGCAACGGCCGATACTGTGATGTGAAGTACTAGAAAGCCATGCAACGGCCGATACTGTCATGTGAACTACTAGAAAGCCATGCAACGGCCGATACTGTCATGTGAAGTACTAGAAAGCCATGCAACGGCCGATACTGTCATGTGAAGTACTAGAAAGCCATGCAACGGCCGATACTGTCATGTGAAGTACTAGAAAGCCATGCAACGGCCGATACTGTCATGTGAAGTACTAGAAAGCCATGCAACGGCCGATACTGTCATGTGAAGTACTAGAAAGCCATGCAACGGCCGATACTGTCATGTGAAGTACTAGAAAGCCATGCAACGGCCGATACTGTCATGTGAAGTACTAGAAAGCCATGCAACGGCCGATACTGTCATGTGAAGTACTAGAGGTTGATTTGTCATGGCTTCTCTTCTGCTTTCATCCATTATGACTATCTATATGAAAATATGCTGATTGACAAAAGTCCAACAAGAAGTTGTGTTTTTAGGAAGTGGTTATGTGTCGGTTACTTGGTCAAAAGTGGTTGTTGTCATTTCTCTGGTAACCTATGGTGACGAGACTCCAGGCAGGAAGTCACTGTGTCCGCTCAAATAAAAAACTAATGGTTAAGGGCAGAGGCAGGTCTGATTGATATTTCCCTCTGATTCTCATATCAAAAATGCATCTGTTACCAAAATCAATGTCACTTTCATGGCAGTAGCCTACATTACTTTTCCAAAAACTGAGGCTCATCAACCTGTGATCCAAAGGGCATTTGATGAGATCACTGGGTTTCCTAATGGAATAATCAGGGCAAGGCAAACTTTATTTGTATAGCACATTTTTCCACACACAGTTTGTCTCAAAGGGCTTCACATGTCTGCATCCTAGCAACATCCTCAGTTCTTAGACCAGACATCAAAACGGGTCATGGGTGAAAAAGGTGAGAAGGATGGGACCCTTCTAGGGGGGTCTGGGGGCATGGCCCCCCCCGGAAGAAAATTTTGAATATTTCATATTTGAAAGCATCAATCTGAGGCATTTTCAGAAGAAATTCAAGCAGAACTACAACAGTACTACAGTATGAGTTCATAATAAAGTATGGTCACATTATGCTATATAATGTTATTTTGGTACCGGTATCGGTACCAAAATCCTGCTGCTGCAGGATTAAAATTGATATTTCTATCAATATTAATCTGAACTCTTCCTAAATGATAACATTAGTGGTCTGGTTATGAATATCAACTTGTTTTCTTTGCATTATTTGAGGTCTGAAAACACTGCATCTTTGTTATTTTGACCAGTTGTAATTTTTGGGAGAACTTGTTATCAGTAGCCTAGTTTATAGCATGAAACACAAACGTTCATTTTACCCAAACACACACCTATTGTTTCCCATGTAGACCAATAATAATCTATACCTCCCAATCACTTGCCACTTAACCCCAAACTTATCAACCCAGTGTTTGCATCAACCTGTGGCGGCCCGTCTCTCTCTAGTGCGCTGGTGCACAAAAAAAAAAAAAAAAATAAAATTCTCATCGGATCTGCATGATTCACGTGGGTCTTGGTTTCAAATTCAAAGCTCTCGTAATCTATACCTCCCAATCACTTGCCACTTAACACCCCCCCCCAAAAAAAAAAAAAAAAAAAAAAAATTCTCATCGGATCTGCACGATTCACGTTGGTCATCTATTTTGGTTTCAAAATGGCGAATTTCGCCGAAAGGTGAGTGATTTTCATGCCTGCCTTAGACCCTCACATGGAAAACCCTTTTTAACAGGGAAAATTGGAGAAAGCTTAGGGTGAGCAACAGAGGAGGGATCCCTCATGAAAAGAAAATGTAAAAGCTTTTACAAACTGATATCCTGCTAAAACCTAGTAAGGCTGAAACAAGACACTTTCACCATATTCACCTGATATTTTCTCATGATGCACAATAAACAGGCAAACAGTCACTAGTTTTTCATAACGGGCATCATATCCTTTATTTAACCAGGTAAAAAACTCATTGAGATTTAAAACCTCTTTTCCAGGAGTGACCTGGCCAGGACGGCAGCACACACACAGCTCAGTTGCACATCACACAAGACTCAAATAAAATACAATCACACATTTCAAGAAAACATAATTAGCCTAGACAATGCAATCACATGATCCGATTGAGTTCAATTCTCTGTCCATTATAAATGACCTGGACTCACCCAGAGTTACAAGATGTGTCAGTTTCAAGTCCTTCTGCACATCATTCCAGGTCGACGGGGCTGAAAATTGAAAAGCCTTTTTGCCCAGTTCCGTTCTCACTCTGGGGACCTGCATCTGTTCTCTTTCTCTACTAAACATCTCTTGTCATCCCGTTCCTCCAGGACCAGTCCGACGAGTCTCCGTCTCGTTGCGGCCGCCACCCGACACCACCGGCCAAATGTTCGTCCAGTGAGATGCAGTGCCGCTCAGGAGAGTGTATTCACAAGAAGTGGAGGTGTGATGGAGACCCTGACTGCAAGGACGGCAGCGATGAAGCCAACTGTCGTATGTACAGATGACCATTCACAGGGGAGAGGGGGGTTGATACGGAGCAAGCGGCCGTGCTGTATAGATCTATTATAATATAATACATCCATGGCGTGCTATGACGCTCGCAGCTCAGTGTTTTTAATAAGAGATTTCATCTGGAGTTTCGGTGACGGTGAGCGTCTTGACGCTGCTTCATTAACGCCGCGTCGCCACCGCTGTTCAGAGTGGAGACAGACGCACAGTAACCATAGACATAGGACAGTCACCTGTTACCAGCGTTACCATAGCGAGGAGCTAACGGGTCCTAATTTTTTTTAGAATCTCCTCTCCTTCAGACATCACGTTCTCACTGCTGCAGATGGTGCCACAACCCAACAACACAGCTGTTAGCTGATTGGCTGTTTGCCTGTCACTCATAGCATCCAGGGATGTTTCAGTGTTCCACATTCTTGACTTTTGAATATAAAATATCAAATTAATATCTAAAAGTACTTGGTATGAGTGCAGGCTGAACATGGTGTTGTCATGATGATACTGTATATTCTGATATATTGTCTTCACTTTATTTAGATCAGAAGAAAAATGACTTGAGACTTACTTGAGACTTGTAATTGTGATGCTCATGAAATCTGAGCAATCTAGATTTTTCCAACTGATAAAAGACACTTCTCTTGAAGGCTAGTGTCAGGTAACGTTCTAGTGATGAGTCATTAGTGTCATCATAAACCCAAGCTGATGACTTGCTGTTTGTTTTTCATAACCACAGTCCACAAAGACAGAAAAGCAGCAAATTCTTACATTTGAGATTTGTGGTGAATTACTGACCATTAAAACCAGCTGTTGGTTTTATTTAAAGGTCCAGTGTGTAAAATTGGGGGGAAACCGTGCTATCCAGCGTTCAGATTCTAGTTTTCTAGTGCTTACTCACTCGCTCGCACTCACCCCTCCCGTCGGCAAAGTGACGGTGGCCTCCAAGGACAAAAAACAACTGGGAGTATTTCAGGAGCATGGAGCCATGAAGTGAAGATCTAAACCATTTCATGTCTGCTGTTTCCTCTTTCTTCTTCGTTGGTTTATTTATGAACGCAAAACTCATGAAACGTGCTCTCTGGTTGGCTGAATTTTCTGTTCAGGTTGCTGTACAAACGTGACAGCACAAGATGGCCACTCTCTCTAAAGCCAGACCCTTGCTATATGTACAGTGGGAGCCACATCAAAGTTCCCCTGCCATGCAACTGCCATGCAGCTGCCATGCTGTTCCCATGAGAGTTCCAGCTGAGCTCCAGCAAAGTCCCAGCAGCTGGAGTGACCCCCTCCTTTTCCTGGGTGTGACTAGTTTTTACTGGAACTCCACCCATTCAATGAAATACAAGACATGACCAGGAGATGGCGCTTCTCTCACAGAATACAGTACATATCGCCAGACGCGGCATTTAAAGCACTGCCTCTGGCGGTGAGTGGAAAGTCACATAAGTCATAGAACCACGAGTACATGTTTGATTTAAGAAGTGAAATTATAACAGACCTAGCTACTGGAGATGCCCTGGCCACTGTTTAATCGGGAAATAAACTGTTGTAAACTTGTAGCTAATAATAAATACTGTCAATTTTTTTAAATCACAATTTATTTACTGTGAATCTACATTTAAAGAGGAAAAACTAAGGGAGTGATGAAAGCCTTTTGGAAGATGTTTGCAGTTGCAAGTATTCAGTGCATGCCTTCGACTAGGGAATTAGTATCATCATTGCCCAGTCCTTTGTTCGCACTAATGGGCCATCTATTGGTCACCTATTGTCACACAAATCATGCAATCCTGCAATGCAGCTGGCTGTTCAACTTTGAACATCATTTGTGTTTGTCGTCAGAGCTTAAATCATATGTTCAGACACAAACTTCCAGAAGTATTCCAATTGTGTAAGGAGGGAAATTACATCTTCCGTGAGAGCTGGACCGGAGAGAATATTATTGGGACCAATATGTATAGGCCTACTATTACTACTAGCAGTGTTTCCCCTACCGTTCTATTGGCGGGGCGGCCCGCCCCGCTAACACGGCCCTCCGCCCCCCTTGAAAAACGGGAGATCTCGGAGCCAATCGCGGTCAGAGCAGAACTGTCGGTCTGATAAAACTGTTGGAGCTCCACCTGAATCACCCAAGCTGCCCAAGCTACCAACGGCGCTATTCGCCCTCCGCCGTGTGATTTTTAAATACCAGCGCTCACGCCGGGTAGCCTACAGTACACACCGGACGAGGAAGCGCCGCAAACCGAGAAGCGCCGAGAACCACAGCTGTGTTGTTCACATGCACGCGGTGTGCAGCTCCGCGGCCGGCTCGCGCCGTAGTGGCGTGGTATCGTCGTCTCTTTTAACCCAGCTTGTAGATCATCAATTCATGCTTCAGAGTTTAATCATAAAACCGGTGATAAAAGCGCCGCTGTTTCACTATTTAACTCATTTTCAGCTGCGTCACCTTTACTGTGAAAGTCCAGTGGATCAGAACAGAGCGTTTGTACGAGGAGAAATCAGCTGATCGCTGCTGTTTACTTCTCTCAGCGTCTCCTCTGAGAGTTGTCTCCGCCTCCTCACCCGTTGAGCTGAGCGTCAGGACCTCATGTATATTAGACTATAGCCTGTATTTTATTTTTTATAAAAAAAAAAAAAAAAGAACGGTGGGGGAAAACACTGTGTTTACATGTGCATCATGTATTTGCTCTTAAAAAGATGCACTTGTGATATGGAATTGACATTTACCACTGTCCATAACAAGATTTATGATTGAATATGATGCTGAGTAATGAATAACTTTTTCAAACACTGTAACTATAATACTAATCATATTATTAAATGATTACCACATAGTAATGGCCAAAACAACAAACTTCAAATGAACCAAATCAATATTTATTGTATCAAGAGGAGAATATCAGTCTTATTTCAGTGTCATTTCAGCACCAGTGGGTTGCTGGTGGTTATCAAGGTGTCACATTAATGTTATCACTTAAAGTAAAGTATATTTTTTGGATAATCGATATAAAGTGCCCCCCCCCCCCCGGACTCATCCACCCGCCACCCCCCCAAGACAAACCGGCTAGGGGAAACACTGCTACTAGTGATACCAGTCATGGAGAATGGCCTGTTTTTTGGTTGGGACTCAATGTCCACCCTGTCTGGCCAATAAGTGGCTTTGTCCACATGTATTGTCACCTGGCTCTGCATCACTTGCATCCAGGTGATGCTAACAGTACAAAAGGGAAATTGACTCCAATAAAAAGTGTTTAAACATTCACACATTTCACTAGTCACAAAATACTGTCTGGCTAACCTATTGTACTCTCTTATTATCATACTGGAAAGTATGCATGCAGGGCGGGCCCAATACACCCCAGAACATTCACACCTGCTCCAGAGCATCACCATCTCCAAGCATGATTAGAAAGAATGAATTTCTTTAGGAGGTCCTGCTTTTTTTTAGCTTCTTACTATGTGTTAATAAATCACCCACTGCAGTTGTAATCAAATGCGCGGAGGTGAGCAGCGCACAAGCAGAGCGATACCGCTCTGCTCTGCACGCAGGACCGTCAACGTCACGGTGAAGTCACTGCAGACGCTCACTGAGCGGCAGAAAGAGGAGGCAGAGCCGCCAAAGTTTAAAATCAAGTATAATCAAGGCAATTTTCTCCGAGGCCACAGCACAGGCTACCGGTCTGATATCTAACTCTGTCAGCATGCAGGTTACATACGGAGAATGCGGACTTTGACTAGGTTGCATTCAAGATCCTGCTTTCAACCACGGAAATTGGAAATCTCGAGCTGTAATTGTTTTTTCGATGGATCAGCTGTGTTTACCGTTTCATGTGTCGTAGTTCTGATGTTTAGACAGAATAATTAGTCTCTAACACATCCTAAAGTTTGACATGTCAAGAGTTTTTCAGAAGAGGATCTCGTTTTTTGCGACTTCCGAGTTGTCATGAACGCACCATTAGCGCAGCTGTGATCTCGTCCCTCTGCAGCCTGTCTGTCTCTCTGCCGGTGTCGCGGTCACAGTGTATATTGATTAAGATTAAAACACACAACGTAATGTACGGATTGTTGAGTCCTTGTGACCTCCGTTTATTTTGTTTTACCCATGGATGTATTGGTTTGGGTTTATCTGTGAAACGGGAAAAAGTTGCAAATAGGATCTTGCTGTTATGTAAAAATAAATAAATAAATAAAGGTCCGACTATTGGTCGACTACGGCAAAATCTGACGAATCAGATTCGACTATGAAATCCTTAGTCGAAAACAGCCCTAGAAAAAAGAAAGGAGGAGGAAAAGTGATTGACAGATTAACTCGGGTCAAAATCACTGCTCCTCCCCGTGGACAAATGAGACACTGCAGCTGATTTTCACACGGGCTGCAGAGGGGCGTTAAAGGTAGGGTCTGGAGTTTTGTCCCTATCAGTTTGTAAACAAAACAGTGAAACTCAGCCCCTCCCCTCAGGCTAAGCTGTGTAGCCTCCTGCTTCTGACAGCAACAGTTGTCATGACCATAAAGGAAAGGAATTACAGTCTGAAAGAAGTGCTGGAGCCGCGAGCCGATAAGCCGACCTCTCGCCAACACCGGGAGCCTCCGTGGATGTTGTTATGCCGTTGTATTGTGGTAAACTAGCGGGTGTTAGCCGCGGATGCTAATCGCGAGCGCTAGCCGAAGTTAGCATCGCGCTAGCTCACTAATATGGTCCTAATACTTGTTACCAGAGGTCGGGAATCGGTCCGCGGCTCCAGTGCTTCACTCAGACTGTATTTATTGTTCTTTGTTGTCCTGACTGCTGCTGCTGAGAGAGACGAGACTCAGTAGCATCAGACAGCTAGCACAGCTAACAGGCCTGAGCCTCCTGCTGCAGGTAGCTTCACCTGTAGCATCAGACAGCTAGCACAGCTAACAGGCCTGAGCCTCCTGCTGCAGGTAGCTTCACCTGTAGCATCAGACAGCTAGCACAGCTAACAGGCCTGAGCCTCCTGCTGCAGGTAGCTTCACCTGAGCTCCGTCATTGGCTGGAGGATGACACAGACTCTCTCACCATAGGTGTCTGTGCTCATTTGCGACTCTCTAGCTCCACCTAGAAACGTCCACGTGCACAGCAAAACATGAACAAAACAAACCAAAAAACCAAAATACAGGCAGGGGGAGGAGGGGCTGCAGACAGAGCCCCCACCACACAGCACTAGAAGCCCATAGGTGATGATTCAGACGGATTTCATTTGTAAAAGTCTAACTTTTATTTTTAGGCACAAAACTCCAGACCCTACCTTTAACAGTCGTGGCTGCGTTCGCTACGTCATCGCGGGGGATTACATTATCGCCACGGGCCAAGCGGGAGCCCGTCACGGACCCGCCACGGACCCATCACGGTCCCACAGTGGTCCCACCAGGGACCAGGGGGAACTTCTAGGTGGCTACATCTGTAGATATAAAAGAACCAAACCAATTTTATTTTATAGCGATTACACACTTAATACAAATATATTCATGGGTGGTATATTTCGATTTTGCCAATAAACCTTGACCTTTATTACACACACTGGACCTTTAAGCAGTTGGCTAATTGAGAAATGAATTCAGCTTTACTTACTGTGTGTGTCTGTGTCTGTGTGTGTCTGTGGCAGCTGTACGCACCTGTGGACCGGATCAGTTCAAATGTGATGATGGGAAGTGCATCATGGGCAGCAGACAGTGTAACGGTGCCAGAGACTGCAGCGATGGATCAGATGAAGTCAACTGCAGAAATAGTATGTGTTTATTTTGACATTGAACTGTGTGTTAGTATACTGCAGATGTGCTGGTCAAGTAAACACTTCCTATATATTTTCTACATGTATTTTAGCACAGATAAAAAGTCATAATCCACTGCTTGGTGGTGTTATGCGTTTCTTTGTTTTTTGCTAATTTACCGGAAAAACCTCCGATTTTAAAAAAGTAACACATTTTTAGCAGACTGTCACTCAGCTGTGAAAACTGTCGTTTTTTCCATGTTTTTAACACAAACTGTAGACAAAAATGTAGACTGAGCTGGGGTCTCATTTAGAACCGTTGCATACGCACAAAACGGAGCTGAAAGTGGTGTAGGCTACGTGACTTTCCACGCCAAGGTTGTGATCTATCCACCTTATTTTCGAATGCGGAAGTAAGGTGAAAATGAACGTCCGGATTTATGTGCGGCACGTCCTGTCAGCTGCATTCCCTTATCGGAGTAGGAGGCGAAGGAGGCTCAACATAGCCCGGCTTTGTGTTCATAATGCAGCTGAACTAAACCTAAAGCCCGGGTTTGAGTTAACACTGTACTACGAAGCTGGTTTGTTAATTTTCATGCTCTGAAGCAACGTGTTGCAAGAGAGGATGCTGCTAAAAACAATCCTGCAGCTCTACATGGCACTACTTTTAAATATTAAGCTTAACTAATCAGAGCAACAACAATTGTCATTGTTAAATTGTCTTTTATTGTTTTGATCGCAATTATGGAATGCTATAATAATATCATCGCATCAAGAGTGCTGGACCGGAAGTTCCGAACAAAAACCCAGACCTCCATCTCCGCATAGCTGCTCCGTACTGCCGTACTGGCTTTGTCGCGCACACACACAGAGAAGCACATGCATAACAAAAGTGCGTGTGTGGTAAAAGTGAAAATAATATAATAGTGCCGCCCCCCCCCCCCCCGAATCTGAATATTTCCTGGCGCACGCAAAACTTGGCTTTTGGGCGTACGTACACTTTTAGTAACGACCCACGTACAGGTTTATAAATGAGACCCCAGAGCTTGACATTTTCATCGATGAATGCAGTGTTGGCAATAATGTTTTTCTATGTTTTTTTGTCACACACAACCCTGCGGTAGTATCTCACACCTGCTGAAGTTCAGGTTGTGAAGAGACAATGAATCTGTCAAGAAACGCTTGCTTTCTTAGCAGGGGTGAGAAGAAATGATTGATACACCTCAAGATTTAGTGGTAATTGTGAAGATACTGTAGATCCAGGAAGAAAGTAGTTGAAGTAAAGACTGGTCGTGTAACAGACAGGACATTAAAGAGAGAGCTATTGTTACATGGGAATAACCAGTGATGTCTCTTTACAGTGACTCAGTGCAACGGGCCAGAAAAGTTCAAGTGTCGCAGCGGAGAGTGTATTGAGATGAGCAAAGTGTGCAACAAGGCCCGGGACTGTCCCGACTGGAGTGATGAACCCATCAAGGAATGCAGTGAGTAATTCAAACAAAGTCGGCATGCTTACATGAAGATATGTATGAAGTCTAAGGGAAAGAAAACAGCTTTTTTCTATTTTTATAGAGTTTGTGTGAAGCTCACATGTCCAAAGTTTTCATAAACATCGTCACCTGTAGCAAACACACCTTGGGTAGAGAGCCTTGGGTTCTGCAGCTATCAATCCGCCATTTCGTCTATTTTGTGCACCAGCTGCGAGCAATCGCTCCGGTCAATTTTCAAAATAAAACAGTGGGAATGACAACTACGTGAGGCGTTTGTAGACTATCTGTGTTTATTAATCGAAACAGAGCGTGAGAAATGAACACAGAGAGCTGAGGGGCAAAGCACTTGTCCCGCGGCCGCCACAGAGTGCTGAATTAATGGTAACGCTGGATGCGCTGGTTGAAAAGTTTCGTATTTATTGATTTAACATAATAAAATAAAGCATAAAAAATCATCATTCTGAAGGTGTGACGGCTTTTATTTTGTCGTGGCGGTGCGCCACGATGAATTAGATGAATTAGACGGTTGTCTGATCTTTTGATTCCAGTCTTGAATGCGAGCAGAGCTTTGTTTTGGTACATGATATGAGACGTGACCGGTGCGATGTCGTGGCGTCACGTAACGCTCAACTTCATCACGTAAATTAGCGGGTTGACCCGGGTCTGGTGTTCCCACCGCAAGCCGGTCGGAACCGAGCCGATTAGAGGCGATTTTAATCCGCGTCGCTTGCTGAGTCGTTTGACGCCTTTCCCACTGCCACCAAAAGCCGACTGTTAGTGGGTTTAAACAGGTTTTTTGGCCAGTGGCAGTCGCTCTACTGCACATGTACGCTGATAATGTGGACTTTAACATGAATCTCCATTTCCTGTCTCTCTCCTGACGGCACTATCAATTAAAGGCAATAAAAGCCAAAAACAAAGTTGGTGCTGAGCTATTGGTATACTGGTTGTTGTGTTGAGTTAAGGGGAGAAGACTTTTTCTATTGTCCTACTCCTAAGAAAATGGGGCAAAGTCCACAGCAGACCCTGCCCTGTCACAGCTGAAGTCTAGCTTTGTTCCAGAAGCTGTGAGACTGACAAAGTGACTGCTAATGAACTAAACCCTCGGCTCCCCACTGAAGCTGCTGTCCCTGTTCATTCGTCTTTTTTGCTTCCATTAGATTTTCGCAAAATAAAAGCAATATTTCTGAAAAAGTGCAATTGCTATTTGCGGGTGTTTCCATTGAAAGGTATTTTGCGAATGAGCCGTAATGCGTCTTGCGTTTCTATGGTGACGGCAGAGCGATCTCAGCTGCCTACAGCTGTTGCTGTTATTGTTTTTAACGAAGACGAAAACAGCGCCCAATTGCTGAAAAGCAAAGGCCGCGTGGCGCTGGCAGCGGCCACAAATAAGGGCGCACTCACACTAGGGCCAGTCGTTCCGTACCGTGCTGAAGCCCCAATTTAGTCATGTTCATGAATTGACATTTTCTATTTTCCTTTACCTTATCGTCACCATTATTTTTGTTTTATTTATTTTTGTCGTTGTCGTTTGGTTTGTTTGTTTGGGCGTGTGTGGACAATGGAGTGGGGTGGGATTGAACCACAAAGGTGATTGTGGGGTTCAATGGAAACAATAATAATAAAAAGAATTTAAACCTCTAAAACTACCTCATGAGAGCGTAAAAACCTTTTAGCGATCTTCGAGTGTTTTTTCTAAATGCAGGTGTTTCCATTA
The DNA here is from genome assembly GCA_030347415.2 of Decapterus maruadsi. Classification (NCBI taxonomy): domain Eukaryota; kingdom Metazoa; phylum Chordata; class Actinopteri; order Carangiformes; family Carangidae; genus Decapterus; species Decapterus maruadsi. The sequence goes on along the minus strand of CM064904.1, from coordinate 1,581,392 downwards.
CCAGTTTTTCATTTTGATATTTAGGTTTTGCGCATTTCAAGGAGGAATGGAAACACACCTAGTGTATTGTGCTGTTGGGACTTGGTACAAATTTGATTATCATCTAAAAGTGTGTCCAGAATGACAATAAATGAACCTTGAACCTAATTTTTGAACCTTACAGACAAATGCATATTGGACCATAACTATCAATGTTTCTAAACTGTCGATGCCCGTTTCCTTCATGTGCTACAGATCTAAATGAGTGTCTCCTAAATAATGGCGGCTGCTCTCACATCTGCAAGGACATGGTGATTGGCTTTGAGTGTGACTGCACACCTGGACTGCAGCTCATTGACCACAAGACTTGTGGAGGTAGGTGACCTTTACATCAGAGCCATGACAGCTTTACGTATTACATTAGATTTTGTTAAACACTGCATCATTTTACTGATTAGCAATGTTGACCAGTTGTAGAAAGCACTTCTTTTACCAGACGAGTTGTGTGAAGTTTGATAAGTGTTGAGTCATTGGTACTGTAGTTGGAACTGAGGGAAAACAGGATGAGCCCACGTGATGTCCCCAACGGCATGGGCTCATGTTATAGCTGGTTGATAGAAACTGGTAGGCATAAAGAACATGTCCAGACACAGAACGTCTCTGGCAGCCGTTGTCCAAAGCACACAGGAAGTTCACCATGTTGAGTCTTCGTCAATGGGCCTTGTTACAACCAAAAACGTAATAACGGCCAATAACGTAATAAATGCCAATAACGTAATAATTTTGACCATTTCAAATGTAATAAAGCCAATAGCGGTGGGTTAATTTTCCTGGCTTATCATTCAGGAAGTGTAATAATGTGCCAATAATGTAATAAAACTTTTGAGCCAATAACGTAATAACTTTTTGCCGATAATGTAATAAGGCATTACATTATCAGCACCAGTTATTACATTTTGAAAGGTTTTTTTTAATACCAGGCCAATAACGTAATAACCAGCCAATAATGTAATGCCTTATTACATTATCTGCAAAAAGTTATTACGTTATTGGCTCAAAAGTTTTATTACATTATTGGCACATTATTACACTATTGGCTTTATTACATTTGAAATGGCAAAAATTATTACATTATTGGCCGTTATTACGTTATTGGCCGTTATTACGTTTTTGGTTGTAACAGGCCTATTTGCCATGAAAATTAAAATCCCTCTCACTCCTACACATTTTATCACCAGTTAATACAGAAAACCATTTAATACAGTGGTTCTTAGACTTGCTTTATCATTAAGATGGAAAATGCACTGCAGGAGAATCATAACCTTATGTCTTCACAACTCCCAAAATGAATGGAAATAGGACATTTTTCTTAAACAATATAGTCAGAAAACAACTTTGATTTAAGTCTACATTGATCAGAAGGTTTAATATGAATCTGAATTTACTATTTTGCGTTGTTTGCAAATAAAACAAATTGATTCTTTTTTTCTTTTTTTGTGACTCACTAACCCTCCATGCTGGGTCAAACATGGAGTTGGCTGCTTGTGTGAGTTATAGCCAGTACATGTGCTTATTGTGCACTTCTGGCCTCTGAAGCATTTAGTGTGTAATGCGATCGGGTATGTTGTAATCTTTTTTCTAAAAGCTGACATTCTGTTATGTTCAGGAGGCACTGAGCCGAACGTTTTGTTACTGAGCCAATCTTGGCCTCAAATGCTGGTTTGAACGTTGGGAAATGTGTATAATCCCATCTAGAATGAACCTCCCTGGTTGTATAATAGTGCTTAATCTACTCCTTGATGTAAACACAGCTAAACTCCAGAATTACGCGTAGATATTCAAAGATTTTCAGATGAGATCATTCTGGAAAAAAGTCAACAGCAATCAAAGGAATCATGTTAATCTTTTAGGTCCCAGGCTCCCACCAGTTAAGTCTCGTGCAGCAGGAATTATAGGAATGACAGAAAAAGTATTTGGTCCCAAAAAACCCAGTGTATTGTGACTTGACAGGTTTTCATCTTGTATCAGAGCAGAGTGCTGATTAGCCAGAGCAAAGCAGACCTGTTTAATTAAACATGTCAGACAGCAGCTGTTTTCATCTGCCCCCTCCCCCCTTCACCTCCTCTGTTTACAGACATCAACGAGTGCCTGAATCCTGGCATCTGCAGTCAGATCTGCATCAATCTGAAGGGAGGATACAAGTGTGAATGCCACAATGGATACCAGATGGATCCCACCACAGGAGTCTGCAAGGCTGTTGGTGAGTGGACAGCTCATCATCACTCCTCAAACTTCCAGCTGGAATGTGGTGAACAAGTGTAGTTATTTAAGACATGCCTCTTTTTGGTTCCGTCACTGGTTTTCTTCTCACCCACGTTTTACCGTCTTTCTCTGGTGGAGTAAAATAACATCCAGTTGGTTTGCCGACGGCGTCACTCACGGCGTCATTCAGGTGTCTGACTGCACCTGAAGGCAACATCAGTGCCTCCGTCCTTCCTCACACTAGCTACACAGTGGTGACAGTTTTAACAGGCGCCGTCTGGAAAACTTTCTCCTGAGCCGACAGCTGTGGTGAGTTTGTGGTTACCTACGGCCACGCTGACACTAAACGTAAAACATGGCGATTCAACGTGGCAGAGAAGGTTCTGTGCACCCCCCCCCCCTGTATGTTTGTAACGACTTGTAACAACAAGGTGTGATTCCACTTCAGTGAAATATGTATTTATGAAAGCGATGGTTGATTTTTGTCAATTAAAAGCCAATCAAGTCCCATACTGTCCCTTTAAGTAGTTGTGAAAAAGTTAAGTAAATTAACTAAGTGACAGCAACCGCAAAGAAGAGGCACATGCTAACCCTCATTTTTAGAAATGGACCTTAAACATCTTCAACCATATGCAAATAAAGGATAACCCAAATCTGGTGAAAAAGGCTGGATGTTGCTCAGCTGGAGATGCAGGTGGCTAATGATCCTCTACCATTGTTTCTGCAATGAAAAGACCTTTGTTACTCATGTACAAAGGCCATCACTGTATCCATGTTTTTTCCAAGTAAGCCAGCAACACAGCCTATAAAGCCTTCTTTCAATTTGAATTTCTTTTTGTCATACCATACTTGCTCTCCTCCGACATAGAAAACCCCCCACACACTAACAACATGTTTTAAACATTTACTCAGTCCGTTCTATCAGAAGCTGCAGTAAGAGGCATAGAGAAACCTGAGCTCCATTTTGAAGAGATGAGCTGTCAGATGGACCTTCAGCTTCTGTTTCTTTAGCCCCGTTTCCACTATGCGGGTCGGTACGGATCGGAATGGAACGGTACGCTTATTTCAGCGTTTCCACTACCATGGAACCGTACTGGTCCCATGGTACAGTTTTAGTAACCCTTCTGGTTGGGGTACCTAGCACACAGGACCGGTTCCCTTGGGGAGGAGCCGAAGCACTGCGAGCTGGTGATTGGTCGAGCATATGGCATCATCGTGCAGCGCGACGGACACCTGAAGCACAACAACACAACTGACCACGAGCCAGTGGCTGTAGTAAAGCAATATGTATAACGGCAATATATTAAAGCAGATATCAGTGGAATGTTTTTGTTAATATAAATCCTAAATAGTCCTATTTTCCGTCAGCAATCACTTACATGGAGTGTTTCAGCCGTAACACGAGTCTCTCCGTCACTCTGCTCTGCTGTAAACCAGGAGAAAACTTTCCTTGTGGGATACAAGTGTTATCCAATGAGGAGAGAGAACGGCATGAAGGGCTGTGTGTGCAGCCAAGGGGTGCATCGCGTGAATGTGGTGACGTAGCACGAGGACCAATAGATCCATGACGAGGGCGGGGGCTGCTAACTCATGGTGCATTCAAGGAAACTCGTAACTTGTGTTTTTCCTTCCTGTGAAGTCATACCAGTTCGATCTGGTACGAGTTCACGGGTCGGAAGTTACGAGAGGCCGTTATAGTGACTTTCACAGACAACAGGACGGTAAAAACACGAGTTACAGGTTACCTGGAACGTTACAAAGTCGTAGTTGTGACTTGAAGCTGTAACTTACGGTTTCAAAAGCCTGCCTTGAACGCAGCATTAGCCAAAACGGCCGTGCCGCTGATATCTGCTTTAAGCATCAAAGATGTTCAATCAAACCCACATAGTTTGAAACTACGTTCAAAACACACACAGCCAGTGTCACAACTAGGCATATAATATCTGCTAGCTTAATGCTAACGTGTAATCTAAAACACCATAGATGGGCTAACATAAATTAGCCATTTCACAGCAAACGAGCCATAGCAGTAAAGCTGCTAAAAACTGTTTTAATTCTGGCTTTGTATAGTGTAGGTGAGAGAGACAGGAAACGGGTAGGCAGAGAGCGGGGAATGACACACAGTAAATGGCACCCGACGCGGGACTCGAACCAGGGCCGACTGCAACGAGGGCCGGGGGACCGTGGCACTGCAGTGGCCGTCACAGCGGCAGCAGCCGGCTCACTGAGCTGATACGTCTACGTCTTCCTACCAGTGGAGAAAACAAGCCAAGTAACATTTAACAACTGGCAGTTGCAAGTTTGTTTGAATGAAAAGTGAGCAGGGCTGCCTCTGGGCTACGTACTGAAATCACCACATTTCCGTAAATAATAAATGCTTTACAATGAGCCGCACTCCGCCCATCCCTGAAGGTCCCCTCACACAGTGGAAACGCAAAGCTGACCATATCCGACCCGCACCGTACTGACAGTGGAAACAAGGCTATGTTTAACAAAGTCTTTCCTGTCCTCAGGTAAAGAACCCTGCTTGATCTTTACTAACCGGCGTGACATCCGTAGACTGGGTCTGGAGAGGAAGGAGTACACTCAGATTGTGGAGCAGCAGAGGAACACGGTGGCTCTGGACGCAGACTTTGACCAGCAGATGATCTTCTGGGCGGACTTGGGTCAGAAGGCCATATATAGGTATATTACACCCGACACACAGCCACAGAGGAGCATTTTCATTTTCATTTTCACTTCAATGTGGGAAAAGGAATTAAATTAAGTTCTCCCCATTTGGTTCTCATATTTTGAATATACAGTATGAATGAATGAGATGGATATTTTCTGGTAGAACTGAAAAGTTTAAACATTAGCTTCCAGATTAGTACACCATTCACAAAAAGTTAGGGATGTTTGGCTTTTGGATTAAATTTAAATATATTGTGTAAGAATTCCTCCCATCTAGTGTTGTGTTTGTAGATCATAAGCAACTCGATCGTATTTTTCATGCTGCATTCACGTTAAATCAGTTAGATGGCAGACGGACGACAGAGCAAATAAAACATGTAGAGTATAAAGAATATGTAGAGAATAAAAAGCAGCCTCTTATGTGCATTAACAGTGTTGCTTCGGGCTGTGATAGCGTTTATTTTTTTGTTTTCTTTTAAATCGCTCGCACTCTCTTCAAACAAGCTCTTCCTCTTGGCTGAAATCAGCGGGGATACGGGGGATATATTTAATTATTTTAACCAGAGTCTAGATAGAGGAGGGTGCAGGTCGTAACTTACAGAGCTCCACGCACTTTGGGACCGAAGATGAGGTCGATGCTCAAAACACTCCTGCAGTAAAAACTCATGTCTTTTCTTCCAGTTATTGTAAGCATCCTCTTTATAATGCTTGTCATTTTTTGCGATCGACAACGGGAAAAAAAAACTAGGATTTTCCAACAAGAAACGGCTGACAACGGACTCAAAAAGTCAAGCTACCGCTAGTGCACGATACAACTGCTGGTCGTCACCGGAAGTTCGAACACAATCTGACAGCGTTCCACTGAGTCCATGGTTGCCCCGGAGAATAAGGTGAATGCACGTGACAATATGTTGTCATGGCGATGTCGTATTGTTCACGTGACCCACGTTTCACCGCCTTTCTCTGGACTTCTGTGACTAAAATGACTGGTTTGTTACTGACGGCCGTTTTTCTGACTGCACCTGAATGCAGCATTCACGTGCAGTCCTCGCAGTCCTCACTGCGTTACCGCGGCGACTTTTCACAGACGCCACCTGGACCTGAGCCGACAGCTCCGGTGTCTCCGCTGAGTTTCCGTGGTTTCCTACCGTCACGCTGCCACTGAAGGTAAAACCATGGAGACAGGACATGGCAGCCAGCAGCGAGCTGACCGTCTCCATGTTTCCACAAGTTTCCGAACGTCATCTATGGTCGAAGCTGGTTTTGCCCATTTGGTGGTTTCCATGGTTTTCAGTCGTTGTCATAGTTGGAAAAACACAGTTTTTATTTGGACCTGACCAATTGCTGATTGGCGGGCGCTAACCCTGGGCGGAGGGATACGTGAGTTGGTTAGGTCCAAATAAAAACTGTGTTTTTCCTGCACTTTGAAGGGCTCAAAGAAATTATATTATAGCCAACAATGGAACTGTGTATTTTTTTTTTTTTCAGGTAAAACCTCTTTCAGGCCGCGAAAATAGGTCGTTTCTTTGGGTCCATTCACAACACTATGTTGTAATGCTGCGTTCATAACAGCTCAGGAGTTGAAATCCCAACTCGAAAATTTCCGACTTCCGACATCATGCTGCAGAAACTCGGGGGGGAAAAAAAACATGGATACCTGTAGGAAGTTTGGCGTCTTGTGGCTCATACTGTAGCTGAATATGAAAAATATATGCAGCAGTAAATGATGTTTTGGATGTTTTTGATTTTGGAGGAGAGGAGACGCCGCAGATGAGTGCACATATACTGTTATAGCCTTGATATATATTGTAACATTGTCCCTCTTTATCAAATAAACTAAATTGAATAACAGTTAAATGTTCTTCCTGTCACATACGAGGACCGCGATTTCACACCATACAACAATCATATACTGCAATAATACACAAATATTAGCACTCAAACCTCAACAAATAACTTAAAATGTCTAAATTCTAACCGTTTAAGACGAGGGCTGCCATGTTTTGATGTTGTCGTATCGTGACATCAAGTTGGAAAGTCGGAGCTCTGATATGATACCCGAGTTCCCGACCTGTAATTTACGATTTTGACGCCGTTCAATTAGTTTTTTACTACTCGGAGCTCGTTTTTTATCGACTTCTGAGTTGTCTTGAACGCAGCATAAATCTCTGGGCAGGGCTATGGGCTGGCGTTGCTAACGGGAGGAGTGCAGAGAGTCTTCTACTGTAATTAAAGTACTTAGGGGCTATTTGGAGATCATACAACCACACTTTAAAAAAAATGATACTATCCCTTTAATCTTCTCTAAACTTTTGAATGCACGTGTCCAGTTGTTCAATGTTTCAGTACTGAATAACATGCTGTTCTCTAACAAGGTGAGTAACCACTAACCTCACCAGCACTGTCTGCTTTAGTGGTTCAGTTGTCATGGAAACACTATATGTTCTGGTTCAGTGACAGTTTGTATTCAGTCCTCTTCTCTCTCCCTCTCCTGTCCATCATGTTACCATGTTGACATCAAGACAACACTTTGATCCACTTCAAGTTATTGAGACAGAGATAGTGGTTGCTATAGCCACCACTGTTGAAATGACCATTGCATCCTTCTGCTAAAAAGGCTTTCATGATAGAACGTCACTGTAGAATCAGATCTTTATCCACCTTATTTTTCACAGATTCATGGAGGCTGGGGTTTTTGTGCAACACTTCCGGTCCAGCACTCTTGATGCGATATTATCGCATTCAATAATTGCGACCAGAATATAAAAACAATAAAACACAATTTAACAATGGCAATTATTGTTGCTCTATTTATTTAAGCTTAATATTTAAAAGTAGTGCCATGTAGAGCTGCAGGATTTTTTTAAGCAGCATCCTCTCTTGCAACACGTTGCTTCAGAGCATGAAAATTAACAAACCAGCTTTGTAGTACAGTGTTAACCAGACCTGGCTATGTTGAGCCTCCTACGCCTCCTCCTCCGGTAAGGGAATGCTGCTAACCGGAGGTGCCGCACAAAAATCCGGACGTTCATTTTCACCTTACTTCCGCGTTCGAAAATAAGGTGGATAGGGAGATTCTGGTCAAATACCCCTAACTTTTTGAGTAGTGTATGTTGAACAGTTTGTGTGACACTGTCTATGTTTCTGTCATCACAGCACTGTGCTAGACAAACGAGGGGACGTCAGCACCCATAAAAAAGTGATAGACAATGTCCAGACTCCAGTTGGAATTGCTGTGGATTGGATCTATAAGAACCTGTACTGGTCTGATCTCAGCACCAAAACCATTTCTGTGGCCAACTTCAATGGAACGAGACAGAAAGTTCTGTTCAACAGAAGCCTTAAAGAACCAGCTTCCATCGCTGTGGATCCACTGTCAGGGTGGGTGGAAAGCTTGTGTTTGCATTATCTCAGATGAAAACCTTTTTATTCTGTGCATTTTCAAATGTGTACATACATGTGTGTCCGTGTGCGTTTGTCCCCTAGGTTTCTGTACTGGTCTGACTGGGGCGAACCTGCCAAGATTGAGAAGTCTGGTATGAACGGAGTGGACAGACAGGTTCTTGTTGCAACAGACATTCAGTGGCCTAATGGAATAACTCTTGGTAGGATTTCACACACGCACACATGACCTCAGCAGGCTGTCCATTCACCTGCTGAATTCTCTATGTTTTTGATCTTGCTGCTTTTAACGTTTCCACCAACATGTTTCAGGATTTATTAGACAAAGTGACATTTTACACCTCATGGCAACTTGAATCTTTTTTTCTTTTTAAAGACCACTTACATTTCTTCATTTAACGGTTCAACTTTTCTCAGTGTTTACATTTTTTCAGCCATTTTATGTTTGTTCAATCCGTGTTTCAGCAGTCCCTTCAGCTTAACCCTCAAATGACCCATCGAATCCTTCAAACTGTTTGACTTTTGACACTTCAACTCCATTAGTGTTTAGATTGTATCCACTGTCTGCATTCTGTTAAACTGCCACCTAAGCCCTAACCCTGACACTCTGATTCAACCCCAGTAAAAACAAGTCTTTACAGTTTGCAGCATTAATGGGAACATTACTAGTTTTATATACATCTTGTAGTGGCGTATTTATTAGTCAATTTCATGAGCTACGGTTAGGGTTACAACAAGCATATTCTCTAATTCTATGGAACATGCATGCCCAATTCCAATTCTATTTTTCACCCCTAGCCCTAGCCCTAGCCCTTAACCCTTGCCCTTGAAACGGAGCTACAAGGGGTAGGGGTAGAAAGTCAACCCATACGAATTGGGACACCACTTCAGCGGCCATACGTCATCAGTAGTCTCTGCTGGCGAGCAGACATGACAAGCTTTCGACACAAATCCTATATTCAAAACCAGGCTAACTTAATAAAATAACATTTAATCAAGACTGACCGGTTCATGGCAAAACATTTATTTATTGATGTAAATGTGGTGATTTCTGTACATAGGCTCTAGAGCCGCAGGCAGCGCTGCTCCTGCATCCAAAACACACATAATTTAATTCAAACAAACTAATGCGACTGCCACAATTGTTACATTTCATCAATGAGACCAGCATTTATCTCCTAAAAAGAATGTAACTACCCGGCGGAAAACCGTTAAAAACCTGCGAGTAAGTTAATTAGCGACAGTCTTTTCTACCGGTGTTACGTCGGGAGGTTGGCCGGCTGACAAGCCCTCCGGACGGGGTGGTGTCTCCGTGACGAGCCGCTGATCTGCTCCACAGGTGGAGGCTCCACCGCGGAGCTTCACTTCTCCCAAAAAACGTCTAAACAGCCGTCATGTGGATAAACCGACTGCACATTGGGATCTAAATAGCTACTTTCTCGCATGAAAAGATATTAAAACTTAACAAAATGACGTTATAACAGCGCTACGGTGATAAATAAAACAGCTGCCGGTTGCCGCAAGATGCATTCTGGGAAACTTCACAGCCCTCGGTCATAGCCCTCGGTTTGTAGTGTGGCCCTGAAAAATCTCCGTTTGGAGGCCGAGATAGCCCTACCACTTCACGTGAACGCGCAAAACGAAGGGTTAGGGCCAAGGGCGAGGGCTGAGGGGGGAACTGGAATTCATCCGCAGCCTAAAGACTTTTAGCTGATTCATCAATAGGGGCTGGGTCTTGTGGCCAATGTCCTGAATCGATTCAATTTCGATTCCTAAGGTTCTAAATCGATTAATTTCGATTTCATTAGAATCGATTCAATCCCCTCTTAAAAAATGAAAATGGCTTAACTGAAATAAAACTGTCCCAAGCAATTTTGAAATTAGAAAGGACTTGCGAGTGAAAGTGAATTTGAACTGCAACATTCCATCACTGCAAATTGCATTAATTAATTTATAATTCAGGCATTGCTTCTTTAAGTGCAAAAATAATATTTAAAAAAACTAAAATTAAACTTAAAACTGTCTCAAGTCAAGTCTGTACTAGCAGCTTAAGCTCCCTCCCTCCCTTTTTTCATAAAGTGACTGAGGTTCATGGGACGGTCCGGTCCGTTCAGGTCGCCTATCTATGGAGTCCGGGCGTCTTGTTATGATCGATGGTCATAAAGTGGAGGAGAAAAGTCCGACTGTGAAAACACGGAGCTGTTCGTGTCTTTTATTCTGCGCTAACACGTAGGCCAATCATATTGTCTCACATACGGCGTGAAGAATATGCGGCTCCTGTAGCCTACAGCAGATGTGAGCCTGTGTGTGTGTGTGTGCGTGTGTGCACGCTGCACCGCTGCCACACAGACCCACACACAGCGTCGGAGCGCTCAAGTGAAACAATAATCTGCAGATCAGCTGAGCTGACGTGAACTCCGCTTGTACTTTAGTTTTTAATCATATCAAACACAGCAAAACATTGGCCAGTTACAAAGAGGAAGAAAGAAACTCGATCTCGTGCCCCGTGGATCGATGCTACAACATTTAAGTGGAATCGATCCAAAATAGATTAAATGGATTTTTTTACCCAGCCCTTCATCACTACTCCCTATCACCCAACTAGATCATATAAACAATTCCTCTTTTTTTGGGTCTCTTTCTTCACATACGGTTAGGTGTCAGTGGCTCTCCACAGTGGGAAGCCACTGATGTCTGTAGTAAATGAAGTGTCGTACTGACTTTCTGTTTCTCATCCCCTCCCCTCTGATTCCCTGCTCTCACTGTCACACCTTTTACTGAATGTTCCTCTGGTTTGTCTACCTCCTCTTCATTCACCTTGTCTCCCCTGTTTTCTTTTCATTCATCTTTTTGTCCCCTGTCATTGCTTCCATCTTCCACCTTCTCTCCTCCCAGATCTGATCAAAGGCAGGTTGTACTGGGTGGACTCTAAGCTCCACATGCTCTGCAGTGTTGATCTGAATGGAGACAACAGGAAGAAAGTGCTGCAGTCCTCAGACTACCTGGCACACCCCTTTGCTCTCACTGTTTTTGAGGTACCGCCGCTGCTATGTAGTGAATGACACACACACTTATTGTGTAGCTGGTTTTAGTAGTTGTTCTGTTATTGTTTGGTTGTTTGTCTCATAATTCAGTTGCTGCCCATCATTAGAGCCCAAGCTCACGTATGTGGGCTACTATTCTACTCTGTAGTACTGCAGGTGGATGAAAATAGGTAGGAACGTCGAACCTGCCAAGATGCAGCCATAGTCTAAAATGTAAAAGTTTTTAAAAGTTTGAATGTTCATCAGAAAATGGGACAAGAGTCCAGGTCACAGTAATCAAGACTTGCCACTCAGCATGGACTCATCAAGCATTCACTCTAATATAAATGCTGTGTGGCGAGCCCATACAATACTGTATCACCATGGAACCCATAGGAGTAACTGTCATTTAACAGAAGATGTGCATGAAGAATATCAACACACTGAATAACATGTAACATTCCTGTCTGCTCTCCAGGGCCCTCATTTATCAACCGTGCGTACGTACAGATCTGTGCGTAATGAGTGCGTACGAACATTCCCACGCAAAGTACGGAATTTATCAACTTGTACTTGTGCTTAGGAACGTGCGTAAAGTTAAGCACAACTCTGACCATGCGTACACACAAAATCTAGTGGTAGAACAGTGGAACTACAAATAGAACCCAGTGGAGACTCACAGTGTTCAACAATCTCAAACTTCACACCTGTTTCCTAATTTTTAAAAAAATTCTCAATTAATTTAGCAGAATTTTTGAATGATTGGTGTGACAAACTATAAAAGTATGCAGGTAGATTTGTGTCATTATTATTCAATAAAAAAATATCTTTTCAATTAAAAAAAACCTTTTTTTCTTTGAGAAGGTTTTTTATTGAAGTGGATGTGTTTTTTTTTATTGAAAATATATTTTTTGATTGAAGAATAAAGACACAAATCTACCTTCATATAAAAGACAGCTTTTTTATTTTTTTATTTCTCAGTGATCTTTCCTCTGACCCAACAGAATTAACAGCAGTTGTTACAGCATTTTTTCTTGGTCACACCTGCATTTAGTGTTCCAAACAGTATTTTTTGGTTTGATTCAACTTCTCCTACAAGTACCTCAATGTGGGTATCAGAGAAACTCCTCTTCTCCGCCCTCTTTGCCATGATTTTGGTGTGGGGGGAAAAATCCATTCACGCCTTATTAAAGGGATTGTTGCTACCATACATGGTCAATTGTAGGCGTTTCCAAATGCAAATGACCCTAACCATGGTAGTTAGGAACAGGTGGGATTTATCATCACTGATTACTTACTAGTGTGCGTACGAACGGTGTACGCACGTTTGATAAATAGGTTGTTTTCAGATGACGTCACGACTGCAGATGGAGGGCAGGAAGTATTCTGCCGGTAGGAAAACAATAGGAAAATGCCTACGGTCTGCGCTGTCTACGGCTGTTCAAAGCGGTCTAACCGGGTAAATCAAAAGAGTTACTTTAGAGTTACTAAGGTAGTAACACACGAAGGACTCAAATTTCAACAATTGACCGAATAACAGTGGGTGGGAGGGACGTAACTGACCATAGTAAACAAACGGTGTCTTAGCCTGCCCTACAGCAAAAATGGCACATAGAAAGAGGAGTAAAGCAATATATTAAGCGGCAATATATATTTAACCATCAAAGATGTTCAATCAAACCCACATTGTTTGAAACAATGGTCAAAACACACACTGCCAGTGTCACAACTAAGAATATAAAGTCAGCTAGCCTAATGCTTAACGTATATGTAAAACCTCATAGACGGGCTAACAGAAATTAGCATGCAGTTTACAGCCAGTAAAGCTGATGAAAACGGTTTTATTTCTGGCTATAGTGCTGGTAACACATCACTGTTTAACCCAGAGTCTGTGGTCAGTTTAAAACGCTTCGGACTTTGCTCTGATGTTTGTTCTGGGAGAAGTGCAGAGTCTGTGGGATCCGCGACCGGGGAACCGTAGCACTGCAGCGGCTGTCACAGCAGCAGCAGCCGCTCTACTCAGCTGATCTGCCGCGGCAGTCTGTCGTCCTCCCTGGGCGGCGTAACGTAAAAAGTAAACATAACGTATCCGCATGCTTTTGGAGGTTTACCGCTGGCTGCTTAAATTGTTTTTAGGAGATTAATGTTGGTTTCATTGATGAAATTTAACAACTGTGGCAGCGGCATTGTTTGAATGACAAGTGAGAAAGCTGCCTGGGCTACGGAAATCACCACATTTATCTAAACAAATAAATAACTGTTTTACAAAGAACCGATCAGTTTAATACATTTTATTTTGTTAAGTCGACATGGTTACTGAACACGGCAGAGATTATTGACTCGGTATTTCTATGTGAGTCCTATGGGAGTGTCGCCACTCTGTTACATCAGCCCCTCTGGTCGGCAGTCGTCGAGGCGGTGTGTTTCACTGCTTCCTTTCTCCCGACTTAAGGTTGTATGGATCCTGTCTGATATATTTTTCTAACTTTTGGTGATACCTGCTACGTGCAGGCTCGACCAAAAGCTTTGGAGTACTGGCTTCCCATCAGTTTCAGGCACAGTTCTCCACTTCCTGCCCTCCATCTGACATAGCCACGCCCCCCACGCGTCATCAGAACCACGTGACTGAAAACAACCTATACAGATTTTTTTGTACTTACGCACATTCTAAATTTCATTCGTACGACAGAATTTAGAACCTTTTCTACGCACAGTTGATAAATGAGGGCCCAGGTGCGTGAAGGCTAAGTGGATGACAGATGAAATTGCCTCAAATGTGGGCCGGTCCTTCCTATAAGTGCACTGATGTGGTCCGCTTTAATTCTGTCCTTACTGTGGGATATCACTAGTTAAATAATTGCTCATTGCGTCTCTGTCCACATTGAGATGGGGAGATGTTGAAAACATCTGCCAGTACTTGAGTCAGGTCTCCCAACCTGTCCAGGATGTTGTCTGGGCCTTGCTGCTTGGTGGGGGCCGGCCCTCATCAGAGACCTCCTCCTGGCGTCCTCTGTAGACACACTGACAGACGGCTCACCACGGAGCCGGGGGATAAGCTGTGTTTTTCTGTCTCATCCCAAGGATCGAGTCTTTTGGACAGACGGTGAAAATGAAGCCATCTACGGTGCAAACAAGTTCACAGGCTCTGACGTGGTGACTCTGGCCAGCAACTTGAACGACCCCCAGGACATCATCGTCTATCATGAGCTGATCCAGTTATCGGGTAAGAAGCTGACAAGAGGGGACGGAAGACTAACTAATACTAAGCAGGCGAATGAATGAACAGATATTAAGGGTCTGAGCTGGAAATTCCTAGAAAGTCTTGCTCAAAGTCCATCACCTCTGGGTTGAGTTCAAAACACTGTTTAATGTAGTTTAGTTTGTATGCCAAACTGGTGCGTGTTCTTGACCCTGACAGGTACTAACTGGTGTACAGAGAAAGGGGAAAATGGAGGTTGTAGCTACATGTGTCTACCTGCTCCACAAATCAACAAACACTCGCCCAAATACACCTGTGTGTGTCCAGAGGGACAAGAGCTGACTGCTGACGGCTTACGCTGCAGACCTGGTGAGTCGCAAACCCAACTGCACGCACTTTAGTTTAGTTTTCTTTTTTCTTTTTTTTTTGGGGGGGGGGGTTGTAACAGGTTAATGAGTTCATAAAGTTCCCGATGTCATTCTGTGTCACTGAATCCATTGAATTCATCATCCTCTGTGTTACTTCTAAACAATTCCTCCAACTCTGGAGGTAGATGAAAGGCCGTCTCTGTCATCAGTTCTTGTCAGTCTGGCCTTTATTTTTCTATTTCCATGTTTTTCCATATTCTTTGCTATAGAACTGTTTTCTTGTCTATAACAACATCTCTGTCCCGTCTGTCCGTCCTGGCTGAGGGATCCTCCTCTGTTGCTCACCCTGAGGTTCCTCCTGGTTTTCCCTGTTAAAAGGGTTTTCCATGGAGGTCCTCCTCAGTGGATGTGAGGGTCTAAGGACAGAGGATGTTGTTATGATGCCATCAGAAGCCCTTTGAGACAAACTGTTTGTAATAATGCGCTATTGACCCCTTGCAGCTACGTCACAATTATGACGTGGCACGGGGGCGGCGCCATGTTGGACGGCAAAAAGCGCTCAGTGATACTGTACTGTCTATGGGTGCCGTCCAACAATGTGGCTCGATCACTTCACATTACAACCTCACAGCATTATCACTTATTTAAAATACAATCTACTCATCCGTTGCAATATTCTTTTTGTTTTTTTGTAATTGGCTGTAGATTATCTCAGTTTTCTGTTTGCTTTTCCACTGCAAAGGAGCTAACATTAGGTCAGAGCCACACTCCCCATACAGAAGCTGCTGCTGCTAACTACAGCTAACGGACCTAGACATTAAAACCAGGTCCGACCCGTGGGCGTTGAAGACCTGGATAATTAGTGATCATTCTCTGATTAAACCCGACTGAAAAATAAAAGAAAACAGGAAACCGTCTTCATTGTAATCGCTTTGGTCGGCCGACGGCGGCAGTCACGTTGTGACGATGCTATGTTTAATATGAGCGTTAGCTGTTGTTAGCCGTAGCATGTAGCTCGGCTAGTTAGCTTCAACTGTGTTTACATCAACTATAAACTAGTGCAGATAAACTAATTTATAATGGCATCGATAATGTGTGTGTTTATCTCCACACTGGTCCTGTTGCTCATGTAACCCCGCCGCCCGCCGCCGCCAGCCGCCGTCAGCCCCTGCAGGAACCAGTTCTTAGCTCTAGCCCAGCGAGGAGTTGGTGCTTAGAAACAGTTTGAAGAACCAATAACCGGCTCTTAAGCGATGGAAAAGCAAAGAACCGGTGCTAATCAGGCTCTGGCTCCGAACCAGCACTCGATCCAGCTCAGTGGAAAAGGAGGGGAAACCTTACAACCCCGGGATTTCACAAAACTATAGCGCGCCCCATTGAATTACATTGACGTCCACTGCTCTTTTGCCGTCCATCATGGCGTCCACGTGCAAGGGGTCAATATAAATAAAATTGCCTTGGATCAGTTCGGTTGTCACTGTACTGCTGGAAAGTTGCACGGTGCATCCGATACAGAGAGACGCTCCAGGTGAATAGGGTAAAAAGTTTAACTAACAGGTATCAGCATGAAACTTCACAAGTTTATCACTTACATTAAGACAAATATTTTTTGTATTACAAGTTTTGTCAAATGTTATGTTTAAATATGTAAATGAGGCAATAACTAATTAAATATGCGCTAAATTGCATACTTTTCCAGATCCAAAAATTTAATGGATAAAGCCACTTTCAAAAGTCTTGTTTTATTTTGTTGACACATTAGAAGAAGGTCTAACTGAGGAGATTCTGGATATCTCTTTTTATCACTTTGTAAATGAGAAAATACTCTCACCAGCCCTAAATAAATCAAATTTCGCCATGTTTTCAGGACTCAAATATTGTATAAATGAGGCTGTGAATGATGTATCAACAATCCCCTCTGTAAAAACCTTCAGAATATGGAAAATGATCAAACTGGAAGGTTTGGTGTGTGTAAGTGCTGCTGAAGTGGATCTGGAAAAGTTCTGGAAAAGTATGCAATTTAGCGCATATTTAATTAGTTATTGTCTCATTTACATATATAAACATAAAATTTGACAAAACTTGTAATACAAAAAATATTTGTCTTAATGTAAGTGATAAACTTGGGAAGTTTCATGGTGATACCTGTTAGTTAAAATTTTTACCCTATTCACCTGAAGCGTCTCTCCAGGCTTTCAACCCATTACATTTACATTAGGACGCCATCCTGAAAATGACACTTTTCTAGTGGTCAAACTTTGGTAAACTTTTAGTATGTTATTAAGGACATCTAATACTATAAAAAACAACTGAGAAACCTTTTGTTAGAATTTTTTTACGATTAGGTGCTTTTTTTTCATAAATGCACCCGACTAGTAGACTAATGGCTCGGCCAACAAACAGAGGTAACCTGGAGCTGGGCACTGACTGTGCTAAGACGCATTACTCCAAAGCATTTTGAAGATCATTCTGTGAAGGAAAAGGGAACTGCACCTTTTCATATGGGATCTCACAAACACAGAATAAATTGTAATAAACAAAATCTAATTCTCTGGGTTTGATACAAAAATCATTTTGTCAGTCCCTCTTTTCTCCTCTGCTTCTCAAGCATGTTTCTTTAGTGTGTGTTCCCAGCTGTCCGTTTGTCTTATTAGTCTTGACAGCTGAACAGTAGCTGAGTCAGTTGGTGTTGTGATCCATTTTGCAGTGATTCCTTGGTAAGTCTCAGCAGCAGCAGCAGTCTCCTTCACATCTCAGCTGCAGCTCTGTCTCCTCCTGCCATTCCAACTGTATTATCCTGACAGCTGATTTCCTGAGGTTGAGTCCTTCTTGTGCTTCCGTAGTACTCCCTCTATCCATAGTGCTTCTATTTGGTGGCAGTGGGAAGAGTCTTTCCCAAACTGCTGACAGATTTAGATATGTGTATGGATGATTTGGAACATCCCCGGAACATCAACGTTTAAATAGGCCAAATCCATTTTTACACTACAGGTCCCAGTCACCCGGACCCGGGGGGGGGGGGGCCGCCACAGTCTTGTTAATGAATGGGAAATACTGGATTCAGAATGATTGAATTACAACCCAAATTCTCGAGAAATTGGGATGTTGTATGAAATGTAATTAAAAAGAGAATGATTAGCAGTTTTCATAAAGCCATATTTTATACACAGTGGAACATAGTAAACATTTCACAAGTTTACGAAGAAATTGTAAGAAAGGTCATTTTGAATTTGATGGCGGCAGCACATCTCAAAAAGTTGGGACAGGGCAACAAAAGGCTGTAGGAGTGTTTCTTCTAAGAAACGGCTGGGGGAGCATTTTGCAAATACCATGAACTGGTAACGGGTCAGTTGCCAATTCAATCAGTGGTTGGTAGAAGTGGATCATTCAGTAACAAAGTAGTGGTTTGAACTTGAATTCCAGACTCAGACATGAGAGTCTGTGACAGTCAGGTTTGTGGGAACTGAACTGCTCTCCTCTCTCTCGTCTGCTTCTCTTTGCCTTTTTGTCTCGAGCTGTCCAGCTCCTTTCTGACGAGCCTTTTCATCCTGAAGCTGTCAGACAGCAACCTGAAGGCTGCTTCCAGCGCACATACTTTTCCTAATTGGACTCAAACTGTAGAGTGAGACACTGGTGCACAGAAAGCACTGGGATATCTCCCTAACAACTAAACTGTCTATACCACTGTTGAAAGAGTCTGTTTACAGCATGTCTGGACAATTTTCTTAGACAAATTACTACTTTTCATTTTTTCATCTTTTATCTGCTACTCCTCACTTGTTCCTATATCTGGGAGGTTATCATTGGTTGAATATTTGTTTCTCTTCAGTAAATTAATTCTGTAATTTTCTTATGTATTTCAAGTTAATTCACGTAAATTCTAAAATAAATATTGTGCAAGCCTGCGCTCATAGAACATGAAGAGGATGAGGGCTGTTACAACCAAAAACGTAATAACGGCCAATAACGTAATAATTTTGGCCATTTCAAATGTAATAAAGCCAATAGTGTAATAATGTGCCAACAATGTAATAAAACTTTTGAGCCAATAACGTAATAACTTTTTGCCGATAATGTAATAAGGCATTACATTATTGGCTGGTTATTACGTTTTTGGTTGTAACAAGGGCCTATTCTCAGATATAATAATTTGCAAACATAAAACACATCTTGGACTGGCTTATTTCATAATAACGCGGCTGCTGAATAAAAAGTCCGCTGCGTTGCTATAAAAACTCTACAAACAAACTGAAAAAAATCCATTGGAGTTTTTACGCATCTGTGCGTGTGTGAAATGTGCTGCAGCTGTTTTAAAATCAAATGTGTGCAGTGTCTCCACGCAACTTGAAATGTGCATCAGTTGGGTGTGACTTTGCTCTCCCCCAGGTGACTTAATGCAGAGAGAAGTCTCTCTCCACTCGCTGAAATCTCTGATATCATTTTTAAAAAAAAAAAAAAATTCTAATTGTGCTTGGACTCGGAGGGAATATTTTCACCAGACATTTTGACCGGTGGGGTTAGAAAATTCCGGACATCTGCAGATTTTGCCGGTCAAAGTGCGGTAATTACCGGACAATGGAAGCCCTGGTTCAGATATGCAACCGCACTGCTAGATGGGGGAAATTCCTACATACTGGGGCTTTAAGTGCTGCTCAAAAATGAAATTGGAGTCACTCTTCATAATGGAGTTAATGGTGTGGTTCCACTTTTTGGATGACCTGTTTTTAGCCTTCTTTACGTATCCATGTGTTAGATTGTTGCTTGGTAGTGTAGACCAAGTCAGCTCTAATGCCAACGCCGATTCAAAGCCATCTTGTCATGTTTTTCACCGTCGCAAGTATGTCGTCATGGCGTTAAGCCTGGCCAGCGACTCTAAACAGATAGAGCGCTGTGATTGGTGAACACAAACAGTGTTCGAGACTCAAAAAGTTCCTATGGATCGTTTCTAGGAGCAAATGTATTTGCTGCCACTAGGGTGCGTGTAGATTTCTGGGCTAGTATATTTCTGGTCATCCAGCAGGAGGAGATGAAGTGGAGCGATGGCCTTCATATGCTGAACATCCTTTAGCCTGACTCACCTCTTTGGAGGCTGTTTGGGAATCTGGAGATGCTTCCAGGCTCTTTACAGCTGCTGTGATGACTGAATGTACCAGCCAGACTGCCAAGATGGATGTGTGTGAGAGAGAGACAGAAAGATGTGTTTGTGCTTTTATCTCTGCAAAGTGTGTGTGTTTGATTTCATCCAAACACACGGGGCTTGTGTGTTTCCATGTGAATGCTCAGGTTGTCTTGTGAGTGTCTTCATGTGTCTCTCTTTAACCGTGTTTCTATGCCAGTACTTCAAGTAAGTCTAGTGTGGAAGGGGTTAAAGAGGGACGCTTGTCACTTGCTGAATGCCCCTCCACCTTCCTCCTAGTTGGGCTGCAGCCAAAGGCCTTGTTGTTCTTTACTAAACCCCCAACTAACATATTTATCCCATTTTCCAGCCGATGCAGCTGGACTCAACAGAGACTGTAGAGCATTGTGTGGCTGCAGCTCTGAGCAGCTCTAATCTTGTTAGGAAGAGAAGTCGTAAGCAATGCTCCTGAAGCTGAAACTACCACAGGGAGAAGAGAATAGAACAGCCTTAAGAGGCAGTCGGCGGCTGTACCCGTCTTCCTGTGAAATACTGCTTGCAGGGCTTTTCTCTGTTTGGACTCCACTTCCACAGTTCCACACTGTATCCTGAGTATACTAGTTTAGTACCCCCACACACACTCTGAGGGGGGTGATTTTTTTTAAAGGGCAACTTCGGTTTTTTTCAACCTGGGCCCTGTTTTCATATGTTTTTCCGTATATGTGAGTGATGGATAACACTTTTTTTGAGGTGGCTCCAGTATTGAGCGGGGCAGGCAGCCTGCAGCCCAGCTAACGCTCTTACATGGGGCAAGTGGCTCCCGTCAAAGTTCGCCGTAAACGGGCTTTTTTTTCCCAAACTGACAGGCTCAGATAGTTACAATGAGTGTCTGACAACATACCAGACCCTGTGGTCGGCACGGCCTCGCTGAAATTGTCAGCCGCCGCGCTGGAATCTTGATTGAAACTCTGTACGGTATGGAAGCTCAGCGGCGCTGTTTACCCCACCGGCACAGAGCGTGGAGAGGAAGAGGAGACAGAGACGGAGGGCTGCTGCTGTAGCGAGCCGGGCTCTCCTGGAGGCAACTATGGGTGGCTATTTTAACCCGGCTAGATCTCCATGTCTACGTCATGTTCAGAGTTTTATCCTAAAATCGGCTGTAAAAGCGCGGTTGTTTCACTATTACAGCTGGCGGCACCTACTTTGCAGTGGATGTGGATCAGGACGGGGCGTTTGACCGGAGGGAGACGATATCCAAGCGGCCGCCTCAACCCAAATTTTGGCCAGAAAAAACCCTGATTACGTTAATTTCTCCTCTCTAGTGTGTTGTCAGACACTCATTGTAACTATCTGAGCCTGTCAGTTTGAAAAAAAATGCTCGTTTACGGCGAACTTTGACGGGAGCCACTTGCCCCATGCAAGAGCGTTAGCTGGGCTGCAGGCTGCCTGCCCGGCTCTATACTGGAGCCACCTCAAAAAAAGTGTTATCCATCACTCACATATACAGGAAAACATATGAAAACAGGGCCCAGGTTGAAAAAAACCGAAGTTGCCCTTTAACTCTAACCTTTTACTGTTATTAGGTTTAAAGTTCCCACCAATTAGGGTGCGGAAACATTGAGTGACAGGTCCGAGGACCACTGCTTCGAGGCCAGTGGGCGGGTTCTTGGCTGGTAAATCCAACATTTGTTTATTTATTTGTTTATTTCGGCATATGGCTGAAAGGAAAAGTGGGAGAAGCAAAAGCTCATCTAGTCCCGCCCCCGTTACCACAGAATACATCATCTTCATCATAGTAACAGGGCCAAGTGTTCAGGCAAATCTTCAGGTCTTGGGCTTAGAGAAGGAGAAAAATTCCATATCACCCTATAAACTTGTGGAATATCAGGTGTTGGACTGGTATGTCCCACACACACATATTGTTTTCTGCCGAAAGCTTGCCAGGCCCCTGTGCGGTTGCTAACGTAGGATTGGACAATAGCCGTTTGTGGGAGGGGCTTAGCGAAGGGTCAATTGAATATCTCTGATATTTCTGTCCTATTAAGCAGAAATCTAAAAAAATCAGTTTGCAATCAGGCTTTCTTTATATTTGATCCAAGTATATATGCTCATGTCAAGTACATAGATGTTTAACAGTCTTTTAAAGGCATCCTGTGAAGTCTTTCTTTATTGTAAAACATCACATTGTTTATGTGCTTGTCACTGTAAATCCAGGTAAAAAAAAAAAAAAAGTCTGTCTCAACGTCTGTCCGTCCTGGGTGAGGGATCCTCCTCTGTTGCTCACCCCAAGCTTTCTCCTGGTTTTCCCTGTTAAAATGGTTTTCCATGGAGTTTTTCCTCAGTGAATGTGAGGGTCTAAGGACAGAGGATGTTGTGATGTCATGTGAAGCCCTTTGAGACAAACTGCTTGTAATAATGGGCTATACAAATCAAATGGCCTCTCCTTGTCAGACATCCTTGTATCTGCATCCTTCTGCAGCCCTGGATGTTCTGGGGTTGTTCTGTACTAGGATAGAGTGTAACATCTGTTACAGATGGTCCTGCTTCAAAATTGCGGGGTTAGTCACGCACCACAGGATCTCATGAACGCGTGAATTAGGCATCAGGCAGAACTAGTGTAACAACTGTGTATTTCTCTTCGGCCACTCACCACAAATGTGTAGTGTTTATAACATGGACGTTTTTGATACATCAGTGATCCGGATCTTTTCCACCCGATTTGATCCTTTGAAAATTACGTGATCGACAACAATTTCCGATCAGGTGATTAATTGGGGGACATACTACCCAGGGGGCAAAGCAAAAAAACAGACACGGAGCGTTGTAAAAGGTTGTCCACCAGAAATGATATCTAGGACCTTCAAGGATTAAAACCTGGGTGGACAACCTGGTCAACTAGCTGCAGGAAAGCTACGGGGTCCAAAACCCCTCTTCCTGGGTCATTTTGCTGGCGAAAGTATGTAACTGCAAATACTTAGGTACTACAATGGCATAAATAGTCATACAACTCTAAAATTTGGCAGAGAGTATCTTGACACATAGGGGAAGGCAAGAAAAAAAGATTCTGGGGTTTGTTGCAACTTGATTTTAAGATATCACCCTCAACATCCCAAAAAAGACCAAAAAAACTGACAAATTCTCATGAAAATTATTATTTTTCAGCACTTTATGGAGAACATCTATACCTAACACATATATAGAACATTTCTTTAGTTCATAAGCTTCAATTTGAGTCCAAGCTAGCCTTTCTACTAGCTACTGGAAAGCTACAGACTGTCTCCAAACAAGGCAACACCTATAGTGAAAACCTCCATGTTAACTGGCCCCATTAGAATACATTGTATTCCGGGATCTCCCCAAAATGAACAGATAGAGAGAGAAGACCGTCGGCCACAGCAAGTGGGGGTTTTGAGATAGAAAGGCTAGCTTGGACTCAAATGGAAGCTTATGAATTAAAGAGATTTTCTATATATGTATTAGGTATAGATGTTCTCCATAAAGTGCTAAAAAATAATAATTTTCATGAGAATTTGTCAGACGAACAGTTGTTTTTTTGGTCTTTTTTGGGATGTTGAGGGTGATATCTTAAAATCAAGTTGCAACAAACCCCAGAATCTTTTTTTCTTGCCTTCCCCTATGTGTCAAGATACTCTCTGCCAAATGTTATAGTTGTATGACTATTTATGCCATTGTAGTACCTAAGTATTTGCATTTACATACTTTCACCAGCAAAATGAGCCAAGAAGAGGGGTTTTGGACCCTGTAGCTTTCCTGCAGCTAGTTGACCGGGTTGTCCACCCAGGTTTTAATCCTTGAAGGTCCTAGATATCATTTCTGGTGGACAACCTTTTACAACGCTCCGTGTTGGTTTTCCAAAAAAATGGGACTTTGCCCCCTAGGTATACCTAGATCTTCCTGTTGCAGCTGGTGTCCTTCATGATGCTACAGATGGTGATGGGGACATGCTGATCAGTGCAGTCGGTAGCTTTAAACCTGTAGATTGACACTGGTGCTGTATGTCATAGAAGCAGTAAGCTGTGTTGATGTGTACATGCAGAGCTGCTGTTCTATGTTGTAGAGACGCTTTCATGTGCTCTCATCTCTGAGCTTGGCTTGGCTTAGATTTGTTTCTTGCAAAAGAATGCATCCTGCTTTCATCTATGGAGCGTATTAGTTCAGTGAGTCTCCTGAGATCTGGTCTATTTTCAAACCAGGCCTTTTTTTTTTTTTAATGCGAGCAATTTACAAAGAGATGCAGTAGTTTGTGGTGTCACAAGCATGACATTCAGCTCCGTCTGTGGCACAGCCTTCTGCCAAACCTCCCCCATGTAAAACCAACCGTCATCGCCTGTTCTGCCGCCTGTTCCCAAGATGGTGACTTGCATGTTGGGCTTGGTTGAAAAAATAAAACAGCACTGTTCTCCTCCCTCAGATTCAAGAGGGTATTCATGTTTAACTTGTTAAAAATGTCTCCCTGAAGTATTTTTGGCTGTGGACACTGTGGCAGTCTTGTCTGCATGTGGGCTTGAATTAGCTTGTTCTAAAATCTGCGACCAACATGGAATGAGAAAACTGAGTTGTGTACATCAGCTATCTGTAATGAGCTAGTGCAGGGCTTTTCAAACTGTGCGGCGCGCCTCCCTTGGGGGACGCCAGAGAGTTTGAGGGGGGGGGGGTGCAAAAACGAGAAAAAAAGAAAAACTGAAAACATTCAAACAAAAGATGAGTTACATGTAGGGTTGCAAAATTCCGGGAATTTTCAAAGTTGGAAACTTTCCATGGGAATTAACGGGAATATATGGGAATTAACGGGAATATACGGGAATAAATCGGAAATTTACAAAATTGAAGGTTGGCCCTTAACAGGGAACTTAAATATAGTTGGAGAAAATATATTGTAGCATCATCTTGGCTAAAACAACCAGATTTAATGCAAGCAACTTGAATATCTCTGCTATTCCATGCACACTGCTTCCTGCAGGGCTGTTAGGCCACGCCCCCTACATGCACTGTGCATTCCTCCATCACATGCACAGATGATTCCTTGAACCCTGGAGGCCACACTTTTGAGCCCAAAGCACAATAGGAGGGCTCCTTTCATTTAAAGGGACAACCAGGAGTTTTTGAAAGCAAAGTGTGTTCACACTACATTTCCCATGAGCCTCCGTGCACGGTGAAATTCTTGGACCGGCGCAAGACAGACGAACCATAAACTGTGATTTGGTGACATTATTCCCATAACCCACAGGGCAGCATCCGCAAAACCAAAACTAAGAAATGCTGGGCGACCCCACCACTAAATAATAACAAAATAACGTTAAAGACAAGATTGTTTTTTGATACAGTTTGTTTCAATTACCCCCAATTTCTAGTTAATTCCCATAAATTCCCAATAATTCCCATAATTCCCGTGGAAAATTTCCAATTTGGAATATTTCCAAAATTCCCCATCTTAATTTCCCATGGAAAGTTTCCAGAAATTTACCGTTAATTTATTGGAAATTTTCCATCCTTTGCAACCCTAGTTACATGTCACTTGCACATAGGGTTAAATGATTAATGGGCACAGCTGTTTGTTTTTCATAAAGGGGGGCTCACTCTGTCACACTTTGCAAACCCCTGAACTAGTGTACTAGCTGCTACTGTAATGATGTGTTGTGTAATGACACATTCAGATAGATTTCAGGCCACAGTGCTTCTCAGATCTCAGACAACTGATCTGAAGGAGTGCACGTCCTTTCACACGGGGAATATTGAGCATCAAAACCATTTACACAGAGGCGGTGCCAATATGCCACAATTTCAAACCAAAGTTTCGCTTTGTGTCGGGTGTAGGGTCCCATGGAAACCTTCCATGGGAATTAGGGAATTTATGGGAATTTATGGGAATGAACTGGAAATTGGGGATCATTTAAACAAACTGTATCATATCCAAACATACATACATTTAAATATTTTAGTTTTGTTATAAGCAGACATCCATGCGAAGTAATACAATTAAAGCAGAACTATGCAAGTTTTTTCCCCCTCTCCAGACACAGTTCTGGGAGGCACATGTCACTGTCCTAAGAAAGAAAAGAAAAGGAACTGGCCGCCACCACCTCCTCCACCCCCTCCACTCGCTACATGTGCTTGTGTTTACAAGGAAGCTGCTGAGGGGAGCGAGCGGTGTTTGCTAAGCTCTGCTAACACTGGGTTAGTGTTAACACGGAGCTAACGCTAACATGGCTAACACAC
This sequence comes from Decapterus maruadsi, assembly GCA_030347415.2. NCBI lineage: Eukaryota > Metazoa > Chordata > Actinopteri > Carangiformes > Carangidae > Decapterus > Decapterus maruadsi. Next base: position 1,555,133 of record CM064904.1, on the reverse strand, counting down.
ACAGAGACATGGGCTGTGTTCGAAACCGCATACTTCTCCTACTACTCGCACTACTCATACTAACGATTTGAGTATGCAGTATGTTCACACTGCGCAGTATGCGATTTGCAGTAGGCGAGAAGTTCCCGGATGCATACTAGATTCGCCAGAAATGTTGAGTATACATCATGAGCTCACTACTCATACTCAAACTACCCAAGATGCAACGTAACGTGACGTCACGGACCGTCTTTTCCTTACGGCGAACAGGAAAAAAAAAAAAAAGAACAGGAAAAAAAACAAAACAAAACAGATGTTTTCCTGCTGAAGCCATTATTATGTGACTCTATTAGTTTTTAATATTTTTGCATGCGAGAAAGTAACTATTCAGATCCCAATTGGCGGTTATTTTATCCAAACGACGGCTGTTTAGAAGTTAACCTCGAAGCAAAGCTCCAGGTCCGAGCAGTGACCGCGGCATCACAGAGGCAGCAGCCCGGCTCCTGACGTGCTTCACCGGCCAGCCTGCAATCGTCACCCCGGGGAGAAAACTTACCCGATGGCTTTTAGAGGTTTACGACCGGCTGGTTAAACTCCTTTTAGGGAATAAATGTTGGTCTCTTTGATGAAATCTAACAATTGTGGCAGTAGCAGAAGTTTGTTTGAATAAAAAACCATGGTTGGACAGTAGCAGTGCTGCCTTGGGGTCAGTCTACGCACAGAAAACACCACATTTACACCAATAAATCAATACTTTAAAATGAGCCAGGCCTGTCTCAGAGCTGGCAAGACTCTCCGGTGGCATATTGAACGATTAGGCTAAATGCCGTTAACGGGACGAGAGAGCAGTCAAAACGGCAGCTCCAAGCTAGCTACAGCGAGGGTAGGTTCATTTCCTGTTTACAAAGTAAAAGCACCCTTATGATAAAAGGCAACGGGTATTTTATTTTGTAATACTAACCGGAAGTGCGTTGCTCACTACGGCTAGTTTTACTAGCGCCAGAGAACGCCGACTTCGTCGGAACAAATTTGTAAACAGCGGGTATTTTGTCAGATTTTCAACACGTTGGGATCTAAACGAACACTTTCTCGCCTGAAAATGTTTCAAATGTTGCTAAAGTTCTATATTTACAGAGTTTAGAGCTTTAATGAAATCAGCTTCAGGGCGGCTGATTTCGCCTCGGGCAGGAGCGAAATGCATTGTGGGTTATCATAGTACGCGGCAGTGTGAACGCTCTGCATACTGTATGATCGATTAGTATGTAGTATGGAGTATGGAAGTATGCAGTATGGAAGTATGTAGTATGTAGTATGTGGTTTCGAACACAGCCAAAGACACAGACACACACATGGATAAAGGTTTCAAAACGCAAAGGCGTGTGTGTCATGATTTATTATATTATCTTGTAAAAGATACAAAAACGCACAAAAAACGCACAAAAACATGACTGTTGAGTAAAATATAATATTTAGCCAACCCAAATCTCATTGGTCATTTGGAGCCGTGTTTTGTCAAAATTAAGTCAAAATCAATATGACTGAACTGTATATGAAAGGCTATAGGGCTTTTAATTTGAAGGGCCAGATACAGGAAGTCGTGAATGGATATGCATGCGACATATCCATTCATTCAGAAATCAATCATAATTTCTGTTTAGGAGGCTCTGTGCAGAGCTGTTCTGCAACGTGAGTTAACCTATGGAATTATATTTGTGCCACAATCCTGAGCGAGCAAAAACAGATTCTGAGCACACAAGGAGAGATTTTGAGCACCATTTTGAGCGAGCGGAGAGACCAAACCTGTACGCGCAGAGCGAGAGATGTTGAGTGAGCAGGACAGGGGGAGCGAGCGAGCGCAGCGGCCTGTTTGTGCACACAGAATATGTTTTTGTTTGCTCAAGTGTAATTTCTTTTTGAAATATAATTGATGTGCTTGCAAAATATGTTTTTCTGTGCTCAAAATCTCTCCTTGTGTGCTCAGAATCTGTCTTTGCTCGCTCAAAATCTCTCCTTGCTCGCTCAGGATTGTGGCACAAATATAATTCCATATTAACCTGCCTCGCTGCCTAGTAGTGATGCGAGTGTGCGATCACATTATGGGATGTTGAGGTTTAATGCAAGTAAACTACGGTGCCGTGGAAAAAAGGGGAAAAAAAATAGCGGGCGGAGAGTGAGAGGAGGGATCGACGCGGAGTAAAGGGACTGTCAGGTGGGATGCTACAGGGTCTGCAGCGCGTGCTCCAGGTGAGAGGCTACGTCGCTCGCGGCTCGTCGTATTTAATCAGCGATTTCACGGAGCGTTTCAGTGACGGTGAGCTGCCGCCGCCACCGCTGTTTCAGACTCAGGGTAGACGCACACAGTAACAGTCACCGGTTACTGTTACCATACCGGCGAGCTGACACGTACAGGTTATAACCCTGTTGTCAATACACACACGCGGAGACGGTGCTTCAACCAAACGACACAGCTGTTAGATGACTGGCTGTTTCCCGGTCACTGTTGTTTCAATGTCCCACATCCTTGAGTTTTACAGGGGCGTCTCAAACTAGAATAAGATGGAAAAGTCTGGGCTAGTTCCTGTAGTTCAAGTCAAAAAGCCCCAACTAAGTATTGAGAGCATAATAGATGGACATACATAGCCTACTTTTCAGAAGGCCAACATTTTCATCTTCATTTTCTTTTAGATACCGAATTCAGGGGTCGACAATATAAATGGCCCGGTGGCCCGGACGCACTTTTCAAACCGTCAGGGCCACCAGAACGCTCCAAACACTGGCCCAGTGGGGCCAGTGAAAATAAATGCCTTGAAAAAAATAGAACAAGTAAATAAAAACTAATTTCACATTAAATCCCCTGGTTTGAAATGATAACTGTCAAATCGTCTCGGTAATTAGTGCTAAGAGCCAGATCAACAACATCTACTTTCTGTGCTCAGCCAGCGCTGTGTCCTGGCCCGTCAGCACCACCTGCAGCTGCAGCTCGCTCCCCGCCGAACACGTGCTGCTCGCTCACTGCTGCTGATAGAAGATCGTCACAAGAACTGATAAAAACCTTTTTCCTAACCATGAAACATCCCTCCTCCTCAGCGCGTCAGGTCGAGTCCTGTCGGGACCGACGCCAACGTTACACACGGGCCAGAGCTCGCGATGGGCGCCAGCTGTTCGCTGTGCGCCACAGCGCTGGTGCACGTGACGTTTAGACCATAATAACAACCCCAAAAAACCGTGAAACAATGAGTCAGTTTTGCACCAATCTGTGGAAACAGCCTCACTGAACTACTTGGAGGATAAAGGTAATGACTACGTAACTTCCTGTTTGTGTTGAGGCAGATTTACCATTTTAACTCATTGTTAAACCACAGTGGAGACTAAATACTGTGTAAGTCTAATGTGAAACAGTTATTTATTTATTAAGGGGTAGTTCACCCAAAATTCAAATTCTACTCGCCCTCATGTCGACTAAGAGCTGTGAGAATTTTCAGTCCTCTGTTCCTTCTCTGAGTTATTGGGGGTCCACACAGCAGGATTTGTCCATTCTCACAGCTCTTAGTCGACATGAGGGTGAGTAGATAATGAGTGAAATTTGAATTTTGGGTGAACTATCCCTTTAAATAAAGTAGCCTGATGAATTTAGAAGCACTTTTTTGTCCTTCTTAAATCGAATCGTGGTATTGAATAAGTATCAAGAATCATGGAAATTTACTAGTATTGTTATCAGTATATAAGGAAGTTCCAGCCTCGATGGCGAAACTGCAGGAATTGGCTTGAATATGTTGTTTTTCGTTGATATGGGGATCGATACCTGTTGTCCTGGGCCAGCGGTTCGAATGGAGGGGCCAGTGATCTTCAAGGCAAAAATCCCTTATTGTCTACCCCTGCCGAATTAATACTGAAGCTTAATTGTCCACTGCAGCATGTGAATGTAAAACTGATGGAGCAGCTACCTGTTAAAATGTTGTCCAGGTTTATGCTTTTGGCCATGGAAGGCCCTTCAGTTCCAAACTTCAACTGTGATCAGGCATTAAACAGGTGGCTCACCTGTTCAGGCATGGAGGGTGTAACTGCTACTATATACTACATATCAAATAATGTGAAATAGCATTAGATGGGGCAGCGTTGGACCCTGATGTGGACCTCCTTTTATATTCAATATTAGGGGTGTGTGCTCTACGCGCCTCGTCTTTTCAGGGTTTTTGCTGTGGGCACCACCGGGCCTAAAAAATATTCTAGGGGAAACACTGAGCTCCCTAAACTTTCATGCACGGTGCTTTTGTATTGCGGCGTTTCCTTATCCCAGTGCAGGGGCTCACAGGCACACAAACACTTTGAGCGTGACTGCGTGTCTCCATGTCCCAGCGCACTGACTTACAGGCGCACACAAACATAGACCTAGAAATATAATAGCAACTTGTAAACTATTAGAACTCAGTCGCCGGCCGGATTGGAAGGTTTGGCGGGCTGGAGTTGTCCTGCATGATTTGGTTGATGTGTTTATTCACCAGGTGAATGCTCAGAAAACCTGACCTTGCGGCATAACATTGGTGGTCAGTGTGAAAGGACTCATGATGATGCGCAAATTATTACCTTTACTTTGTGATGCAAGAAGTCTTTAAAAGGTCATTGCCTGCAGTCATCTTTGTCACATTTCATAGTGAGTATTGGACAAATGATGGTCATCAGATATTACTGGATATATTAGCTAACACATGGTGGTTCTGTGGACTTACACACACGCTTAATTTCTGTTTGCCGTGTAATCATGGATGTACAGAAAATGAGAGGATAACTCTTAATGGTGCAGATTCACCAGAATGAAAAGTAACAATAATTAAAGCAGAAGTCAGCGATCCAGTCGTTTTGGCTAATGCTGCGTTCAAGGCAGGCTTTTGAAACCGTAAATTACGGCTTCAAGTCACGACTACGACTTTGTAGCGTTCCAGGTAACCTGTAACTCGTGTTTTTACCGTCCTGTTGCCTGTGAAAGTCACTATAACGGCCTCTCGTAACTTCCGACCCGTGAACTCGTACCAGATTGAACTGGTACGACTTCACAGGAAGGAAAAACACAAGTTACGAGTTTCCTTGAACGCACCATGAGTTAGCAGCCCCCGCCCTCGTCAGGCATCTATTGGTCCTCGTGCTACGTCACCACATTCACGCGCATCCCTTGGCTGCACACACAGCCCTTCATGCCGTTCTCTCTCCTCATTGGATAACACTTGTATCCCACAAGGAAAGTTTTCTCTTCGGGTTACAGCAGAGCAGAGTGACGGAGAGACTCGTGTTACGGCTGAAACACTCCATGGAAGTGATTGCTGACGGAAAATAGGACTATTAGGGACTTATATTAACAAAAACATTCCACTGACTTGTGCTTTAATGAGAAAGAGGATTAGCACATGCCCTCATTCAGCATGAACTGTAAACTGAGATTTGAGTTTATTTGATTTGGTTGAGTTTGAGGAGGATTTGGTTCTGGTTCTGGGTTCTCTATCAAGTGTTTGAGCTTTTACTTGATGTCAAAACTGAGCAAAACCAGCCACTTGTCCCAGCTCAGGTTTCAGGCTTGACTGGAGCTGGACCTTATCATTTTAGAATTCCAAGGTATCAAACTTCGATCTTTAATGACCTTATCCTAATCCACTTAATCCTGACAGAGGCTGTTTGGGAAGAGAGCAGATAACACTGCTGATGGGTTCCTGTCGGTTTCTCATTACAAAACCCATGACTTGTATTCAGTCAGTTTATCTCTTGATGTTGTGTTCAACACATGATGTTAAAAGACTGACCTCAGGTCTGTGTCCTGCACACACACTATGAGGCTTCTCTGAATTTGTATCCTGAACACATTCAGATTGGTGTTTAGCTGCTGAGAGTATGTGGACAGCGTAAACCACAGCGTGGCATTCAACTGTGCTGAGGCCAGAACAGCTCGGGGGTGACACCTAGTGGCAAAAACAAGGAAGTGACACAAAACCACTAAATCGCACACTATCAAAAAGCACCATTGTTTTCTAATCCTTAAAAATAAACGTATCCAGCTTCATTTTAGTTTGAGGTTTTTTTTAGGCACATGGAGTTTTAGTCTGTGTGGCAGCTTTAATGGAGGTTTAAAACAGTTTAGAATCATGGTAACAAAACATGTCAGATTTGTCCCAGAGAACCACATGTCTGTATAATATTGATCTTATTGTTTTCACCCAGCTGCAGCAAAGTTGAACATGCAATGGGAACCAAACTTAAGTACCAAGACATGACAACTCTGAAAATGGCTGTTCAGATTTCTACCAGCTGATTATACAGACTGAATATTTGCTGGCTGAATATTCTATTTACTCATATTTTATTGTCTGAGTGGACAATTTCACAGGAAAAATAGTTTTTTTTTTATTTATTTAAACTTTTTTTTGGCATTATCACATTTGTTTCAGTTGCTTTAACTGAATGTATTTGTCGTGCTTCAAGTGTCGATTGGTTCTTTTCATTGGTGGAAACATTTGCCAGGTCGTTTCCCCTGTTGCACACGTTCAGATGATGATCACAGGAGTTTTCTTGGTGCAGATTCACTTTCTCTTCTGGTTACTCAGTTTTTTTGTTAATAAATGCAGTTGATGTATGTGGGAGCATTTAGACATCAGCTGGTCAGAGTAAAGACTGTTTAATGGCTTTTCATTCTTTTTTTCTTTTTTTAAATGCCGCACTCGATTATTGGGCTTATGAGTAATTGTTGTTTTCTAGAAGCCAATGTGAGCACGTCGATCCAGGTGAACTCCACAGCCCGAGGTTCTGCTGCTGCCTGGGCCATACTGCCCGTCTGTGAGTAACTCACACACACACACACACACAAGGTCATGATAGCACCAAATGATTTGTCTAAAACTAACATACAAAATATTATTTGTGCGATCCAACGTGTGATCCAACGTTTACATACAGAGTGTTTTTAATTGATCATTTGTGAGAACAAAATAAAAAGACCAGTTGAAGCGGAGCAGAGTTATTTACTTGGTAGAAGCATCCACATACCTAGGGGGCAAAGTCACATTTTTTTGGAAAACAGACACGGAGCGTTGTAAAAGGTTGTCCACCAGAAATGATATCTAGGACCTTCAAGGATTAAAACCTGGGTGGACAACCTGGTCAACTAGCTGCAGGAAAGCTACGGGGTCCAAAACCCTCTTCCTGGGTCATTTTGCTGGCGAAAGTATGTAACTGCAAATACTTAGGTACTACAATGGCATAAAGAGTCATACAATAGGGATGGGAAATCGGCCCTACATTCAGATCACTAGATCATGGACACAGGCGATCGCCGATTGGCGATCCAATCGCCCGGGGGGGGGGTCTCACTCTATGCCGTTCACAGACAAGCGCGCATGCATGACGAGCGGGTCGGGTTTTTCTTTCTTTCAAACTCATGATCCTGCATCTATGAAGTACTTTGACCCACCCCACTGCTATTAAACGTCAGACAGCGGGACTTAAGCTACGGACAGTGTTGCCGGCAGCTTCTTAATGTGGAGCTCGTGAGGAGTGGGAGAGTCACAGTGCAGCGCGCAGCGGCAGCCGCTGTGGCCGCCGCGTCTCTCTCTCCCTGGTCCCTCCTCTCAGTGAAAACAACCCCGCTCTGCTGATGCGCCCAGCCGCCGTCTCACCCGGTTCCCTCAGACCTCCGCAGCTTTTCCCATCAACATCAGCGTGCCCCTGGCTGATATAACACACTCTGAACTTCATTGTCAGTTTTTTAATGACCCGCCCTGCACAACCTGCGTCCGCGGCGCGCACCTCCGAAAAAAAAAGAGAGAAGGAAAAAAAAAAGATGCAACAGGGTGGGTGTGTGTTGAGAGTTTAATATTTACTCCTCTGTTGCACAGAAGGGCTCTGTATGCAGACACGTTGCTCCATGAAACATTTAGGACAGTAGAGCGCAGGTTCTGGAGATTATTTCTTTAACATCTTATGGCAGTAAATTAATTAAAGATCACATTAAAGATCGCCATTTGAAAAAAAAATCACGATCGACCCCTTCGATCGCCGATAGACGATCCGATCGAAAATCACGCCATCCCTATCATACAACTATAACATTTGGCAGAGAGTATCTTGACACATAGGGGAAGGCAAGAAAAAAAGATTCTGGGGTTTGTTGCAACTTGATTTTAAGATATCACCCTCAACATCCCAAAAAAGACCAAAAAAAGTACTGTCCGCCTGACAAATTCTCATGAAAATTATTATTTTTCAGCACTTTATGGAGGACATCTATACCTAATACATATATAGAAAATGTCTTTAATTCATAAGCTTCAATTTGAGTCCAAGCTAGCCTTTCTACTAGCTACTGGAAAGCTACAGGCTGTCTCCAAACAATGCAACACCTATAGTGAAAACCTCCATGTTAACTGGCCCCATTAGAATACATTGTATTCCGGGATCTCCCCAAAATGAACAGATAGAGAGAGAAGACCGTTGGCCACAGCAAGTGGGGGTTTTGAGATAGAAAGGCTAGCTTGGACTCAAATTGAAGCTTATGAATTAAAGACATTTTCTATATATGTGTTAGGTATAGATGTTCTCCATAAAGTGCTGAAAAATAATAATTTTCATGAGAATTTGTCAGTTTTTTTGGTCTTTTTTGGGATGTTGAGGGTGATATCTTAAAATCAAGTTGCAACAAACCCCAGAATCTTTTTTTCTTGCCTTCCCCTATGTGTCAAGATACTCTCTGCCAAATTTTAGAGTTGTATGACTCTTTATGCCATTGTAGTACCTAAGTATTTGCATTTACATACTTTCGCCAGCAAAATGACCCAGGAAGAGGGGCTTTGGACCCCGTAGCTTTCCTGCAGCTAGTTGACCAGGTTGTCCACCCAGGTTTTAATCCTTGAAGGTCCTAGATATCATTTCTGGTGGACAACCTTTCACAACGCTCCGTGTCTGTTTTTTTTGCTTTGCCCCCTGGGTAACATAAAGGAAGCCCATCAAGCCATTACAGTGTGTGTCTGTCCTGCTGCTCAGTGTTGCTGGCGATGGCGGCGGCCGGCGGATACTTGATGTGGAGGAACTGGCAGCTGAAGAACCAGAAGAGCATGAATTTTGACAACCCTGTCTACCTGAAGACAACAGAAGAAGACCTCAACATTGACATCACTCGGCATAGTGCCAGCGTGGGACATACCTACCCTGCCGTGAGTAAACAATACAGAACCCAGAATGCACCCTCTTCTGCTCCTCAATCAATGAACTGCAGAGTTCAGGTGGAAGGGAAAGCTTGATGCGACATGTTGTGTCCTGCCGTTGTACTTTGACTATGTAGAATAATAATGTTGATGAGCTCCACTCTCCTCCTGACCTTGTGGCCTGGAGTAATCTGTAGTGCATTATTGGCAGTGTGCATCACCCAGACTGTGCAGATTAAACAGATTAACTTGAACTGAGGTCAGAGCTACAAGACGGGCACAGAGCTGTGCTGTCCCCTCCCCAGCTGCACCAGGATCTGTGTGAAGCTGTGGCAGCGCAGATTCTCCCTGAAAGAAAAGATGTTTTAAAAACTAGATGAAGAATGTGAATTGATCTGACTTTAGAGCACTTTACTCTTGACACAGTGTCAGGTTTTGGTTCCACCTGTTTTAGCCCTAATGCTAATCTAGCCGTGTCTTAAAGGGAAACTTTGGTTTTTTTTCAACTTGGTCCCTGTTTTCCTCTGTTTTTCTGTGTAGGTGAGTGATGATAACACTTTTATTGAGGTCGCTCCAGCCTGCAGCCCAGCTAACGCTCTTCAACCGGTGTATATACTAGAAAGGAGAAATGGACGTACTGTATGTCTCTACCTTTAGCTGGAGGTCGCTGTTTGTTCTGATCTGTGTCCAAATCTCACCACGCTAGAAATCTCGTTCTGAAATCTCACGATACCTCGCAGCAAAACAGCGGTTACTGTTACCTGACTGAGGTGAAGAGAGACGACGGAGAATTTACAAACTGTAACAACAAAATGTTGGGCTGCTCTTAACGCAGCTTTCACAAGTTATGGCTAACAGTTAGCTGTGCTACAAATGGATGCTAACACTCCTGTGGATGCACTGCGCCGTCGCCGTGCCGACCACAGGGTCTGCTGTGACCACTTTGACCTGGATGACTACTGCCAGTCAGAAGAAGAAGAGACGTGCTAAAGGTAGAGACATAGGTTCATTTCTCCTTTCTAGTGTGTAGCTGGACACTCATTGTAACTCTCTGAGTCTGTCAGTGTGTGAACTTTGACGGAGCCACTTGCCCGGTTGAAGAGCGTTAGCTGGGCTGCAGGCTGCCTGCCGCCTCAATACTGGACACACCTCAATACAAGTATTATCACCACTCACCTACAGAAAAACAGAGGAGAACAGGGCCAAGGTTGAAAAAAACTGAAGTTTCCCTTTAAAGGATAACTTTAGTTTTTTACAACCTGGACCTTATTTCTAGCATCAAATACTATCATTTACTCACCCTGACAAGTTTGGTGTCATTTGGAGTCGTTTTGACGAAATTAGCCCCAATCGAGCGGCGCGTATATCCGTATAATGCGAGAACACGGGGCACCCAATGCAGCCTCTAAATAACACATTATCTGCCGCAAAACTCGTTCATTTCGCCAATATTTTGTGATGATACACTAGTGTTATTCCCCTCCGAGCCCGTGGTGGCATGTTATCAACATCCTGCTCCTCTAGGTTGACCTACTAACCTCTGATCTGGATGATGTCATCTCCGACGAGTTTCGTGTTGAGACGAACAGCTAACTTGCTATCGCTAATGCTATGGTCAGTTTCTGCATGTTTCTGACTTGTCAGAACAAAATGAGCAGCTGGATGAAGTTCAGCTTCCACAGGCTTCCTCTCCACAGCCTGGATCCTCACTACAGCTCTGACTAGTTGAGATAAAAAGGACCCAAATGCCGAAGCGTAATGATTATTAGAACGAGCCGGGCACCGGTCGGAGATGACATCATCCAGATCAGAGGTCAGTAGGTCAACCTAGAGGAGCAGGATGTTGATAACATGCCACCACGGGCTCGGAGGGGAATAACACTAGTGTATCATCACAAAATATTGGCGAAATGAACAAATTTTGCGGCGGATAATGTGTTATTTAGAGGCTGCATTGGGTGCCCCGTGTTCTCGCATTATACGGATATACGCGCCGCTCGATTGGGGCTAATTTCGTCAAAACGACTCCAAATGACACCAAACTTGTCAGGGTGACTAAGGGCGCACTCACACTAGGGCCGTTGTTCCGTGCCGTGCTGAAGCCCGAATGCCCCCCCTCCCCTGTCCCCCGCTGGCCCGCACTCACACTACCTCGAACCCAAGCGTGCTGAAGCACGGTTGCCTCCGACACAGACGTCATCACGTTGATATATTAACACGGCGGATGCGCTCTGACTGCAGAGAGAACGCCGCTTTTCATTGTTTGACCGGTTGTCATGGTAATATCTTGAAGTTTAATCAAAGCGCCGTCAACTAGAAGTATTTTTACTTTTACTCAGTCAATTTTTAACGCAAATAACAGTAATTTCTACTCCTTACATTATCGATGTTTACGGCGCGACGTCATCGTTAATTGACTGTTGTTTACACGCGGCTGCAGACACGTGGTGGAGAATGAGCCCGCAGCGCATTACGTGTGCGCATTCTGGCCAAGTGTACCGTGCCCAAGCACACCTCTCCCAACCGCGCCGGGCCGAGGAAGTGTGCCGTGCTCAGGCACGGAACACTTGCACTCACACTAGCAATAGAATCCGGACTTTAGGGAGCAAACGGGCTTGGGCACGGTACGATTGCCTAGTGTGAGTGCACCCTAAATGATCGTATTTGATGCTAGAAATAAGGTCCAGGTTGTAAAAAACGAAAGTTATCCTTTAACTTTAGGACAAAAGAAACGGTGAAATAAAACCTTTAATGAATGACTTGTCTCTGCCCCCCCCCCACCCCTTACCTCTCTCTCTCTCTCTCTCTCTCCAGATTTCCATAGTGAGCACAGATGATGATCTGTCCTGATCGTCTTTGGGGGTTTTGGTGTTTTTTGTTTAGTTTTGCTGGGTACTGAGCCATCTCTGGTGGAAAGTAACGGAGAAAATTTACTTTGGTACTTCAGTACATATTTTGTACTGGATTCCTTTATCGTACTTATTACTCTTACTTGAATACATTTCCAAGACAAATTTTTTACAGCAGCCCGTAGTGTTGCATGGCGCCTCCTCATTCCCATGCCGACGGTTGTCTGTAACAGCAGCAGCAGCCCTTACAGTACGACCACATGCCTTCTGAAGTGCATTATGTCATTATCTGTGGTGAGGATGACCAGAGGAAATGTTATTTATGTGAATACTACAATGAACTACCGATACGTCATAACTGTTCTCACTCCTCGCGTCCAAAGCATTAAGGATTTCTTTTTCCTTTCATCTTATTTTTTGGGCCTCGGATCACTTCCCAACTCTTTTTGCCCTACGGTCTTTAAAGAATCCAAAGCCATCTTGCCACAATCCATGAGAAAAATGCGGTGAATTCCCACTGTTAGTTTGCCTCTTCCAGGAGTTTCTGTGTTGAGACTGAACTTGAACTGACCAGAGGCTGCAGTGTTTCTCTCAGCAAACAGATCAAATCTGCTGGACAGGAAACTAGATCTGAGCTCACTGTTTTCAGCTACACCTCGGGAGACTCTGGGATCAAACGTCATAAAGGGATGAGGCATTCCAGGTCCAGGCGTTATTTCTTTATTCAACAGGCTCACATGTAACTATGTATCATATCATGATTTTGGGAGTAATATCTAAATATAAGTTTTCAATTTTTTTTCTTTAATTTTTGTGTGATAATTGTTTCCTACTGTACCTCCAGGACTTCATTCATACAGTTGCTGTTATTATTATTATTATTATTATTATTGTAGAGGCTGTGTCAGGATCACCATGGTTGCAGCATTTGTAAACACTGTAGATATTTCATCCCTCAGAGACATGACTGTCAATCAGGATTCTTCAATGCACTTTGATCAATGTTCCTTGTGTAAATAAGATTGTATACATTTGACTTAAAATCAATTTTTTGCTATGGTTGGGCATTGTATCAGGGTTAGAGGTGTATTTAACAAGAAAGAAAAATGTGAAAAAAAACAACTGAATTTGGTAAAACTATTTTGTATGTTTGTGTGCTGTTGCAGCTCCAAACACACCCGTCTGTGTTTTTAAAATGAGCCAACTACTGTAGCTACAGTAGTGCAGCATTTCTCACTGCACACCATGTATGAGAGTGGAGCTGTTTGATTTCTTGTGAATGAACGGGTCTGTGTCACTTTGTGAACTTTTTCTAGCCTGTACAGTGAAGGGAAACACTATTAAAACGTAACAGCTCTGTATCTGTGAAAAAACTGATTTACAAATCACTTCAGAATTAAAACCTAATACATAACGTTGTTTAAACATGGCATCTGTTCTTCTCCATTTTGTGTTTCTTCAAAAAGAAAAAAAAAAGGTATGCAACTTTTTGCAGTTGCATACCTTTTTTTTCTTTTTGAATTAATCAGTGTTGATAGTGGGGGAAAGCAGTGATGGCAAGTAACTAAGTACAAATACTTAATTACTGTACTTAAGTAGAATTGTCAGGTACTTTGTACTTTAAGAAGTATTTTTTTTTCGGACAACTTTTTACTTTTACTCAGTCAATTTTTAACGCAAATATCAGTACTTTCTACTCCTTACATTTCCTCAAAAGGCTTGTTACAACCAAAAACGTAATAACGGCCAATAACGTAATAACTGCCAATAATGTAATAATTTTGGCCATTTCAAATGTGCATTCAACTGCTCCTACAACATAAACACATGCTCAATTGGAAATATTTGAAGGAGAAACGTTTTAATGGCTCCATCTAATGATGATAATAATCTGATAGAAAACCGGAAAAAAAACTGATTTGTGTTGCTACGCGCTCCGTGGGCGCGCATAAAGCCAAAAGTGTAATAATGTGCCAATAATGTAATAAAACTTTTGAGCCAATAACGTAATAACTTTTTGCCGATAATGTAATAAGGCATTACATTATCGGCACCAGTTATTACATTTTGAAAGGTTTTTTAATACCAGGCCAATAACGTAATAACCAGCCAATAATGTAATGCCTTATTACATTATCGGCAAAAAGTTATTACGTTATTGGCTCAAAAGTTTTATTACATTGTTGGCACATTATTACACTATTGGCTTTATTACATTTGAAATGGCCAAAATTATTACGTTATTGGCCGTTATTACGTTTTTGGTTGTAACAAGGCTCGTTACTTTTTTGCTTAAACATCAGGGTTTCCGAGGCGAAATAAAATAAACTGATCATCATAGTTCCTCCCCAGCGGGGTTGAGGTCGTCGTATCACTCCGCCGGGTCGTCTCGCTCTCTTATTCTCTCCTCTCATCAGCTCCAAACTCACTCACACAGCAGTCAGTGAAATCAGGTGAGAGAACAACAACATTCCCAGTACGGATCAGTGAGCGCTGCTGCGGTTTGATTCTCGCGTTGGACGTCGCGTTTGAGTACTGGTGGAAAAACAAACAGCTCCGTGTCGAGCCGAGTCGCGCTGAGGGGCAGGGGGGCCAAAAGCCAATTGTTAGCGGGTTTAAACGGGTTTTTTGGCCAGTGGGAAAGGGGTAAGACAGTTCATTCTCAGAAACAAGAGTTAAAAGGTCCTTATAGTCATTTAGAAAAAATTATAGTAATTCATTGATGTGAAAAATAAGAAATTTACTCTTACTCTTTAAATTTTACTTGACGTACATTTAAAAGCAAGTTCTTTTGGATACTGAAGTACTTTTAAAAGAAGTACTTTTTACTCTTACTCTTAAGACATTGACAGAGCTACTTTTACTTGTAACAGAGTAACCAGTAGTATTTGTACTCTTACTCAAGTACTGGGGTCGAGTACTCTGTCCATCTCTGAGTGTTGAACCGTGCTAACACTGGAGTGGCTGCTTGTGGTTTCTGACGGTGGAGCTGTTATAGCTGCAATTAAATGGTGAACAATGGGATGAAAAAGGCAGACTGCTAACTCCAGTGTACATTATGTTTGGCAGAAACCAACAAAAGCAATAGAATTTGCATAACTAATGACACAGTGAACCCTCTTCTTCACTGTTCAGCAGCTTTAATCCTGTGCAACATCACTGCCGCTCTGGGATCATGGCAGCTGAGGGAGAGATGGGAAGAGGCGGAGCTCAAGTGAAGGAAGTGGGTCGAGGCACTGGGAGAGCCACCAGTGGTTTAATTTGGTATAAATGTGGTTCTGTCAGATCATTATCCCTATTAATCTACAGCAAGGACTAATCTCCAACTTTCTGACTGCTTCACTTATCAGTCATCAGCCCAACTCACTCTCTGCAAACCCTGCAACAAATTATACAGAATATTTCAGTATTCTACATGTGCAAGACACAGCATCACAGGTTGCAATTCAGGATTAGTTCAGCAATTTGTAACTTCATTTGCAAGTTGCATGCTGTATATTTTTATGAAAGCCAGACCATCACACTTAAACCAGTGTCACCATCAGATTTCCATGTTTCAAACCTGTGGACTGAACATCTATGTGAAAAGAAGACCTTCACATTTCACTGAGTGTCTCAACATTGTTGCTGTGCCACTGTCAGAGCAACATTTAAATACAATTGACCCTTCGCTAACTCCTCCCACAAACAGCTATTGTCCAATCCTACCTTAGCAACCGTAACTGGGTTCCGCGGGTCATTCTGACATACCGCCACTCCGATGTTGACGTCTAGTTGTCGTAATGGCGGCACTTCTATTGATTGAAAACGTCCCACCACTCCGACAATTTTTTTTTCCATTGTCGGACTGGCGGTACTTTTCTTTTTTTGAAACGTACCGCCATTCCGACATAAGGTCATTGCTGATATTTCCTTTGAGATTGATACCAAATATTGCCAGGAGCATGGCTGGGAGTGAATTCAATTCATGAAAAGTAATAAATCTGTGTGTAGATTTGCACGGCAAATGACTACCAAAAGGGCGTAGGCAGTGTTGTGCTAGTTACTCAAAAATAGTAACTAGTTACAGTTACTAGTTACTTTATTAAAAAAGTAACTCAGTTACTTAAACCAAAAAGTAATGCGTTACTGAAAAAGTAACTTTTTCGTTACTTTAAAAGTTTTTTTTTTCCAATGCTAACATTAAATAAAGGTTGATTGAATTCCCCTCTAACCTCATGTCAGTTCTGTACTGATGCTGAGGAAAAAAATGTGTTTTATCTGTAAAATTTTACCATCATCATCATGCTGCATGATAGAACTGCAAAAAAAAAAAAAGATGATACAGTAGGCCTACGCTACGTCTTATTTTGACCGAGTTACATTCAAGAACCGAAATAAATTAACTCCAGCAGTATTTTTTTTTTTTTTTGATTGATCAGCTGTGTTTACCGTTTCAGACGTCCGTCTGTCGGACTCCAATACCGCGGCTGCTCAGGTGGAGTGGGTGCTGGTGTGTCTCTGTGACTCTGGAGCTGTGTCCCGGTTCAGGAGCTGCAGCCTGAACTGGCACAGCTTCGGTCTGGGATGCTGCGTTAGCTAACGTTACCTTAGCTCGCCGTTATGCCCTGCTCTGCTCTAGAGGGCGGCAACCAAGCGCTTTGTTTTTCACAGTGTCACAGTGTGCTCTGTCTTTCTTTCAATTCTGAAACTTTATTGATCGCTAAAATGTTATGGGAAGTGTGTGCCGCTGTAAAATCTCACCAGACTTCAATGTTAGACTACACCCAACCCTCGACACATCAAAACCCTGCTACACAGGGGAGAAGAAGACCACCAAAAATATAAAAATAATGATGAGGGAGCTTGGTCTCTGTGGTTTTTGGAGAGACTTGAATCCGACTAAAAAAGACTTTACTTTTTTTTCTCACCCACATTTGATTTATTTTAGGCTTGATTATTATCTTATGTATCAAAGGGACGTGTCTAGGGTTACAAGTTGCAATATTGGAACTATGGATTTATCCAACCATGCACCAGTCTATTTAAATGTATCATTAGACACAGAAAAAAAGAGGACCACTTGGAGTCTAAATACAGGGATCCTAGATCCAATGCGGAAACAAATAAGAACAGACATAAAGCAATATTTTGATGAAAATGACAATGGAGAAGTATCCCCACAAACTCTTTGGGATACTTGCAAAGTGGTTCTAAGGGGCAAACTTATAGGCTACTGCTCGAATTTGAAAAAACAGAGGAAAGCTAAAATTGAACAGTTACAGTCGGAACTGGAAAAAATAGAGAATATACATAAAAAGACCTTAAATCCAGGAATAAAAATGGAAATGGTTAAGAAAAGAAACGAATTGAATGAAATTTACTCAAATGACATGAAGAAAAAATTAACCTTTCTAAAACAAAAATACTACGAAACCGGAAGTAAATCAACTAAATTATTAGCTTACAAATTAAAAAAGCAACAGGCAGAAAACATAATTCATAAAATAAAGGACCCCATTACCAACTCCACGCACTATAAAATAAAAGATATCCAACAAACCTTTGAAACATTCTACACAAATCTATAACCCAAAACAGATGGAAAAGAAATGGAAGCTTTTTTTAAACTAAAAAAAAAAAAAATTTACCCAAAGTGAGCGCTGAACAAAATAGGTTTCTAATTGGTGAAATTACAGTTGAAGAAATTAAAAGGGCAATATCACATTCCAGGATAAACAAAGCGTCAGGGCCGGACGGATTTCCGGCAGAGTGGTACAAAGAGATGAAGGACCTACTCGTCCCTAGAATGAAAACTACATTCAACCATGTGATTAAGACTGGTATTGTTCCTCTCTCTTGGAAAGAAGCCGTGATCTCCGTGATACCAAAAGAGGGTAAAGACAAGTTAGACTGTGGTAGCTATCGGCCAATAAGTGTTTTGAACCAAGACTATAAGATCTTTACCCACATTTTGGCAAAAAGAATTGAAAATATTCTTCCACAGATAATAAGTCTAGATCAAACAGGTTTTATTCAGCAAAGACAGACACAAGATAGCATTCACCGAACGTTACATGTGATTGAGGAGATAAACAAAAATAAACTCCAAGCAGTAATGTTAAGCCTTGACGCCGAGAAGGCTTTTGATCGGGTTAATTGGGAGTTCTTATTTCGACTGTTTTTATTAAAACAATTGAAGCACTATATAATGAACCAAAAGCCAGAGTAAAAATAAATGGAGCAATTTCAAACCCATTTGGCCTTGAAGGAAGGACCAGACAAGGCTGCCCATTGAGCCCATTGTTGTTCTCATTATTTATTGAACCGTTAAGTCAGGGGATCACTCAGGACAATAATATCTCTGGTATCAAAATATTAGACCAAGAGTACAAGATTTCTTTATTTGCTGATGCCGTCTTGATTAGTCTGTCAAACCCCGAAAATTAAATTTTGGAACTATTATCATTCTTATACCCCTTTCACACTGGCCAAAAAACCCGTTTAAACCCGCTAACAATCGGCATTTGGTGGCAGTGTGAAAGGCGCACTGACCCGCGTCGATTCTTCAGATGGCAAGCGACGCGGGTTAAAATTTCAACCCGCTCGTCGACGTTGAGTGTTATGACGCCAAACTGAATATCTGCTCGCAAGACTGGGATTAAAAGATCAAACAACACTGACCGAAAACAATTGAAACAAAAGAAAAGAAACTTGTGTTTAACTCATAGATAAGGGTTTAACTGACGTGTTGTGCCGCGGACGAGCCGTCATATGGCCGTGGCGGACACGCTCTCCTCCGCGGTCCAGGTGCTCTGTAGGCCGGCCAGACGCCTCGTCTGCCTCGGCCGACAGACCTCCGCTGCGGGCGGCTGTGGCATGACCCAAGGGCATGACAGTGCTTCTCGCACCGCGGATGAGAGCGGGGCAACAACATGGCTGCTCTGTCTGATCCCCCCGCGGGGGGTCAGACTCGGCTTATTTTGGTCAATGTGAAAGGGGCCAAATGCCGATTGTTAGCGGGTCGACCCGCGTTTAAAAAACCCGCGTCGACCCGCTAATTTCAGTGTGAAAAGGGCTTTAGATGCTTTTGGCTCGGTCTTAGGCTATAAACTGAATATCCAAAAGACCCCAACACTAAACTTAAATTACAAACCTAGCCAAAATATTACCTTCAAGATTCAATTAAAATGGGACCTAGATCATATGAAGTATCTGGGAGTCAACATCCCAAAAGATTTATCAAAGTTATACAACTTAAATTTTGATGTATTAAATAAAAAAATAAAGGAAGATATAAAGAGATGGAATCTTATTCCAATACTAGGTTTTGAATCTCGGACTGAATCAGTAAAAATGAACATCCTACCAAGGATACTCTATTTATTCCAGACCCTGCCAATTGAAATAAATGATAAATAATTCAACGAATGGGATAAATTATTTTCACGCTACATTTGGCACAGGAGAAAACCGAGAATAAGGTTCCAAACTCTTCAATTAGCAAAAAATAAGGGTGGGTTGGTTTTTCCCTGCCTAAAAGATTATTACATATCGGGTTTTTTAAACGTAAGCCGGTCAGACAGAGCAGAGCCATGTTGTTGCCCCGCTCTCATCCGCGGTGCGAGAAGCACTGTCATGCCCTAGGGTCATGCCACAGCCGCCTGCAGTGGAGGTCTGTCGGCCGAGGCAGACGAGGCGTCTGGCCGGCCTACAGAGCACCTGGACCGCAGAGGAGAGCGAGTCCGCCACGGCCGACAGACCTCCACCGTCTGACGGTTCGTCCGCGGCACAACACGTCAGTTAACACACTGTAGTTTGTTTTCTTTTGTTTCAATCGTTTTCGGTCAGTGTTGTCTGATCTTTTAATCCCAGTCTCGGATGCGAGCAGAGCTTTGTTTTGGTACGTGATATGAGACGCGACCGGTGTGATGACGTGGCGTCACGTAACACTCAACGTCGTCACGTAAATTAGCGGGTTGACGCGGGTCTGGCGTTCCCATTGCAAGCCGAGCCGAGGCGATTAAAGGCAATTTTAACCCGGGTCATTTGACCCCCGTCGACGCGGGTCAAACGACTCGGCTCAGTGCGCCTTTCCCACTGCCACCAAAAGCCGATTGTTAGCGGGTTTAAACGGGTTTTTTGGCCAGTGGGAAAGGGCTATCAGATTACAAAGCAAGATGGAAGGAAATTGAAGAGAACATTTCGGGGACAATCCCAATGCAAGCAAGAATATGGGATAAAAGACAAATTAAATTAAATTAAATTTCTGTCGTGTTTACAGCTACATAACAGGGAGCATTACAAATTAAAATTGTATTTTCCAATACTGTCAAGCAAGTACCACGATAAGCAGGTGGGTGTAGATATTAGTTTTAGTTTATTTATTTCATTCATTCATTTATGGAGCATAAAAACAAAAATCTTTTTTAAAAAATGACAATACTGTAACTCTTGAATGAAAGGGGGAAGAAAGAAGTGAATATATGTTGTCTTTGATTTTATTTTATTAGTAGCACCTAAAATACTGATGAATTCTGAAATGTTCTAGGCCTTCACCTCCTTCTGCCAACAATTCACACACAAACGTGTTCTGCTCACGCTTGAATGAATGAGACCCAGTTTCTTGACAGTAACAACAACCAACCTGTCCAGCCCCAGATTACCACGTGTGTTAAATTGTAACTTGCTGTCAGAGTGAGCAGAGGGAGGGAGAGATTCAGGGATGGATGTGAGCGGATAATAGTATTTAAAACTTAAGCACCCAGATCATCTCAGTCAGCTGCATCACACCATCAGAATCAGTCTGCGTGACTTCTGCCTGAACATTTACCATCTGCAGATGCATCCTCACCCGTTTCTCTTGCCTTGTTTATTTGTGAGCGCAGTTTTTTGCAAATGTGCAAGTTCCAACCATGTGAGTGTTTGTTAGTGTTAAATGACATCATTTGCTGGGATGTGTCTCCATGCAGGTGAATAACTTTTAGTTTTCAAACCCGTTCAGCATTGACCATGTTGACTCACCTCAGAACCCGGAGCAGGAGTTTGTTTCCCAGCTACAAACACGGCAGCAAGACTCGAACTGTTGAAGAGCTGGTCGACTACCAGGAATTCACCTCAACCTTTAGACCATGGAGCTCCATGCAGGTCAGACACTTCATACATGTTTTTCATGTCAATATGATGTGCTCCATATGACCAAAGTCCTTGCACTAAAGAAGAAAAGTTCAATTTGTCACATTTGAGAGAATGGAAGCGGGTGATGCGATTAAGTGTTTTTCCCCTGATATCAAGAATTGTTGGTTAGAAAATTTCATGAATATGTGATGAATATTTGTAATTTTTATGTTGTACAGAGTCTCCTGTTTAGATTAGTTGATGCCAACTGGTCATGTTCATCAGAAGTCATAGATCTGGATTAGTTCCAGTTCCATGTAGTTCTAAAATGAATCTTAAATTTATGAAAGCTATTTTTGCAATAGTTGATTTCTATTAGCATTTGGCATCAATATGAGATTTTGAATATCTTTTAATTAGACCTCTTGTCATTTTATGCCTTGAATGTTTTTTTACTCTCCTACTCTTTATTAGTGATCTTAGTATTTGCGTTTTCTCCATTTTGTTCTGAGTTTGATTTTTAAACATCTCATTTATATGTTGTAGAAAAGATTCAAATGTTGAAATGATCCACATGAGGTTTTTGTTTTATTTGTTAAGAACCTGGACAGAGACATCTATGATCTTTATGCTGAGTATGAATATGAGGAGGAAGAGGATCAAATCCAAGCGTCTTCCTCTCATCTGTTGATCTCTCCATCCAAACACTTCATTCTCAACATCAATGTTGGAGGAACGGTAACTTCCACTCAAACACACGCTTAAGTTGTTTTTGCTAAATTACTCCCAAACACTGACTCACTCAGTAGATTCTCCAGCAGCTGTTCCATCAGTTCTCCAGCTACACGTTGGCACCACCTGTAGGGGATCAGAAGGAACAGCAGGGGCATTTGAACGCACAGATGCCAGATGTGGGTTAAGTGTGTGGCCTCCTACAGGCACTCAGCCCCTTAGCTCTTCTGTCACCTTCTGGCAGCCAGCTGTGTTATTAATAGGTATCTAAGCTCGAGGGGCTGGGAGCCACACATGCAAGGAATGGTTGCTGGGGAATGGAGAGGGAGGAGAGGAGAGCACTGAAGAAGAGATGTGCAACAAAGCTTTCAAGCAACATTGGGGAGTTTTTCGGCCTTAAAATAATGTTTCCTGACTCATTGCAATGGTAGAAGAGAGACACGGTGGGGGCCAGCAGCAGTGCGCGAAAGTGAAATTTACGATTCCCCAATCCAGCCCCAACACACACACACACACACACACACACACACACAGTCTCCTTGCAAACATGTGGGAAATACTGTCGTTTATCAATGGGAATAAACGCTGGATGCGCTGGCTGATAAGTTTCGTTAAGTTTTGTTTTTCCCCCCAGACAATAGCGCTTCTCAGCCAGATGGTGGAAGCACTGAGCTGAAACTCTGCAATGTTGCTTTAAGACAGCACTCCCCAAAAACAGAAACAGCAACAGTTCATTGAGGGTTCAAGGGGGTGCAGAAATGCAAGAGCAGCTTGGAATGGCAGGTTTTGCCTAATTCCTTCTTAAAACTGCCTCCAACTCAGCCTTTAGTGCATCCAACAGTTCCAAAATGGCATGACACTGACAGATGTCATGATTGAGGAGAAACTCCAGCCTACCTTTTCATTGTGCTTGTGTCTCTCCATTTTGCAGTAAGCAGCCATTGTGTGAGTGCAATGCTGGGCTGATTAGCATCTTCTTAATGTCACAATCACTGCAGTTACTTCCAGGCTTGTAAATCTTATTGCATGTCAGTCAAGGTGTACTATTCATGAATGCAGAGGTGATAAATGAACAGCACATATTGTTTTGCACATTTGAAAGATGCGATCCTGAGTGTGCACCGGCGGGAGATACGTTCATTTGCAGGTGATATCAAGTTTACACATGTTTTTATACACACACACCTTTAGTAAATGTATTCTTTGTTACCCCAAACCTTTACTTGACTAGTGCATACACTGCTGCTTGTGCTTGTTGACATAGTAGCTAATGTGCAGCTATGTACCACAGCTTAATTCTTCCAATGGTCCAAATCCTCTTACTATTTTCTTTTTACTTTACCCTTCTACCTCTAACTTCACTTTATTTTTGTGTCTCCTCCTTTTCCTCCAGGTGTACCACCTACCCTACAGGTTAGCAGCCCGGTATCCAAAAACACGGATTGGCCAGTTAGCCACATATACAGACCACAGCAGGAAGTTGGACCTGTGTGATGACTACATTGTCCAGACCAACGAGTTCTTCTTTGATCGAGATCCCAAAATCTTTCACAACATCTTCAACTTTTACAGGTGAACTACAACAGAACAATACTGTATGTATGCAGTCATGAGTCCACAGTGAGGTGTCCTCTAATTCATGACCACTGTAAAACTCTGGATGTTCTCATGTCTCTGTTGTCTCCTTCAGAACCGGAGTTCTTTGGATCAAAGACGAGCTGTGTCCCCGCAATTTCCTTGAGGAGATCAACTACTGGGGTGTCAGAGTCAAAAACAGCCATCGGTGCTGCCGGATCTCCTTTGAGGAGAGGCACGATGAGCTGAATGAGCAACTGAAGATACAGGAGCAGTTGATGGCAGAGGTGGGACGATGTGCTTCTGTTTCTGGACCATAACATTATCTGTGAAACAGTAGCAGTGATCTGTCAGACATCAAGCTTTTGACATTTTAAACATAGTCAGCACTATGGTCGCTCAGTCCTTTGTATCACTGACCATTCATTCCCACTGGTCACCTGTGAGGGGGGGGGTTCCGCCTCTGATGCTAATTAGCTTGTGGAGTCATCACAGACTGTTGACTCCACTTCCTGTTCTGGAGGAAATTGGTAAAATTTTAAATACTTTTAGCTCTTGTGCTATCATCAGATCAACACTTCATGACCTGATAATCTTTACATAAATGGGGTCTATGGGGTGTATGGGGGTCGTCCCTATGTTCCCTGGGTCCTATGTTCCCCACTGTGTATGTGACTGGAGAACACAGAACCATTTATTAGAAAAAGGGTCCTATGTTCCCCACTTTTTCAATATTTGGTCCTATACCTGGAAGTGGAGTTGTGACTTTGTAGATTTTTGCCTATTTTTGAGTGAGAAGTGGAGTTGGTTGGATTTAGACAATGAAGAAAGGAGTTGGTTAAAGCAGATATCAGCGGTTCATCATCATCTTTATTCACACATATTCATAGCTAAAACAGATCATTAAAATTTGTAATTCCATATGTGGAATGGGACACCCTGAGAAGCTCGAGAGCTTTTAAAGGTTCGGCCGTTTCGGCAGGCTTTTGAAACCGTAAGTTAGAGCTCAAGTCAGAACTACAACTTTGTAACGTTCCAGGTAACCCGTAACTCGTGTTTTTACCATCCTGTGGTCTGTGAAAGTTCACTATAACGGCCTCTCGTAACTTCCGACCCGCGAACTCGTATCAGATCAAACCGGTATGACTTCACAGGAAGGAAAAACACAAGTTACGAGTTTCCTTGAACGCACCATGAGTTAGCAGCCCCCGCCCTCGTCAGGCATCTATTGGTCCTCGTGCTTCGTCACCACATTCACGCGCACCCCTTGGCTGCACACACAGCCCTTCATGCCGTTCTCTCTCCTCATTGGATAACACTTGTATCCCACAAGGAAAGTTTTCTCCTGGTTTACAGCAGAGCAGAGTGACGGAGAGACTCGTGTTACGGCTGAAACACTCCATGTAAGTGATTGCTGACGGAAAATAGGACTATTTAGGACTTATATTAACAAAAACATTCCACTGATATCTGCTTTAAGTTTAGTAAAAAGACCAGGTAGAGGCTTAGACCAGATAGAGAGAGTCCTGGTAAGTAGAGAGAGTCCATCGGCCAGCAACAGCGGGGAACATAAGACCTTTTTTCAGAATAAAGGTCCTATGTATGTATTGTATGTATTTCGACCCGGGAATATAGGACCCTTTTTGGAAAAAATGGGGACCCGGGGAACATAGGTACACTCCCTAACTCGGAAGTCGTGAATAGTCCAACAACCAACATGTTCCCTAATAACGGCATCAAGTCATATGTGTGCAAACTTGTTGGTTCCACCTCCCGACAGGGTCTTGGTGTTTTTATGGGCTTGCAAAATAAGAATTTGCAGAGGTCATGACCTCTG
Source organism: Decapterus maruadsi (assembly GCA_030347415.2). NCBI lineage: Eukaryota > Metazoa > Chordata > Actinopteri > Carangiformes > Carangidae > Decapterus > Decapterus maruadsi. The sequence continues at coordinate 1,529,886 of CM064904.1, read as the reverse complement.
AGCCTCACTAGTTCTGTTTGGTTTTTATGTACTGTACCATTTTGTCAGTGATGTACTGCTTCACCCTGAGCCTGGCTGACCTACATTAGAAATCAGAGCTGTCTTGACAGATGGAGAGAATAAGCTTTGTCTTGGCCCAGTTTCCAGCTCAGAGGTGCAACTCTGATCCACTCTGTTATCTTGACATTTAGCTTGTGGTTTTTAGCTCATGATTTTAACATTTAAGTCTATTGTTTTTATTTAGCTCTGTCCTCATTGTATTGATTCACTGAATGCACATCTTCTGCCCCCTCTCCTCTCCTCTCCTCTCCTCTCCTCTCCTCTCCTCTCCTCTCCTCTCCTCTCCTCTCCTCTCCTCAGTGACAGCTGGTATCAATGGGCTAGTGGGGCTAAACCCTCCCTGCATTAGGCTACACAACAAAAGACGAGAAAAAATATTTTCTAAATAATATACAAAAGATTGTTTTAAGTTTTACTGAAATCCAAAGTGGCAACAATATTAAATAGTTTCAAGAAAAACGCAGGATATCTCTAAATGGGCTAATTTTAATCAGCCCGAGCTCAGCCAGTCTGCTCCAGGCCTGCTCTCATTCATTTTCCTAGTGTAGATGATTGTCCCGCCCTCGCCATTGACCGACTGTTTGGTCTAATATCATTTAGCCCACAGGCCGATCGGTTCTGACCAATCAGCAGCGGGCTGACCCAGGGTCAATGATTGACAGGTGCCATGTCCCGCCCCCTTGGTTTACTTGTCATTGGGGCTAATTTCATTTAGGCCAACACTGCTGTTTTCAGACCAATGACAGGAACTAGAGGAAAAGTAGTGTTGTTGTGGGAGGGAGGAGACAGGAAACAGTGGCGCGAGGCGCTAGCATCACAGGTAGCATTAGCTGCTAGGCGCTAGCATCAGCTGCTAGGCGCTAGCATCACAGGTAGCAGACTTTACGGCTCTAAACTGTCTTTGTTAACATGAACGAAAGTTTCTAAACTCACCGAGAGCACCAGAAAGGCCGTGGATATGAGCTGTATAAGCATATCGTCTTTTCTTTTTTTTTATTGATTAAGCACTATCGTTGCGTGACTATGTGTGTGTTTGTGTGCGTGCGTGCGTGTGTGCATGTGTGAGAGGGAGAGATAAACTGTGTGTGTTTGTGTGTGAGATAACCAGGTGAAGTTGTTTTGTTTTTTTTGGACTCACCCTTCTACTTAATGCAGTGTATAGATCTAGTTAGTTGCTTTACTTTGTGTCAGTCAGATGGGATGTAACTTTTACCTACTACTGTGTTAACCATTTAATGGGTATAATTTATTTATTAGCCCACCCAACTAATTTCACCACCAGCCGCCACTACCTCTCCTCCTCTCTCCTCTCCACGCCTCTCAATTTTTGAACTGTCATTATCAGTTGTACTTCGTAGTTGGGCCTTGGTCTCATACTCTCTCTGTTTCCACAGATCCACCGGAGCTTCATCTCCCTGCATTTTTCCTGTTACTGTGACTGAAGTGTTTCTGTCCTGTGGCTGCAGGTGAAGATGGAGGAGAACAAGGAGTTATTTGATGGCATGACTTTTGGGCCGACGCGGAGGAAAGTCTGGAACTTGATGGAGAAGCCGTTCTCCTCAGTCGCTGCCAAGCTGATGGGTGTTACATCCTCTGTCTTTGTCCTGGTCTCTCTGGTCGCCATGACTCTCAACACAGTGGAGGAGATGCAGTACAAAGTATGTGCTTTAATCTGTGGGTGTGTAAGAAGAGCAGCTGGTTTCGGGCCTGTCTATAAAGTCAGAGAAAGGCCAAGTAAAACAAACCATCAGAGCTAATGGAGAGTAATAACAATCCAAATACAGGATTTCTACTACTTGTCTCTTTCAGACAGCGTCGGGGCAGCTCAGTGGCAGATTCTATGGTGAGTATGTAGAGACGTTCTGCATCGCCTTCTTCACCCTGGAGTACCTGCTGCGCCTGCTGTCCACCCCTGACCTCAAGTGTTTGGGACGTAGCGTCCTGAATACTGTGGACCTGATCGCCATCCTGCCGCACTACCTGCAGATGGTCCTGGAGTGTTTCGAGGACGAGGACATGCATCTGCATTCAGGGGACATCGAGACAGTGGCTCGCGTTGGAAAGGTAAAGAGGTTCAGAGAAGATATAGTAAAAATCTACGGGCCCATTTGGGAATCTCATCCTGAACTAACTTTGTCCCATTGATTTGAATATTATTCAACCTCACCTCAAGACCTTTGTGATTTAAAGTGTGATTTAACATTACATTTCTTATTGGTCTCACTCCACCACACACTGTACAAATGACCTCAACTTGACTTTCCCTAACATAACTACATGTTAATATTCACTCTTCATCAGGCCTGGAATTTTGTCATTTTAGGGGCAGGGCCACTTGGCCTTTCGTGTTGTCAACTTTTTGAGGGCGCAAAGGCCAAAAGCCAGGGCAGCAAGGCCATAAAGTAAAACAATGATTTTAAATCCATATCTTTAATGAATTTACAGGTATCTGTTAAATTAATACATAAAACAAGCTCAAGTAAACCAGAAAACTTAAATTTAAATTCATTCATGCATTTAATTTTTTTGCACAAGGGTCCAATCCTATGCAGCTATGTTTTGAAATTCATATCTTAGCCTACTTGTTCACTATTGCACTTGGCAATATGAGAAAAATCCTTTCACCAGGCTATAATTTTTTTTATCCTATCAGTCTACATCAATTTATATCACTATATAACTCAAATCACTATTTTGGTAAAACTTATATTTCCTTATTGTCACAAGTGAGATTTGAAGTTATCAGAGGGATATTTTGTGATTTGTTTTCTGTCAAAAATTGAACATGACAGATGTAATGATGAACATCATACAACAGCTGCCTATCATATAAATTAAACAGAGCGTAGCGCCTGGGTCTAGGCAGTGTGCAGGTCGGCACAGTTGATCTTTACGCCCTGCAGTCCGGTGTGAACACAACGCGCAGAGCGGCCGCCGTGACCGCGTCCGTTTGATGGATGAACACGGCCAGACGTCGGTCCGCTCCAACTGTCTGGTGTCTCCATTGTGAAAGTTTCAGTTGGATCACGTCGGCCTAAACATGACGCACCACGCATCTTTGCACGGCCATCCGCGTTCTCCTCGACTCCTTCATATTTTCTTCCGAGGCGAAACTCTTTTTTTTTCTCTTTTTTTTACCGGCGGTGTCCCTCAGCTGACGCGCACGGCTGTAGCAGCCCAAACACAACACGTGTTGACATGTTGTGGCTTGGCTCTTTTCCAGCCACATGATTGGTTGGGCGGGTGGAGGGTGTTTGATAAAGTCACCTGGTTGGCCGGTGATAGATTGGAAGTCAAACTGTTGTTATAGCCCGCCCGAGCGGTTTATGCCAGGCTCGAATCAAACGCACCCTGGTGATGATGCCGCCAGAATGTCATACAAATACGCGTTGTTCTTTCTTCAAAGACGCAGGGTGTCAAAGCCGTGTTGATGGGAAAGAGGTAAAGGAGAAAACCACAAAATCAACCGGGGCAGTGAGGGTGGGGCATCAAGGCCACTGTGGCCTTAGGGCAGATATTTTTTTCAAGGGCACAAGGCCAAATCGGACGGCCATGAGGGCCATGGTCACGACGGCCACGAGGGCCATGGCCCTCGTGGCCGTCGTGAAATTCCTGTGCTGCTCTTCATCATAGTGCCCCCTTGTGGGAACAGGAAGTGATGTCTTGTTTTATACCCACCCCATCCATTAAAGGGATAGTTCACCCAAAATTCAAGTTTCACTCATTATCAACTCACCCTCATGTCGACTAAGAGCTGTGAGAATTTTCAGAGTCCTCCATGCCTTCTCTGAGTTACGGGGGGGTACGTGGCGGCGGCTGTGGCTCAGGAGGTAGAGCGGGTTGACCATCAACTGGAAGGTCGGTGGTTCGATTCCGGCTCCTCCAGTCCGCATGTCGAAGTGTCCTTGGGCAAGACACTGAACCCACACTTGCCCTCCGATGTGCCATCGGATGTATGATTGTGTGTGAATGATTAGCCTCCAAAGCCTGTCTGCGAACAGCGCTGTATGAATGTGTGTGAAAGGGTGAATGCGACCATTACATTGTAAAGCGCTTTGAGTGGTCCAAGTGACTAGAAAAGCGCTATATAAGTGCAAGTCCATTTACCATTTACCATTTACCATTTACGTGCAACAGTATTTGTCCATATAATGGTTGTGAACACACCCCACACACACCCCTTAACTCAGAGAAGACACGGAGGAGTCTGAAAATTCTCACAGCTCTTAGTCGAGCTTCTGTGGTACGGGTCGGTGGCTTGTGACTTCCTTCGGACTAGAAGAAACAGTTTCTGGAGTGATAACAGTTCCTGGCTGGGAATTCACTGCTGTACTCTCAGGTGATGAAAGTAGTGTGTCTTGGGCAGGTTGTGAAGACAGATCTGCCTGGAGATGGCGGCCGTTCCGCCTCAACACTGCTCCCTGACCTTGGAGTCACACACTCCTTTGAAAAGACTGCTGGTGTCACCCCGGCCTCCTGATCCATCTTTGTTGAGGACTGTGTCTCCTGGGGCCTCATTTATCATTGTGGATACACGTTTTTTTACACGCTCTTTCCCCCGTTATGTGCGTACGCACTTTTCTCCGCCTAATTTGGGATTTATCAAACCAAAACCTGTCGGGAGATAGTGGCGAAATTTACGACTAGTCTGACCATGGCGTACCGTGATTTACACGCTTTTTGAAGAACAGGAAGAATTGGCGACGCAGCTGCTGAGTCGGAGAATTGCAGTGTGCGAGGGAGAGCAAGAGTACCGAGGAGCTCGGAGTACATGTTTCAAGTGGTGGTGGTGATAACCCCCCCGCACATGTGCTGACGACGGCACTTTACATGAAAAGCATAGCGACTCTGTTTTTTCCCCTGTAGCCTACACTGGTTTGCTCCTAAATACCGGCTTTATAAAACAAATTTAGTTTTCTTTTGATATCATATTGATATTTTCCCCCTGAGGCTACACCTCTTCCACAACCAGTCTGTCCAGTCTGGAAAATAATTTCTGCGCCGTGCGTGTGTGGAGTAGCCAGACTGGAGCGCAGAGTCCGGTTACAAATAAGCCTAAATGAAATTAAATAATGTCGACACAAATCGGTGAATTCTCTGGTCGTCCAATGAAGGAAGGTGGCGATTATGTAAAAATGAGAAAACATGATCAATCTTTTTTGTGTGAATAATATTTATTGTATTTAAAGCAGATATCAGTGGAATGTTTTTGTTAATATAAGTCCTAAATAGTCCTATTTTCCGTCAGCAATCACTTACATGGAGTGTTTCAGCCGTAACACGAGTTGCTCTGCTGTAAACCAGGAGAAAACTTTCCTTGTGGGATACAAGTGTTATCCAATGAGGAGAGAGAACGGCATGAAGGGCTGTGCAGCCAAGGGGTTTAATGTGGTGACGTAGGGACGAGGACCAATAGATGCCTGACGAAACTCATGGTGCGTTCAAGTCAACTTGTACTTTGTGTTTTTCCTTCCTGTGAAGTCGTACCAGTTCGATCTGGTACGAGTTCACGGGTCGGAAGTTACGAGAGGCCGTTATAGTGAACTTTCACAGGCAACAGGACGGTAAAAACACGAGCTACGGGTTACCTGGAACGTTACAAAGTTGTAGTTGTGACTTGAAGCTGTAACTTACGGTTTCAAAAGCCTGCCTTGAACGCAGCATTCGCCGAAACGGCCGTGCCGCTGATATCTGCTTTAACAGAGGATGGTGCTGCCCAACATCATTTCAGTAAAAGTCACAGACTGGCAGACTTCAATGTTTTAGAATGTTTCAAAGCCAATAGTGACTGGTAGTGGAAAACCTGCTTTAAAATAGTATTCCATTTAGATTAGGGAGTTCTTTGTTTTTATTGTAACCTTTCAATGCAAGATGATGTTTCTGACTGATATTGCTGTGTATCTCGCTTTCCGAGAAATACCACTTCCACTGACTTTACTCCACACATTTCCAGAGTGCACATGGCTAATTAATATGCACGTGATGATTTGCATTGACCATATATGGTTGTGCTGGGCCGTTTGGAAGGCGGAATGAGAGGTGTGGTCACATCCGCACTTTTCTTGGGACCAGTGTGATTTATCAATGGAAATTGCGTTGAGTACGCACAGTTTGATAGATCTGAAAAGGGTGTAAATATTTTGGGTGCACGCCATTTTTGGCTTTTTGTCGTACGACAAAATTTAGTAGCAGTTTTACACCCTCTTTGATAAATGAGGCCCCTGGTCGTAATGGTGGAAGAGGTTTTGCTCCATGTCTGCGGTTATAGTAGAAAGCTTGTTTTGCCTTCTCACCAGCATCTTTCTGTTTAACAGTCCTTTTGTTGGGTAATTTAGATCGAAGATTCTTCTCTGGTGCAAGTAGTGCTGTACAAATAAGAATGCATACGTGGTGAGGATAATAATCATGGATGTGTGGTCATCCATGTGGGTGTGTAAGTGCGTGTGAAAATGTATGTTTTCCAAAGGAGGGTCACACAGTAAAGCAGATAAGGCAGAGTGGACAGACGAGTGAGAGCTCTGTGCAGGAATTAAGGCTGGAGGGAACTGTGGTTATGGTGTGTATGGCTGTCATGTGGTGTGTGTCCTATTTGTGTGTTATGGCAGTGAGGAATATGGCTGTTTATCTATTGAGTGTACTATCTATCACGGAACAAACAATGATGATACTGCAGCAGTATGTCAACGTAAAAAGAGAGAAATAGTAAAATATAGTAAAATAATTAATTAATTGGGTTTGAACGAAAGAGAGAGAGAAAAAAAAGCACATATACATACATATATGTAAACACACATACATACACACATACACAAAAATATACACATACATATAGCGAAGATGGTGGCATTTGTTACCACACTATATACGATAATTAAATAAAAATGAATACATAAATATGTAGTTAACCCTAACTAATTTCTTAAACAATGATGTCAGAAGATGCATCCTATGGTTGATAGATAGATAGATAGATAGATAGATAGATAGATAGATAGATAGATAGATAGATAGATAGATAGATAGATAGATAGATAGATAGATAGATAGATAGATAGATAGATAGACAGACAGATAGATAGATAGAACTTTATTGTCTGTCGAATGACAGAAATTCATCTTTGACAGGCTCATATAAAAACACCAAAAGAACAAACAAACATTAAAAACAAAGTGCAATCGTGCTAAAAAGGAGGGGGGGGGGGGGGGCTGTTAAAATCAGCAGTGTTCATTTTTTATTGTTCAGGGTGGTTATTGCAGAGGGGATGAAGGATTTTTTGTGGATGTTTTTCTTGGCCAGTGGAACCTTGTAGCGTTTGCCTGATGGCAGCAGCTGGAAGCAGTGGTGGAGGGGGTGAGAAGGGTCTTCTGTGATCAGGGTGGCCTTCCTGATCACAGACCGGCTGTACAGTTCTGAGAGGGGGGTTTGTGGTGCTCCGATGATTTTGCTGGCCTGGTTAACTGTGCGGGAAAGTTTGATCTGGTGTTTAGATGAGAGGAGGCTGTACCAGGAGGAGATGTTGAAGGTGAATGTGGATTCGATGAGGGACTGATAGACCAGAGTTAAAACATGTGTGCTGACATTGAAAGTCCTTAGTTTCCTCAGCAGATAGAGGCGCTGTTGTGATTTTTTAAAAATGGTGTCTGCATGCTGAGAAAAAGAGAGGCAGTTGTCCAGGTCGGTTCCGAGGTATTTAAAAGACTCGACCTGCTCCACCAGCTGACCCTGGATGCTGAGTGGTTTAAAAAGAGTGGTTGCTGACTCTCTTCTGCCCCCACAACACAGCTCTTTGGTCTTTTGGACATTCAGCTCAAGACATAGTTGGTTAAAAGTCTGTGCCAGGTTTTCAACAGCCTGCTGATATCGGTCCAGAGCAGTGGTATCAGTCAGGTGGGCCACCAGGGCCATGTCATCCGCGTAGAGGAGAAGATGTTATTCTGTTTTACAAGGGTCAAATTATTGACATTCATCAAGCAAATAAAACATCTAAAGAGATTGCTGAGACTAAAATTGCTTTAAGAACTGTCCAACACATTATTAAAAATTGGAAGGATAGTGGGGAACCATCATCTTCAAGGAAGAAATGTGGTCCAATGTGACCACAGAGTCCAGACTCCAGAGTCCAGAAAAATTAGTGCAACTCTGGACGGAAATGAATGTTGTGACATTGCAGAAGCTTATCGACATGATCCCACAGCAAATGCATGCTGTAATCAAAATTAAAGGCGGTCCAATGAAATATTATACATATTATATTATATAGAGTGTGTGACTTTTTTTTGGACGGGCAGTGTATAAGACAGGACTGTTGGCTGAGAGCTTCCTGTTTCGGCTTCAAGCTGCTGGAGCCTCGTGGGTGAAATCGGAGTGGCTGCTCTCCATCCACATGTAGAACTCGGTTTGCAAAAGCAGAGTTAAACTTCCAGATTGGCAGCTGTCATGAGTTTTTGATGGCATTTATTTCAGTTCTGCTCGTCGTAGAGTTCCCAAATTTACATATAAGGTGTGTTAAAGTGTCTATTGTTATAATTTTAAAAAAGCAGAAAACCTAAAATGATGTTTTTCGTATGGGAACGAAAAACGAGAAATTATGTGGTTGGCACTCAATGAGTTAGCATCTCAATATTAGAAACTTTCTGGTTATATTCATAGCATCAACTCATAGTAAAATGAAACATTATTTATTTATTTATTAAAAAGTAGAATATTACCCAAACTAAATGTTTGAGACACCTGCACTGACTCACAAGAAGTCTTTCCACAGCACCACCTGGTGAAAACAGAAAGGAACTTTTGACCAACAGTCTTTTCATTTCTATGACATTTTCAGCGTGCAGCTTTATTCTGACCTGTGTTTCTCTGCAGGTGGGTCAGGTGCTGAGGATCATGCGTCTGATGCGAATCTTCAGGATTTTGAAGCTGGCTCGTCACTCGACAGGCCTCAGAGCCTTTGGCTTCACACTGAGACAGTGCTACCAGCAGGTTAGACTGCACCAGGCACATACACTGCCTATAATAAGTATTCACCCCCTCTTGGATGTTTTCTCCTTTTATTGCTTTTATAAATTAAATCATGACCAACACAGTTTGGCTTTTTAGACAAGGGTATATATAAATAATAATAATAATAATAATAAATAAGACACAACTCCTTCATGTCAAACTGAGAACAGATTTTTACAAAGTAATGTCAATTAATTAAAAATAATAATGTAAAAATACATGATTGCATTAAATATTCACCCCCATTAAAGTCATAGACATAATTAAGCTGACACCCAGCTCACAAATGCTGGTAGTCTCACTATTGGCCAAAGGTGCATAAATATCATCAATAATTAATTGACATTACTTTGTAAAAATCTGTTCTCAGTTTGACATGAAGGAGTTGTTTCTTATTTATTTTTTGTCTAAAAAGCCAAACTGTGTTGGTCATGATTTAATTTATTAAAAAAAAAAATCCAAGGGGGGTGAATACTTATTATAGGCAGTGTATTACACATTACATTACATATCCACTGACACTTTGACTATACTTGTTGGAGGATGGATGAAGAAAGGGTTAGGGTTGTCTGTGTGGACATAAAGATCAACTGGCCTTTAACTGAAACACACATTTAAAGGGATAGTTCACCAAAAATTAAATTTTCACTCATTATCTACTCACCCTCATGTCGACTAAAGCCTGCCACACACATAAAGATAATCGGGCTGATTTTGCCCCGATTTTCCCCCTTCCGACCAAAGACAAAAGTCGGCCGATTATCTTAAGGTCTTAAGATTATCTTATAAGATTCTCTTGTAGTGTGTGGTGTGTTAAGAGTCAACATTCCCCCGACAATCGGCTCGGAAAGCGTTCTGAGCCGACAATCGTAAATATTCAAGTTTCAAGTTTCAAGTTTACTTTTATTTGTATAGCACAGTTAAAAAGACCTTTGACAGTCGTCCAAAGTGCTGCACAGAGCATCAACAGAAATAAAGGACAATGCATGTACAAAATTACAATATGACATGCATGCCATCACACATTCACACATACAAAATGTTTGCATGTACATAGACATTATGCGCATACATACGCAGACATGCACACCTAGAGTCATCATAGTCAACAATGCAAATAAACATTTAAACAGAAGCTAGCCAGGAGTAGAGGTCCTGGATCCAAAAGCCAAGGAGAAAAAATGTGTTTTTAAAGCGCACTTAAACCTCTCTAAGGATCCTGCATGTCTGACATGTAATGGCAAGCTGTTCCATAGTTTGGGAGCAGCCACAGAGAATATTAAACATGTTCAATATTTACGATAATCGGCCCCGACTTTCGTGGCCGTTTTAATGCAAAGTCATCTTGTGTGTGGAAAGCCGGTGTTGTGTGCGGTGGAGAAGCAGCGCCTGCTCACCGGACTCTGCTCACCAAGCTCTGCTCACCAAGCTCTGCTCACCGAGCTCTGCATGCTGCTCGCGGTGAGCGAGCCACTTCTCCACACAACACCGGCAATCCTACAGAGAGCCGCGGTGCAGCCCTGGCTTTACATGAGGTTCACACAGACATTCACGCACACGGGAGATTTCCTGATAGCCGAGAGCAAAGACGGTAGCGCTCGTAGCCGGCTACAGTGGCTAACAACAATAGCAACCTAGATGTTTAAACGTGACCGCCTCACAGCGCGTCATGTGACAGCGCCGCTTCTGCTCGGTGTCCGGAGCCACCTATGGGAGCCACAGACACACAGGTGGGATCACTGTAAAGGCTGAAGTGTCCTGCTTTCATTAACACTAGAACCGCCGACATTCCAACACCCCCTAGAACCGCCGAGGGGGGTAATTTTTACCCCCCCTCCACTCCGTGATCAATCACAAGGATGTACTTTTTTTTAAGCAGTAAAGTTGTTCATTTTCATCATTTATTTTAAATAATAAGTAGTGCATAATAAAAATACGTTTAAATTTCGAATCTGTGGGGATAGTTATTCATTTTACAGCTGCTTTAGCTAGACTATTTCGTTGTGAATTGAAAACGTAAAAATACATTTTGCCGTTTTTTCAATCCCTCTCCCTCTCTCGCTCTCTCTCACTCACACACACGCACACAGACACACACAGATGCGCACACAAACACACACAGACACACACACAAACAAACTTACGTGTATGGTTTGACTGAGGTGCTTTCCGTGGTTCTGCACTTTCAGTAGCAACACAGACGCTGTACACACGCACGATCGTCCTGTATTCTAATCAATACGGAACACTGTCCACACGCTGCCTGTCCACAGGCACTTCATGCACATTGTTGAGATTTAGTTTTTAGTGCGTTTTGACACCGCATTTCCTCCTCTTCTCTTCGGGCATGGTCAGCAGGATAGGTAGGCTACTTATCAAACGGCATGTAATATCCGTTGCTAAGCAACCGGACAGCGGCGTGAATGTTGAGCACGGCACTAAACAGCTGTTTTCTATTAGGGGTAAAAATGACTCCTCGGCGGTTCTAGGTATAAATGATCATATTTTTTTTAATTTTTAACCCACAGACTTCAAAATTCACTAGATGATTAAGGAACCCATTTTAGGAAAAGTCATGAACTGAGAGAAGTGGAGGTTTTGTTTTAACAGAGTTACACACATTTAAAAACACCAGGGGGGTAAAAATTACCCCTTGGCGGTTCTAGTGTTAAAAAAAAATAAATAAAAATACGTCGCTCTCATTCAGTGTCCAGTCCAGAGATAGAAAGATTATCTACAGCAATACGGATCTCTTTCTGAGTTTTCTGACCAGGGGGGTGAAGATTCTGAAAAATCGTTATGTGTGTGGTGTGTTGTGTTTGGAATATCGCTACGATCAAAACTGTTCAATGACAGATTTTTTATCTTCATGTGTGGGGTCTCTCACAGATAAAAAATCGGATAAGATTTTGAAAATCTTTATGTGTGTGGCAGGCTTAAGGGCTATGAGAATTTTCAGAGTCCATGCCCTCTCTAAGTTACCTCCATACTACCCCTCCTTGAACCGCCACCTTACCGTGGTGGAGGGGTTTGAGCACCTGAATGATCCTGGGAGCTATGTTGTCCGGGGCTTAATGCCCCTGGTAGGGTCTACCAAGGCAAACAGGTCCCAGGTGACGGGTCAGACCTAGAGCGGTTCAAACCCCCTTATGAAAAAGAAGAGACCTGGGGGGGAAAGAGCCTGATCTGGTGCAGGAGGTTGAGAGGTATCGGCTAGAGATAGTTGGGCTCACCTCCACGCACAGCCTGGGCTCTGGAACCCAACTCCTCGAGAGGGGTTGGACTCTCTTCCACTCTGGAGTGAGAGGCGGCGGGCTTGTGTGGGCTTGCTCATAGCCCCCCAGCTCAGCCGCCATGTGTTGGAGTTCTCCCCGCTTAACGAGAGGGTCGTTTCCCTGCGCCTTCGGGTCGGGGATCAGTCTCTCACTGTTGTCTTGGCCTACGAGCTGAACAGCAGTGCAGAGTACCCGGCCTTCCTGGAGGCCCTGGGAGGGTTGCTGGAAAGTGCTCCAACCGGGGACTCCATCGTTCTGCTGGGGGACTTCAACGCTCACGTGGGCAGCGACAGTGTTACCTGGAGAGATGTGATTGGTAGGAACGGCCTCCCCGATCTGAACCCAAGTGGTGTTTTGTTATTGGACTTCTGTGCTAGCCACAGTTTGTCCATAACGAACACCATGTTCGAGCATAAGGGTGCCCATCAGTGCACGTGGCACCAGGACACCCTAAGTTGGAGGTCGATGATAGACTTTGTAGTCATATCATCGGACCTCCGGCCGTATGTCTTGGACACTCGGGTGAAGAGAGGGGCTGAGCTGTCAACTGATCACCACCTGGTGGTGAGTTGGATCCGCTGGCAGGGGAGGAAGCTGGTCAGACCTGGAAGACCCAAGCGTATGGTGAGGGTCTGCTGGGAACGTCTGGCGGAATCCCCTGTCAGGGAGGTCCTCAACTCCCACCTCCGGGAGAGCTTTGACCGGATTCCGAAGGAGGTTGGAGACATGAGTCCGAATGGACCATGTTCTCCACTTCCACTGTCGACGCGGCCATCCGGAGCTGTGGCCGTAAGGTCTCCAGCGCCTGTCGCGGTGGCAATCCCCGAACCCGGTGGTGGATGCTGGAAGTAAGGGATGCCGTCAAGCTGAAGAAGGAGTCCTACCAAGCTTTCCTAGTTCGTGGGACTCCCGAGGCAGCTGACGGGTACCGGCACCGAAAAACGGTTCAAATTAGGAACCGGTTCCTAACGTCCGGTTCTGGAATCGTTAAGAAGCTGTTTGCATTTCGATTCCTCTTATCGGTTCCTAAATGTCCGCACTAGTTTGTTTGTTTTACTCTGCTCGCACTAGTTCGAAGTAATTTGACCTGCCCCGCAACACCGCATCTATTTTCACAACCTTCCCCACCGCTATTAAACATCCGAGAGCGGGCTTTTGACTTTGAAAGGGCAGACAGAGGCGCTGTGTTGTCGGTAGCTTGTCAGTGTGGCGCTCATAAGGAGTGGGAGAGTCACAGCGCAGCCGCCGTGGTGGCTGCCTCTCTCCCTGGTCCATGCTCTCAGTGAAGCCAACCCCGCTCTGCTGATGCACCCAGCCGCCGTAGCGCTCCAGGCGCGCGCACTGGGCTCCACAGCACAAGATTGTGCGACCAGACAGACTCGTTAACATGTGTGCCTATCTGAAACTGCCTCCGCTCCAGGGTGCTGTGCTTCGGTTCCACGTCCAGTGAAATCAAATCAAAACTGTTTTTGATTTGTCATCATGACTGCTCCAGTGTTTGTTTTATTTTGTTGCATAGACATTCACCTGTTCTGCAGCTCTTTGTATGTTAGACTGCTTGCCAAGTTTCAGTTTTATAGTTACAGTTAGGGATCCTCCCTTTTAATTGAATACCATAGTTGGCAAAATCTATTTTTGGAGGCCTTTTGGACATCTTATAAGCTGTGTAAGATGTATGTTTGAAGTCCAAGCATGCATGAAAAAATGGCCTGTGTGAAGAGTTTGTGAAAAAAAAAAAAATCCTGTGAAATAAGTTGTGACCTGTTGACCTGTTCAAGGAATCGGAATCAAGAATCGTTTAGAACCGGAATCAATATAGAGAATCAGAATCGTTAAAATCCAAATGATGCCCAACCCTAGTCGTGGCTGACACGCCTCTGCAACATCGCGTGGCAGTCAGGGACAGTGCCTCTGGATTGGCAGACCGGGGTGGTGGTCCCTCTCTTCAAAAAGGGGGACCGGAGGATGTGTTCCAACTATCGGGGGATCACACTCCTCAGCCTCCTGGGGAAAGTCTATGCCAGGGTGCTGGACAGGAGAATTCGGCCGATAGTCGAACCTCGGATTCAAGAGGAACAATGCGGTTTTCGTCCTGGCTGTGGAACACTGTACCAGCTCTATACCCTCCGCAGGATACTCGAGGGCTCATGGGAGTTTGCCCAACCAGTACACATGTGTTTTGTGGATCTGGAGAAGGCATTCGACTGTGGGGGGTGCTCTGGGAGTATGGGGTCGAAGGCCCTCTGCTGAGGCCCCGGGGAAGACCCAGGACACGCTGGAGTGACTATGTTGCTCGGCTGGCCTGGGAACGCCTCGGGGTGCCCCCGGAAGAGCTGAAGGAGGTGTCCGCGGAGTCCATCCAAAGTGATTCGAATTACTGGGAAATGTGCATTAAAAGAAATTTGAATCGTGTGTGTTTCCATCTACAGACTTTGCACCCCCCTGGACGGACTGATGGTCTGATTTGAACACATTAGCACGATATGTTTGTTACCATCATAACGCGACCTGTCTGTATGTGAGTGTGAGAGAGAGAGGGAGAGAGTCGCGGCCGGCACAGACTTTATTAATGATAAACGCTGGATGCGCTGGTCATCATGTCATCAGCATCAACATCAAAATACACCACAATAGTTTAGTTTTTACTGAGGAGGACTATGAAGAACTGCAGTAAAATCATTATGAAGGTGTG
Organism: Decapterus maruadsi; assembly: GCA_030347415.2. Taxonomy (NCBI): domain Eukaryota; kingdom Metazoa; phylum Chordata; class Actinopteri; order Carangiformes; family Carangidae; genus Decapterus; species Decapterus maruadsi. The sequence goes on along the minus strand of CM064904.1, from coordinate 1,514,858 downwards.
TGGGGGCTTTTATTTTGCCGTGGCGGTGCAGAAACCCTGATGTTGTATTGTGAGTGAACTGCAAACACGCTACGTCACACTTCATTCGCATACAGCTGTTTCCATCCCATTTGAATCAAACAAAACCCGGCCATAGTATTTTTCAGTTTGTGCGAATCAGGGGATTTTAATTCGAATCACGCATTTCCGTCATCATTTTCTGATGCGATACATCTAGATGCGCATCTAAACAGCTGATGGAAACGCACCTAATGAGTGAAATTAGAATTCTGGGTAAACTATCCCTTTAACATATAGAGGAAATGGAAATTGTGATGTGTTTCTGTGCAGGTGGGCTGTCTGCTTCTCTTCATTGGGATGGGAATCTTCATGTTCTCTGCCATGGTCTACACTGTGGAGCATGATGTCTACAACACTAACTTCACCTCCATGCCACATGCATGGTGGTGGGCCACTGTGAGACACGCACACGCACACACACACACACACGCACGCACACACACACACACACACACACACACACACACACACACACACAAGGATGGATGGAAAGGTCATGACAGCACAAATTATTTGTCTAAAACTAACACACTAAATATTATTTTATTTGTATAGAAATATCAGAGCAATTGACTCAGTTGATAATTAAAGAGAACAAAATAAAAAAACACATTGGTAGAATCAAAAGCAACTGGACTGGTTATTTGTCTCGGAAGATGTTTCACCTCTAATCGAATCGCTTCATCAGTTCATGTACGCATTTGACCAGGCTGGGACTGGTGTGGAACCTCTTGTGTGGGCGTTCACAAGGCTAATGATGTCACTGGTTCCCTTTGTGCTCCAAGTGCCAACAACAGTTGTTTAAGTGTGTTATAATGACAGTCATTGGAGTCACTTGCCACTTGTGAACAGTTGTTCTTTGAAGTTAGATGCCTGAATCTCCTGGGAAGGATGAAAGGGCAGCAATGTAAATTGGAGATAGGTGGTGTCTGAGACCTCCTCCCCTGTTGAGGAATGGTTACATGATACTTTTACATATGGCGTGTTTCCATTAGCCCTAAAAAATGGGACCTGGTACAGGTAGTACCAGGTCCCATTTTTAGTACCTCCTCGGCCCTGGTTCCAAGCGAGCCGAAGCGTTACTATAACGTGACGTCAGCGTGAGCTGGACATGAGAATCAAACCCGGAAATTTCAAAAACAGAGCGGCAACAGCGCCAGCTGATCTGTATCGAGACTGTTGTTATTCCTTCACCTGAGGAAACTGTTGCTGTGTGTGAATCCACACTGTGGTCTGTTAATGAGGTGCAGACGAGTGAGTTTGGATCTGACAAGCGGATCGATTGGACAATGCTGCCCCGCGAACAGCCCCATGCCGACCCCACCCCCGCTGAGGAGTTACTGGAGAACTCAGCTGTAATGGAAACACAATCAAACCGAGCCAAGCCGTGCCATGTCGTACTGTGGAAAAGCGCCATTAGATGGCTTCTTTTACTCCTCATTCAAACCACCTGTCCTCTCTGTCTAGGATGTGAACATTGCTGTCCTCAAAGGAGTGGGCTTTCTCCTTGAGATGTAAATGGGCAGCAGAATCCAAGCCTGAGGAGTTAGCTCTCCTGTGTTGGGCCATACGTTTATGCAGTTGTTGTTTTTGTTTCTCCAATGTAGAGGTTTTTGCATTCCTCATTGCACAGGACTGCATACACCAGGTTGCTTTTGCAGGTGTGTGGTGTTCTGGCCTTGGGATGTCCCAGTCTCTGTCTGGGTTTGAAATACTTGTGTATTTGATACGATGTTTGTTAAAGATCCTCCTGAGTTTTTCTGATACTCCAGACACATATGGAATGACTATGTTGTTTCTCTTGTTTTGTTTTTCTTTCGCAAACACTTTGCTGATTTTCTTTCTGGAAGCAACTGCAGTTTTCACAAAGGTCCAGCTAGGGTAACCACCTGAGAGGCAAGCACCTGAGCACCTGAGAGGCAATTTACAATGCTGCCCTTTCATCCCTTCCCAGGAGATTCAACAATCTAGCCTCAAAGAATAACAACTGTGTCTCCAACGACTGTTGTTATAACACAATAGAGCACTAACAAAGTCGAAACCAACTTTCCACCAAAGACAAAGTGAAAATTATAGTTGTAATGCAAATAGAGCTATTATGAACTATTATTATGAAACAAGCCTTTGGGCTTCATTGTGTTTTTATCCTTTTGAACACGTGTCTAATGTTGTTCAATAAAGTTTCAATCAATAAAAAAAAACTTGTGACCTGAATATTTTTAGTGTGCTGCTTAGAACATCACAGCTTTGAACCAATAACCATGTCCGAAGAATACACATCCTTCCTTTAGACGGTGTCAATTACAGTACAATGTCTTCATTTAGGTCACAGTTTGTGTCCCCATGTCATTTTGTTATGAAGTGTCTACATTCATCTCTCTGCCTCTGTCTGATTTTTCAGGTGAGTATTTCCACAGTCGGTTATGGCGACATGGTCCCAGAGACCAACCTGGGCCGGATATTCGCCTGCATCTGCATCTCCTTTGGCGTCATCCTCAACGGCATGCCCATCTCGGTCCTCTACAACAAGTTCTCTGACTACTACACCAAGCTCAAGTCCCATGAGTACGCCGCCGTCACCAAGGCCCGTGGGAAGGTGCACTTTACCAGGAGGGCAGCCAAGAAGATCACAGAGTGTTGCGAGGAAGTTGTTCAGTTGAAAATCTCACACCTGGAGGGACATTCTCCAACCCGATAGAGTTAAATCCTTAGAAGTGTTTTCAGCATATTATTGATTCTTGGCAGGATGCTGATGTTGATGCTGACAGATGTATAGAATAATCACTTCATTTTCTCAGTCGCTGTGTCAGGCATTAGAGTGGTTTGTGTTGTTCCTGAGGGAACATTTTATTTCGCCTCATGTGGTGTATTTGTGCTGATGAAGGGAAAAGTATGCAGTTTTTGTTATTTGTTGATTTCTATTTATTAATGGTTACTTAATTTATTCCTGATTGTGAAGATGGGTGGCAGTCGATGATTATGGCTGTTCATATTGATATACATAGCAGTGTTTCCTCCACATTTTTCCTCCATTTTTTTTTTAAATTGTTGCAAATACACCACCGCCACATGCCTCCACCTTCACAGCAGAGTCCTGCACTGCACCTCGCGAGTAGCTACTAAGGTAAACTACAGATAACTATCTTGCTCAGCATCTACTCTTTGTACCTCGTCTGCACTTTGATGACAGACCACAGTGTGTTTGGTTTTTCAGCAGAATCATTTAACTCAGCTGACGGAAAAACAAGTCTCTCTCAGGACAAATCAGAGGTCGCTGTTGCCGATGTGTTTTTAAAATCAGCCGGTTTGATTCTCGTGTTGGACGTCACGCTCGAGCGCAATTGGAAAAGAAAAAAAAGTCTGCTGGGCTTATAATGGTCATAATGTTGGGGGTGGGGGGAGGGCACTCCTTAAAAAAATCCTAGAGGAAACACTGCATTGGGCTTGAAACTGCCATCTAAGATGAAAACAAGGACAAGAGAAAGGGGAAGGAGCATGTGCCTCTGACAGAAAAATGGTCAGGAAAGGCAGCAAGGTGGACTTGCATTGTATTTCCTTGTATCTATTATATTGTTCATATATAATTTTTGGTCTTTATTTTATTCTATGTATGTGTCATCATGATAAAATGTGAAAAAAGTCTTAATTGGAAGGTGTTTGAAGATCTGGTATAAAGTAGTCTGAAGGACATTGTAAATGATAAATCATACATAATTTTATAACTTCTCTGTCATTTACATTTTCATTTACAAATTCTATACCTTATTCATTCATTTAAATAAAGTAAAAAATAAAGATAACATGTTTTCATTCTGAAAGAGACCACATGAAGGCTCTGAGGTAAGCTCCAGCACAGCCACACACTCCACGGTAGTCTGTATAGGGTCCTGACTGGGTCTGACCTGGTTAACATCTCTATTATTCCGAAGCTGTTTAATGACGGTAAAAATTAAACTGCATAGATTATTTTTTCTGTGCTGTGCTGATCAAAGCAGCTTAAACCAATAAAATTCATTTTACATGAATAAAATCTCTTTTAATCATTATTTTGTGTTACATTATTGAATGATTTAGTTGTAGGCCGTGTTCTAAGCGGGCTAATGTATAGTTGGTCGGTTGTTATGGAGAAATAAACCCCAACAGGTGAGGGATTTCATACAATCTGAAGGGGTTTCTCCATAACAACGTCCAAATCCATTACATAGCTGAGGTGTGTACAAATAATCATAAAATAAAATTATGCACATGTTTTTACATTAAAATGCCAAAGTGCACAATTCAGGATTCAGATTTGAAATATAAAAATACTACATTGATTTAAGCTTTAGCATTTACTGCTTAAGTAATCAGATGAGCAATTCTCAAAATAGTGCAGTCCAGTACAAAGAGATCCCTTGCATTTTCATCCCGTGAGACATTTTTCTTCTAATTTACTTTAATTTTTCCAACTGACAGAAACCCATCAGGGCAACAGAGAACTTCATCCCTGCAAAGTTAACTTACTTACCATACACAACGTTGAAAAGCCTCAAGTCTTTAAACTTTTTTTTGCCGTGACGGCCAAACATATTGTACTCCAACGCCAGCTCGTTTGAGAGAATGAATCTCATCATTCGCCTCGTTGCATCATCCACACTTGTGCCCCCTATATAAGACAATGCGCTACAAAGATTTAAAAATTCAGACGTAAAATCAACTAAACATTTGAAGTTGTAGCCTTTCTGTAATTTACTCTAATGTAACACATAACACGTAACACTAATGAAAATCAATTTGGAAAAAAGTAATAATATTAATTTAAAAAAACGTACAACAGAAGACATCAGCCTGGGGTCCCCCAGTTTTTCCTCAAGAGCATCAATATCTGCTGGCGTTTGCAGGGGGAAGACCACTCCATCCGGAACCTCCAGTGGTGACGCATCTTGCTTCTTCAATAGGACATTTAACATTTTGCTGTGGACTTTCTGGGTTTCCTTAATTTCTTCCACCATTGTAAGAATTTTAGAGAACATTGTTTCAGTGGAAGGGGCGGCTCGCTGGGCAGTGGGGCTGAAGGCCGGCTGGACAGTGGAAGGGGCGGCTCGCTGAGATTGATAAGATGAGCATTAAAGCAGATATCAGCGGTTCGGCCGTTTTGGCTAATGCTGCGTTCAAGGCAGGCTTTTGAAACCGTAAGTTACAGCTTCAAGTCACAACTACAACTTAATAGCGTTCCAGGTAACCTGTAACTCGTGTTTTTACCGTCCTGTTGTCTGTGAAAGTCACTATAACGACCACTTGTAACTTCCGACCCGTGAACTCGTACCAGATCAAACTGGTATGACTTCACAGGAAGGAAGTTACGAGTTTCCTTGAACGCACCATGAGTTAGCAGCCCCCGCCCTCGTCAGGCATCTATTGGTCCTCGTGCTACGTCACCACATTCACGCGCACCCCTTGGCTGCACACACAGCCCTTCATGCCGTTCTCTCTCCTCATTGGATAACACTTGTATCCCACAAGAAAAAATTTCTCCTCCGTTTACAGCAGAGCAGAGTGACGGAGAGACTCGTGTTACGGCTGAAACACTCCATGTAAGTGATTGCTGACGGAAAATAGGACTATTTAGGACTTATATTAACAAAAACATTCCGCTGATATCTGCTTTAACATGCATTCACAAAAGTAAAAATCTACCAAAATAATGAAGCTTACCAGTTTCTCAGCATTACTCTGAGAGATGATCTTACCCTGCTAGACTGCCCAGGTGAAATAAGTCCTTTATGTGGGAAATGCCAACCTAAACTTCCCTATAGACCAATTCGGCGAAATAACCATTAGTCGAACGCCGCCATTACTGCGGTGTCAGCTCCCAGTCAGGCAGCTCTGGGCTCTGTGTGCGAAGCGGCCGTTTGAATGCAAGCGCCAAGAAGTGGACCTTTTTCTTCTGTAAATATGTCTAGGAAGGCTGGGAGGACATGTGCCGTCCTCGGCTGTTCTAATTAGGGATGGGACTTTATGTCGACAAATCGACAAAAAATCGACACATGCTCCCCTCGACAAAAAAAATAGAGTGTCGATTTGTCGAGGGGGCGGGGCTTGTGGGATTTCCAAATTGCTTTTTTTTTTGTTGCTTTTAATGTATTACATTTCCTATCAAAATACACATTATACAGTGCCAATTTTCCTAAAATGGAATACAATATTTTAAATAAAACAAATCTACTTTTTCTAAATGAGATCGCTACTTGACCCTCATTCAACTTAACGTGACGGGAGCGTGTGCGCGTGACAGGCGACAGAGTCAACATGGCGGCGGCGGCGGGGAGCAAGAGCAAGGTGTGGAGGAGTTTTATCAAAGTCAACGATAAGTTAGTGAGGTGCAAATTGTGCAGCAAGGACTATGCTTTTCACACATCCACGTCAGGGATGCAGGCGCACCTCGACAAAAAACACCCGATGTCGTCTTCATTATCACAGAGCAGCATGGACGCCTTCAAAGTGCGAAAGATCGACAGTCGCACGGCGACTCCGCACGGCGGAATGTACCTGCTATTTGTAAGGATCTGAGAATAAACATTTTAACTCATTGGCTGCCATTGACGATTATAATCGTCAATTATGCTTTTCAACGGGGGTGGCTGGCGGACGGTCTGGAGAAGCTTGTCCATCAATATTGGAGCTGTAACTGGTGTAATGACAATTTGACACCTGTAGATGGCAGCAGTGCTCTGTTTGGATGAGATATTGTGAGAGGACGCTAAGTGATGAAAGAGGAGAAGAAGAAAAAAAGAGAGAGGTAGTTGGAAAATCACGGACGGATAGAGGAACGATGGCTAAACGTAGCGCGTCATACAAGCAGCTCACGCTCGAACAGTTTGGTCTCGGCAGTTCGGTGAGGGAAAAGAACAGGGGAAAAGAAATAGGTGGTGAAGATGACACCAGGGCTCAACCTGGGCCAAGTGGAGAGGGTCGGCGCAATAGCGGCGCGCGCCGGGGTGTTTTGACACAGCCAGGCTCACCCGACCCACCTGAATCATCTGACGGTTCGGATTCAGAGTTCAGTGAACCTGACCCGGACTCATCAGATGAGTGGTTGCCATCTGGAGGACGGAGCAGCGAGGACTCGTCCCCCGAAAAACATGAAGGTAAGAACTAACTTGCTAACGTTAGCTCTCTAACTTTTACTGCCGTCAGATGTTTGATAACAGCTTTGATCACAGCGATCAAAGCTGTTATCAAAGCGATCGAGCGGCATCACCGTCCGGAATTCAAAATATTTTAACTTTTGTTGTCTGCCGCGACCGCATCTTCAGCCGAATGTGAGGAATGAGTTGATGTTTACTTTGCCATAGCAACATGGTGACGCGTGTTTTTAACGCTTGGCCCCGCGGAGCTCATTGGCTGTTTGCCTTCTTCTGTCTCCTTATAAATGCAGCAAGTCCCACTATTATATTGTATATCATACACTGTTTACAATTTACAGATTGTGCATCCAGCAGAGAGCCTACTCTTCCTGTTGGCAGTGTGGAGAGGCAAGGTAAAGAAAAAAAAAAGCCTACTTTTCTACACATCACACCACAGCAAAAATGAATGTAGTAATAATGGTAATTGTATTTCTGTTGTATATCCATTTCACAGAAGGATTTAGGAAATCAGTTGTTCCTGCTGTCATCAAAATGCACAATAGAGAATGTGAAGTTACGTCACGCCGTTGGACGTTGGCCGCCATCTTTGGAGGATCGCGGATGTAAACACTTGCTCGCCCCCCCTGAAAAAAATTCCCAAAGTCGCTTAAAAGTAATGATGGTGGGACAGTACTGCTGCATAAACAATGCCACAGTAGTATATGCACTAATACGAAAAACGAGATAGTTCACAATGTCTGGATAAGTCAGTGGAGGGAGTAAATCTGGGTCTTAATAAGTTGTAGTGTTTCTGTTTACCTTTGTTTCTCATTAAATTTGAATTTATCATGATACGTTCCTCCTTCCTTTCCCTTCCTCTTCTCCGTTTCTTTTTTGTTTTCTTTTTTTGTCTGTCTTCCTCATCTCTTTTTCTTTCTCTTTTACTTTTTGCTCGTTTTCCTCCGTTTTTCCCACTCTGTTTACGTTTGCGTTCCTCCAAAGATGGCGCCGACGTCCGACAACGGCAAAGCGGCGTGACGTCAGCTTCACATTCTCTATACCTCTTGTTAGTTATACATGTTTACTTTTTTATATCATTGTTATTTGAGCTGCTGGACTAAATGATTTTTCCTCCCTAGGGATAAATGAAGTATTTTCTATTTTATTCTATAATTTACAGGTCGAACATTGAGCAGGGGCCGTGCATCAACCAGAGGTCGTGCACGTTCTTCAAGCAGCGGTGGGCAAGATTCTGGCTGGCAAGATTCTGGCTGGCAACCAAATCAAATCCCCTTCTCTGCAACCCCTGGACCCCAGGGAGCTGCTGCGGAGCTTGACTCTAATCTGCCAGCTGACTTCTTGGAGCTCTTCCTGACTGAGGAGCTCCTCCAACATATCGCAGATCAAACAAACATATATGCTGGTCAGTATTTTCAAACACACCCTGACGATCAACCTCATAGCAGAGGTAAGGCATGGAAACCAGTGTCAGTCCAAGAACTAAAAACCTTCTTTGGATTCAGTTTTCTAACCGGCTATATAAAAAAACCAAGCCTTGAGCTCTACTGGAGTGTGGATGAGATAGACGCCACACCCTATTTCAACCAAACTATGCCAAGGAATAGGTTTCAGATTATATGGAGGTTCCTTCACTTAAACAATAACGCATCACAGGATGCGAGTGACAAAATGTATAAAGTCCGCCCCGTCTTGGATTACGTTGTAAAAAAATTCAAAGATATGTTTCAACCTGGGCAAAATATTTGCATTGACGAGGGAATGATGCAGTGGCGGGGGCGACTATCTTTCAGGGTGTACAACCCACAAAAACCCGTAAAATATGGCATCAAGTCCTACATCCTCTGTGACTCCGCCACAGGGTACTGCTTTAACATGCAGCCCTATGTGGGGACAGCTAGTACTCTGCCAGACATCGTGCTCTCCCTCCTTGATCGTCTCCCAGGCCATGGCTATACATTGTATATGGACAATTTTTATAACTCTGTAGGTCTCTGTGAGCAGTTATTGAGGGCACAGACCAATGTCTGTGGAACACTGAGAAAGAATAGGGGGGAACCTAAGATCATCACAGAATTGAGTAAGACTGACTTGGGTGTGGGGGGAAAAGTTGTGCGGCACAATGAGAGAGTGATGGTCTTGGCATGGCAAGACAAAAGGTTGGTGAAGATGGTGACAACCTGCCACCAAGATAAAATGCAGAGGGTTGACGTGTGGCAGAAGGGACACAAGGACAAGGTTCCTCTGTTCAAGCCAGAATGTGTTGTGGAGTACAACAGGTCCATGAACGGGGTGGATAAGTTGGACCAGAACATTGCCTACTACCCATTCATTAGAAGATCCCTCAAGTGGTCCAAAAAGTTTGTGGCCTACCTTTTCCAGCTATGCATGTTTAACGCATATGTTCTCCACAGATCCAAACACCCAGGCCAGTGCAAAACCCTCCTGGAGTTCATGCGCAGGGTCGTGAGGACCTGGACTACAAAGGAACATGTGGAGGAGGAAGAGGAGGAGGAAGCTGCAGGTATGGGTGCTGAGTCGGACGGAGACGGAGAAGGCCGACGTACTCCAAGGGCACCATACAACATTGATCCAGAGCACAGGCTGGACGGACAGATAAAGAAACACAAACTGGAGCACCTGATGCCCACCAGCAGGAAGGCAAGACCAACCAGGAGGTGCAGAGTCTGTGCACGCAGGGGCCAGCGCAGGGAGACCAAAATGTGGTGCACATCCTGTTGTGTCCCCTTGCACCCAGGAGAGTGTTTCACAGCTTATCATACCAAGCTGAACTATTCCGTGTAGTGGTGAAAACACGCACACATGCACATACACGGCCACACACACTCACACATGCAAGAAGAGAGAAGAGAGGAGTGGAGAGGGCGATAAGACAGGAGGAGATGACGCAAGGAGATGAGAGGAGAGGAGGCAAGGAGATGAGAGAAGAGGAGAGGAGGTGATGAAAGAAGAGGAGAGAACATGTGAGGAGAGGAGAGGAGAAGAGGAAGGAGGAGAGGAGATGAGGCGAGGAGATAAGGAGAGAAGAGGAGAGAAGAGGAGAGGAAATGAGGAGGGGAAGGAGATGAGATGAAAGGAGAAGAAGGAAGGAGAGAAGAGGTGAGGAGAAGAGAGAAGAGGAAGGAGGAGATGAGAGCAGAGGTGGCGAGAGGAGATGAGAGAAGAGGAGAGGAGGTGATGAGAGGAGATGAGAGAAGAGGGGAGGAGGTGATGAGAGGAGATGAGAGGAGAGGAAGGAGGGGAGAGGAGATGCAAGGAGAGGAGAAGAGGAAGTAGGAGAGGAGAGAAGAGGAGAAGAGGAAGGAGGTGAGGAGATGAGGTGAGGAGATAAGCAGAAGAGAGAAGAGGAAGGAGGAGAGGAGATGAGAGAAGAGGAAGGAGAGGAAAGAAGAGGAGAGGAAATGAGGAGGGGAAGGAGAAGAGATGAAAGGAGAAGAAGGAAGGAGAGAAGAGGTGAGGAGAAGAGAGAAGAGGAAGGAGGAGAGGCGAGGAGATGAGAGAAGAGGAGAGGAGGTGAGGAGATAAGCAGAAGAGAGAAGAGGAAGGAGGAGAGATGAGGCGAGGAGATGAAAGGAGAGGAGAAGAGGAAGAAGGAGAGGTGAGGTGAGGAGAAGAGGAAGGAGGAGAGAAGAGGAAGTAGGAGAGGAGTCACATGATACGCACGATTCATTTTTGCTGTACAAAAAAGTTCATTTTTTTCAAATCTTGAAATTGCACACAGTTACATATTTGTAAATAAATGATTGTTTTGCAACCAAAAGTCCTTTCTCAGTGTTGTTTTATAGAAGGAAAACACCATTCAGATGTGTGAGGTGTCACTAAAGCAAAAAAAATTAACTTCAAAGTCACTTGACATGGTTTTTTCACAAAAAGCTCGTTTTCTCAGTGTTTTGGTCAAAATCTGGTGTTTTTGGTTAAACCAGCCTATGTTCTACGCCCTATTATGAAAGAACAGAAAACACTAGAAACAAACTTTTTTTTTCTGGCAAAAGAAGAGAGTCCACTCTTTTTAATGGTAGCCTTTGTGCCTACACACTCATAGAACATAATATTCTGTGGGTCATACAAATTGTATGTCATGCCAAACGCTTGCTTTGGCAATATATATACATTGTATGATACAATGTATATATATTGCCAAAGCAAGCGTTTGGAATTACAGAAAATAAAAATGATAATCATGACAATTAAAGAAAACAACATTTACAGTGTTGTCATTACTGAAGAAAAACGTATAAACATGTAAATACAATAAAACAAAATAACATTTGTGTCAGCTGACAATTGTCATTCCCTGTCCCTCAGTCTATGGCAGGCAGAAACATAGACTGCTGCTAGTTTATTCTTCTTTGGTTCTTCCCCCAGCAGGATGGGGAGTTTTTCTTCATCTGATAGTTTTAAAAAACCTTTTGTTATAGATTCAAATTTTACAAAAAATGTTTCTCTAATATTTATATATTTTTCACATTTGGTGAGGTAGTGTAGCTCGGTTTCTGGTTGGCTGAGGCTGCAGTGACAGCACAGCCGCTGCTCTGCAGGGAGACAGGTCTTCCTGTGCCTCCCTGTTTCAATAGCCATGACTTTTCTTTCTCTGACCAGTATGAGCTACTGTGCATGTTTCAACTGTGTCCTGGACAAGGAATAACCATCTCTTCTCATCACCCAGTAAATTAAAAGGCAGTACAACAATGAATCGATGTAGTTTTCAGTGAAATACAACTTACCTTTATTTCTGTACACTCAAAATGTATTGGGTTTCTTATTTCTGCTTTACAATTGTTTCAGATATCAGTTGCCATGCTTTAAACCATGTGGTGCCAATCTGGAACTTTTTCATTACCGAAGGATTAAGTAAGGATGTGTTGAGGTTAAAGTCAAGGTTCTCTTTATTCTCATCAGACACTTTACATACTGTGTTTCAAGTCAAAGAGCCCTGCATCTGTGACTGCAATATCTCTGACCTGATGGAAGGAGTTGGGACAGGCTGTCCAAGAGGTGAGAGGAGTCTCTAACACTGCTTTTGCTCTTGACAAACAGCAATGTTGTGCAAACTCTGCAGTAGCTTGACCATATGATTGTTTCTTCTGACCTCATAACCTCAAATGCCCTCTTGTCCGAAGCACTGTGTCAATCACTGATTAATAACGACAATACATGTTCTTTACTTACTTACACTGTAACACAAACAAGGACATATAATACATGAAATACGACAAAGGAAATAATCAACACATGAACAGTGACATACAGTTTAAAGCAAGTTTCTAAAGGTGGGTTTTGAGCAATGATTTGAAAGCATTTCAGTCTGTACAGTGACAGATGTGTTGGGGAGAGACTTCAAAAGGGAGGGGGCAGCGATGGAGAAGGCTTTGTAACCCCAGGTTTTGTGCTTGATCCTGGGAGGAGGAGCGGAGGCAGTGGGAGGGGAGGGGTGTGATGGTCCAACAAGGTCAGTGAGGTAGGATGGGCCTGGTTCTGGAGGGCTTTGAAGGTGAGGAGAACTTTGAACTGAATGTGATAAGGAATTGTGAGCCAATGGAGGTTCTGGAGGTAATATAAATTCCAAATTCATTTATTAATTGTTCAACATTTGTAAAAACCTAGCACGCAGCATGTCTGTGTCTTAGTACTATCCTTTGCACTAGAGAGCAGACTGTGTTTCACTGTGAAAGCCATTCTGATAGGTACAGTTTGGAGCTCAGAAAGCAGACATGTTGAAGCTCCTTCCAAAGCATCTGAGGTGAGTGACACTCCATCCACAGGAGAGCAGGAGCACTGATGGGCAGGCTGGTTGGTGTAGGGGCAGACGAAGGGAGGCGCTGCAGGTGGAGCTCTAGAGAAATCTGTGGAAAACACAGAGAGGGTGTAAAGTACAATAGGTGATAACAACACAAAAAGAGAGGAGAGGGCTTCATGTAATGTTTTGTGTCCCCCAGCAGTCTAAGTCTATACTGTAGCTGTAGCTATACAATGGTTCAGAGCTACCTGAACCAGCCCTAACTAAAAGCTCTGTCATAGAGGAAGGTGTTCAGCCTAGACTTAAATGTAGTTAGAGTGTCTCTCTCCCTCTCTGACCCATGGAGAGAGCTGGTTCCACAGTAAAGGAGCCTGGTAACTGAAGGCTCTACCTCCCAGTCTGTTTCTAGAGATACTGGGAGTCACTAGACCTGTATTCTGGGAGCAGAGTGCTCTGCTAGGACAGTAAGGAAGGATGAGATCTTTCAGACTGTGTAAAATACTGTAGTATTGTGCCAGGCCTGTGTGGAGCTGGTGTGGTGCTATAATGCTGCCACACACCACATCATAGGAGAAGACAAAAAGCTTCCCCACTGAATTCAAACTTTAAACATTAGGAATTGATGAAATGATGACAGGGAGTCATGTCCGTGGATGTGTGGTGATCAAAATGCCCTGAATGTTTCTAAATGATGGATTCTACTCTCAACTTACCAGCTCTGGCTGTTTCAAGCTGATCCTGGTGCTGTCATAGGATGAGGTGATGCATCAGCTCACGGTGGACCCACATCTGCCAAACAGGGACACACATGACATTTCAGATTTCATTCAGACTGCTTTGTAGCCTGCGTGAATAAACATGATGCTGGTAATAAGTTACACACATTATGTGAACACAACTAGCTTTTAGTAATTTAAAAAATAGGCCTACATATTTATTCACTTCTACCATGAATGAGGACATTTCTCACAGACTTAGAAGATAAATATTCAAATGAGGTGCAGTTAAAGAGCTGATAATAACAGAAGATGTAACGTTAGCATCCAACAGCTGTTTATTAGCTACAACTGCTAGCTAGTTTACCTGTAAACATTAGCATTGCTGGTGTTGATTTTCTTCTGAAGCTAACCGTTAGCTACAGGTCAACAATTACACACTGGTTGGAGAAGTTAGGTCGAAATTATGAAAAACAACATAACGTCTGATCTACTTAATGAGTGAAGTAGTGATGAAGTCGTCAACCACAACAGAGTTTGACTCACTCACCTAGACACTCACCTCAGGACGTTGACAGCATCTCAGTGCGATTCGGTGCCCTTATTGTGAAAATCCCCCAGGGATCCTGACAGTTGTGGGGAAAGTAGCCGAAATATCACTTTATATCATTTATGAAATGGTAATCGTTTAGGCGATTTCTTGTGAGTTTGTATTTAATTTGTTTCGTTTTTTTTTTCTCTTTTAAATTGTCCGGCGCTGTAGCCAACACTCTTCAAAACCCGGAGCTTTTACTTTGAAGGCCGGTTCCGGCTCTCGACTTCCTTTTTCAATGTTCATTGTACAAGTTGGAGAAAGGAACAAGCGGGCACTTCGGTGCGCTGAATTGCGTTGTACGTCTCATGTCAATCAAACAGGAAATACCCCTAAAAACGACATTTCTAATGATACGAAGTGAACAACGCAATTTGAATTATACTTCGTACACGGACCAGAACTGCCACATTTTTGACACTGCAACTGTGAGGACTTTGCTGTACTGGGCATTGTGTGGCTTATTAGCATGCTGAGGTTTGTTTTTAGCAGGCTTGCTATGCACTCTGACTCTATCCACAGATTTAGCATCACTTGCCTGAGCTCTGGTGTCACCTCGCAGAGAAGCTTGCTGCTTTTTCACCTCCTCACTTTGACGTGAGTTCTGCATCCACCTGCATGCGTTCTGACAGCCCCTTGTCCAACAGTCCAACGACGAGTCTGTCTCTGATTAGCTCGTCATGTAGCACTCCATAGTTGCAGTTTTCAGCTAGCGCATATAATGCAGTGACGAACGAATCCACTGGCTCTCCTTCTCTCTGTTTGCGCATGTTGAACTAAGCACGCTCGTAGATAACATTTTTCTTGACCACGAAGAAACTTTGAAATCCATCACGTACCCCCTTGTAAGTGTCTCTTTCAGCCGCCGATAGAGTAAGCTCACGTAGGATGTCATCCGCCTCATCCCCCATGCAGTATATGAGCGTGTTGACTTGATTCTCTTCCGAGCTTACGTTCAGATTGCTTGCCAGGCAAAATCTTTCAAATCTCCAGATCCATTTGTCCCACTCTTGCGGCTTTGAAAAGTTGAAGGACTCCGGTGGCTGGATATTAAAGGTAGCGCACGGTCCTGGCCCCCCGGCGACTTTCTGTGCTGCCGTTGAAGCTGCCATTGCTGCTGCCTTTAACTCCCGGCTACTACCGTTAGCGTCTCCTCCGTGGCTCATCTTGTCTTTCACTTTCTTTCCTTAGCAGGTGTAAACAAACAATACTCTTTTTTTTTCTCTTTCGTCTGGCTTCTTCTCTCCACGCCAACTACAGGACTTCTGACACCATGTCGTGTTATTAAATAACTACATGAGTCCAGCTGTACGTTTAGCGTGAATGTTTATTTACCTAACGTCTGTAAAACTAAGGCTGTGTTCGAAATCATCCACTCCTTCACTCACTCCCTATCCACTACATCATGTACACGATGTAGGGAACGACAGGGGGAGAATTCGGACACTACACGGTAATTTTCTGGACGTGGTTGCGTCAGCTGATGCGCCAGGTGTTGCTGTGACGGAAGCAGACGCGCCGAGGACCACGTAAACAAACCGTATGGCCGTATGAAACAAACTACCGTAGAGGCAATTTGGCAGAATAAACGCTGATTCAATTAAATGCCCGGGCGATTAAGTGTTTACTATAGTCTTGCAGAGAAAAAAAAGAAAAGTTTTTCTCAACAGCAACTCCAACCCCTGTCAGTCAGCCCCTCGTCTCGCTCTCTCTCTCGCATGCAGGCGCACACAGACACACACACAAACACTGGTGCGCTAGCGGGACTGGTCGCGCTGGACGACAAACACAAATGGATGGACGTGTTGAAATTACCGCGATCATTCTTCATGAGGCATCTATGGAGCATTGGAAGAGTGATGGCATCCTCCTTTGCCTGACCACTCACTATCATGAAGTACCTGGTGAGTAGCTCCTGTAGACTTACTCCACAACAACTCATTGACAGTGACTGGAGAAGGACCACTGAACCATCACAGATCAGCGTGACCGGTCTGGTTTTGGCTTTTGGGCCATGCTGTCTGATAAGTTCAGAGACCAGTGACCCCAAAAAATAAGACACAGATGTTGTGTGGTCACATGTGACATAGGTGGCTACAGGGAGAGGGGAAGAGCCTTTTGATGGGTGCCGGACCACAACCTCATACACATAAAAGGGTGCTGTCTGGCCTTTACTCTTCAGCACAATGCTCTCTGTAGCATCAATATAGACGATGTCTTGTTTATGTTGCGTGGTGCAGAATGTAACTGTCCTCCGCTACACATTTAATTTGAAAGGGTCTTTTATTTTTGTCTGCAAAGAGCAAAAATATCATCACTATTCGCTACACACATGCAGACACACTCAACACCAGTGTGTGTTCTCATTTACTGAACGTGTTTACGTGAACAACCATCATGTACTCATAGTGTATTCACTATTTCAACCAATACACAGTTACAATCATGTTTAAACACATTCAAATTAATAAACTCAATCATATGTATCTATTCTAACCTATTCATATATTTATTTATGGACTACGCGAGAAGTCCGGGCGAGCCCGGCTCATAGTTTCCCTGTTGCTCGCCGTAACTAGGCAACCAGTGCTAACTAGCCTAGCCGTTTTCTGTTTACCTTGTCGAGTAACATCCATAAACAATAGCACAATACACCCGAACGGGATGATAAATCAACACTTAACACATTCACTCACTTGTTACACAAGTCTAACTCTCCCTTCTTACCTGCAAAGAGCAAAAATATCATAACTATTCGCTACACACATGCAGACACATTTCAACACCAGTGTGTGTTCTCATTTACTGAACGTATTTACGCAAGATTTCCCTTGCTCCTAACACACACACAGTGCAGCGAATACGCCCTCTGCTGGCCGGAGTTAGGTACTCCATATAGGGGAGTTTTTGTTAAGGAGACATTTTGTTAAAACAATAAACTATAATTTCCTTACCATAAATGCACAAACAATTACTATCACGTTCTGAACATCAGATATACTGACTGTAAATCACATGTAAATAATAATAATAATATAGTTCTATTAACCACTGATGGCTCTGTATGCCACATTTACACCTCTGTTTTTGCAGAAAACAGCATTACACCTTTTGGGTGTAAGCTGATATTCTGTATAACCTTCTCGTCAGGGTCATCCTCCTCTTCTCCCAGCACCCTCAGTAGGCTGAGGACTTCGTTTTTGTGTCTCCTCATTTTACTCTTTTCGCTCCATGCCAATGTTTTCATGACACCAGTTGCGGGGACTTGGTCCTTGCAACTAGTGTCATGACAGTGTCATCCAGCTTCCCAATACTGTCCAGGAAGACACTCCTGGGCATTTTTGTATTTAGGGTCTGTGACAGGGCATCTCTCTCATTAAGCCTGTGCATATTCTCATTTGTCTAGGTCATAGTATTTCAAAGGGACTTTTAAATCGAACGCAACTGGACTTGGTTATTTGTCTGGGAAGACGTTTCACCTCTCATCCAAGAGGCTTCATCAGTTCATGTACGCATCTGACCAGGCTGGGACTGGTCCAACTTTCTGGTGTGGAGACCCAGGTATTTAACCTCTTGTGTGGGCGTATCACAAGGGTGATGATGTCATTGGTTCCCTTTGTGCTCCAACTGCTAACGACAGTCGTTGAAAGACTGTCTTAGGTGGAAGAGTTGGTTTCGACTTTGTTAGGCTCTATTGTGTCATAACGACAGTCGTTGGAGTCACACGCCACTTGTGAACAGTTGTTAGTCTTTGAAGCTAGGTTTTTGAATCTCCTGGGAAGAGATGAAAGGGCAGCATTGTAAATTGGAGATAGGTGATGTCTGAGACCTCCTCCCCTGTTGAGTGATGGTTTCTCAACTTTGACATAGATGGCTTCTTTTACTCCTCTTTCAAACCACCTGTCCTCTCTATCCAAAATGTGAACATTGCTGTCTTCGAAGGAGTGGGCTTTCTCCTTGAGATGTAAATGGACAGCAGAATCCAAGCCTGAGGAGTTAGCTCTCCTGTGTTGTGCCATGCGTTTGTGTAGTGGTTGTTTTGTTTCCCCAATGTAGAGGTCTTGGCATTCCTCATTGCACTGTACTGCATATACCAGATTGCTCTTTCGAGTGTGTGGTGTTCTGTCTTTAGGATGTACCAGTCTCTGTCTGAGTGTGTTGCTGGGTTTGAAATGCACCGGGATACTGTGTTTGTTAAAAATTCTCCTGAGTTTTTCTGATACTCCCGACACATATGGAATGGTTATATTGTTTCTCTTGTTTTGTTTTTCTTTCTCAACCATCTTGTTGGTTTTCTTTCTGGAAGCCGCTGCAGTTTTTACAAATGTCCAACTCGGGTAACCACAGTTACCCGGTACACTGGTAGACTGGTACATCCTAAAGACAGAACACCACACACTCGAAAGAGCAATCTGGTATATGCAGTACAGTGCAATGAGGAATGCCAAGACCTCTACATTGGGGAAACAAAACAACCACTACACAAACGCATGGCACAACACAGGAGAGCTAACTCCTCAGGCTTGGATTCTGCTGTCCATTTACATCTCAAGGAGAAAGCCCACTCCTTCGAAGACAGCAATGTTCACATTTTAGATAGAGAGGACAGGTGGTTTGAAAGAGGAGTAAAAGAAGCCATCTATGTCAAAGTTGAGAAACCATCACTCAACAGGGGAGGAGGTCTCAGACATCACCTATCTCCAATTTACAATGCTGCCCTTTCATCTCTTCCCAGGAGATTCAAAAACCTAGCCTCAAAGACTAACAACTACTCACAAGTGGCGTGTGACTCCAACGACTGTCGTTATGACACAATAGAGCACTAACGAAGTCGAAACCAACTCTTCCACCTAAGACAGTCTTTCAACGACTGTCGTTAGCAGTTGGAGCACAAAGGGAACCAATGACATCATCACCCTTGTGATACGCCCACACAAGAGGTTAAATACCTGGGTCTCCACACCAGAAAGTTGGACCAGTCCCAGCCTGGTCAGATGCGTACATGAACTGATGAAGCCTCTTGGATGAGAGGTGAAACGTCTTCCCAGACAAATAACCAAGTCCAGTTGCGTTCGATTTAAAAGTCCCTTTGAAAAATCTCTCTCATTGCCTCGCACCGGCCGTCTTTTGACCTGGTCCAACCAGTGGCACACAAAACAACCTCTAAATGTGACCAGGGATCCAGGATGACTCCTCTGGATGTCGTAGAGCCAATTGCTTTGACTCTGTGTCTTTTGAAGCCAAAGCTACACAACGGATGTATGGATCTAATGCCTTTAGATATCACTGAGGTCCAATTGAGGGTTTGGAATTGATAACGACGCTGTTTCTTCCTTAGCTTTGTCCAGTCTTTTCGGTCAATGAAAAAGAAACAAGGCGGTGGTGGCAGTGGATGTTTGAAGAACTTGTCTGATGTGTCGTCATCAGAAAAGACACAAAAAAAATTGCAAATAACACCAAAACAATTAAAAAGAATTAATTATTCTTGAATATCGATTCTAATTCACTTTGATAACCCTAACCCACTTTGATAATATAACCTTAGCCCTACAATAATTAGGGCGGGGACTTTAACACATTAAGATTAATTAACTTGTTGATAAAACTTATGTATTCAGTCATTATTCAATGGTACACTAAAATCCTGGTCAAATAGGTCAAATATTTCAGACCAAATATTTATATGCAATTAAAAATGTGAGTAAAGCCTCTAATTGATTAGATTATTATTTTTTAAATTGAGTCCCGGCCGTAACAATAATAATTTAATAGACCAAGTTGCTTTAGGTGCATTGTAAGACCAAGAGCCCTAGTTTGCAAGTTTGAAGCAGCGCAGACAGGCGCAAAGTCTAGTCGGGAGATTGGCAGATCGCGCTCCGCCAATATGGGTGTGGCGGCGCAGCAGGAGGCGGTGTCACAGATTCAGCTTGGTGAAGCGGAAGTTTCGTGAGAAAATGTCCCGCCGACTCTGCGCCGAAAGCAGACCACCTCAAAGCAGGTCTATCTCGGCGCAAGGCGAAGCGGAGCTGGGGGAGAGGGAGATTGGTTGACCGGCGAACAGTCCACACACGTCAGCAAAACCTCACAGACAGGTTTCCACTGTTCCAGACACATTTAGATGCAATAAATAACCACAATAACCGCTATTTAATGCAACTAATGGAATCAACACGTGAATTTATATCTATAAAGAGTGTCCCGTCACATCTGACGTCAGATCAAAGGCTGTTGGCAGCGTAAAAACTCCACCTGACTCCATGAAAACTCCACCTGATTTAACACAGCAGGGACCAACTGGCACTGGAGCTGTGGATTGCAGACTGAGGCACTGCATGTCACTACCATGTTGAGATGTGATGATCCGCGTTTTTTATTTATTTATTCATTTATTTACTTATTTTACTTATTACATCTCTCAACAGCAGCCCAACAGAGAGAGGGAGGGTGTGTGCAGTCGCAACTGACAGGCTAGACGGACAAGCAATTTCATTAACCATCATTTAACTATTTTATTTGGGGGGTATAAATCCTGGTTTGAGAAATAATAAATAATAATAATAATAATAATAATAAAACCTGGTTTGTCGTTTGCCCCATCAGATCAAAGGCTATTGGCATGCGTAATGAAACCCTCCACCATAAAAAAATAAATAAAAAAATGAAACCCTCCACCTGAATGAACACAGCAGGGACGAACTCGTACTGAAAAGCAGCTGCGGGTTGTGTGAGCGTGGATGACTGCATGTCACTACCATGTTGAGATGTGATCATCCGCGTTATTTTTTTTATTTACTTATTAATTTATCAACGGGCCAGCGACGTCAGGCAGCTGTAATGAAAAACAAAAAACTAACATCTCTCAACCACTACAGCCTCGGTGTCAGATAGTCAGTATATAGTTTGTCTCATCACAGAAAAAAGGAGAAGGACAGACAGAGAGAGGGAGGGAGGGAGGGAGGGAGGGAGGGAGGGGGGGAGAGAGCGAGAGCGTCCTTTACGCGGATTCCATCCCTGTTACAATGTTTGTTTATATTGTGATTAGTGTACATGTTACACTCGGATCCAAGAATCTTGAGCAGATCTTGTGTAGTTTATAAAAAAAAGTTTATTTACCAGCGGAAAAGCCCAGCAACAAAATAACAGGCAGGAAAACAAAACAACTGACACACCAACGTTTTTGTAAGTCTCTTTCCTGGGGGGTCTCCCTCTACGTCATGTTTTTCTTTTAACTGCTGCCTCGCGCTGGGTTTACATTAACATTCACAGGAATATAAGGTTAACTCAATTCACCTCTCATCTCTACACAGGGTTTGAATAAATGTGAGTTTCTTTATTAGTTTAGTTGTTTTTTTTACACTGGCCAGCGGTTCTCATTGTATCAGATCAAACCTGTTTAAGGATATTAGTAAACTCATTATTCAGCCACTCTGAGCTCGGACCTCCGGACCAAAACAGCTGTTTCCTCCTGGGAGAGGTTCGGCCTCTGGTGTCGCTGTCTCCTCCTCTCCTCCGTCCATGTCAAAGTAGGAAATGACATCACCTCAGTTAAAGGTGAGGAGAGGGGCTCATTTGATTGGTGAAGATCCGAATCGGCTGTGTTAATCCCACTTCAGCCTTTTTCTCCTCCTCCTGTCTCCCTCCTAGCCTCGTAAACCAGCCTCCCCCGGAAATGCATTTAATTCATTTCACAGGGGGAGTCTGGCCTCATCCCCGTTGTAACCGTTTCGCCGAAACACTCTGCCTACCGAGCCAATCAGGGACCGAAGAAGAACAGTGATAATGTCTCAACAACTCAACAAGCGCCGACTCTTGCTCTAGTTTAAGTTCTGTAATTGATGGTATTTTATTTAGAACTTCCCTTACTGCTGTTTGACGCTCCGCCATGTTTGTTGTAGGTGAGTCCAGTCCATGTAGTGATGTTTTCAGGCCCTGATTGGCCAACGTGCTGTGTCAATCACAGCGGCGACGCTGATTGGCGCGGTAGACGGCCGATTTCTGGCGAAACGGTTTCAACGGGGATGAGGCCAGACTCCCCCTGTGAAATGAATTAAATGCATTTCCGGGGGAGGCTGGTTTACGAGGCTATCTTCCTCCCTCCTCGCCATTTGCACCGGTAGGCAGGACAAGGGGCGTGGGTGCGCCGGTCTGCGCTGGGCTTCACTGCCCACGATTCTCGCAAAACGTGCCTGGACATGCCTAGCTGGCGGGGCGCAGCTGCGCTACGACCTGACTTCGACCGGTCTAGGAAACTAGGGCCCTAAGTATTTACAGTCGCAACACGTCCCTGCAATCTGGAAGGATAGAGTAGTAGTTCCTGTCCCAAAGGTCAGCTGCCCCAAGGTTTTAAATGACCTCAGACCAGTGGCTGTCTCATCAGTGATAATGAAATCCTTCAAAAGACTTGTCAGACACAGTTCTTGAGAGTAGCAGGGCAGGTACTTGATCCAATGCAGTTTGCATATAGACCAAACAGAGGGGTAGAAGATGCCACAGTTACCCTGATTAACCAGATTGTCTAACATGCTGATTAAGTTGGGTCACACGCCAGACTGTTATTTATTGACTTTTCATCTGCCTTCAACACAATGCAGCCCCACATCTTAGCACAGAAATACTCCGTACACATGCAACCGCAGAAGCCGCCACCAAGTGACGCAATGCACGTGTAATACACATGCCACAACCATAGGTGGCGATGTAAGGTAAAATGGGAAGGTTGTTTTAACCAATCAAAATATACCAGAAAAAGAAATCACCAAAATACAAACAACAATGGCGTGCAGGGGTGACTCTTTCGTATGGACGGACAGCGAGGTGGAGTTGCTGCGAAATATTACAGACGAGTACAAGGTACAGATACTGCGAGCATCACCTAGGCCACACCCTCACACCTCAGCTTCTGCATCACCTAGGCCACACCCTCACACCTCAGCTTCAGCATCACCTAGGCCACACCCTCACACCTCAGCTTCAGCATCACCTAGGCCACACCCTCACACCTCAGCTTCTGCATCACCTAGGCAACACCCTCACACCTCAGCTTCAGCATCACCTAGGCCACACCCTCACACCTCAGCTTCAGCATCACCTAGGCCACACCCTCACACCTCAGCTTCAGCAACACCTGACATATATCCAGGAAACTCTAGGCTTGTTATGTACCAACCCAGCTCACCAAACCCACACAGCACACTTGTTCAGGGATCTGAGTCGTTATTCATCACAGCAGCAACAAAAACCCTTTTGGGGGATGATACAGATGATGTTCAATAAATGTGTAAAGAGTCAGGTATGTTTCTGTTGCATCATACAACTGTACATTTGAGTTGATAGATGCAATACAAAAGTTTCCTGAAGCCATAGTGTTATGCCTTTTTTGAGGCTACTACGTTTAGACCTACGTTTGGCCTTAAAGGAGTTTTTCTTTTCACCAGTTGTGAAGTCCACCTGTTGGTGATGTGTTAGTGTCACATGGCAGCTTTAGTACTGTACCAAAGAATTACTTTCAAGATATAAAATGCCTGTTGTGTCATGTCATAGGCATAAGTGTTATTTACTCTGTTGAAATCTAAAAACAATCTCAGCTCCTACTACTAACTGAAAGAGAGAGCTTTTTTTCAACTGTTAATAAGAAAAACTTGCATTGTACTAGTTATGGCTTAAGTGTTTTATTTCCAAAATATTGTTGAGCAGAATTTGCAGTTACCCCCAACACTGTTACTTCAAGGAGTTGCACTGGATTTTTGTTACTCCGACCCTCATTGGTCACGTGAAGAGGAGTTCGCACTTGAACAGATTTTTGTACTGTGTTGTTATTTGCAAGTGCCTTACTATTAAACAAAGCAGTATGTTGACATTACTGTCATTTGTATGCAGACGACACCATTGTTTATTGCTGTTCAACCTCTCTCACTCAGGCACTTGAGTATTTGCAAGTTGCTTTTAGTGTCATCCAGTCTCGTTTAGATGATCTTAAATTGGTTTTAAACAGATAAAACCAAGCTCATGCTTTTCTCTCTTGCAAAGGTGCTACCACAGAATACTACAAATATCTTAACAAATAAAGGAAAACCTATAGAGCGGGTCTGGAACTATAAGTATCTGGGCTTTACCTTAGATCAGGAGCTCTCATTTAAAGCCCATATAAACAAGCTGGTCACTAAACTTAGGGTGAAACTTGGGTTTTTGTTCAGAAATAGAACCTGTTACTCCCTCAAGGTTAGAAAAAAATTAGTGACAACAACCTTCTTGCCTATTCTTGACTATGGAGATGTACTTTACTTGAATGTGTCATCTAAATGTCTCCAGTCTCTAGACACTGTTTTTCATATGGCATTGAGATTTGTCACAGGGTGTAGTCATCTCACCCATCATTGTGAGTTGTACTCAAAATCAAACCTGCCCCCCCTTAGTGCACGCAGATATGTACATTGGGTGACCTTAATTTATAAGGCTCTTTTAGGCTTGATGCCTTCGTATCTCTGCATATTACTGCAAAAAACTAGCAGTAGTTATGTTTTGCGCTCTAGTTCAACCCTTGTTTTATCTGTTCCCCGGGTAAGGACTGAATTTGGGAAAAGAGCATTCAGCTCTGCCGCCCCTTCGGCATGGAACACTTTACAGAAAGAGCTGAAACTCTCTAAACTAATTTCACTTGGAGCCTTCTGCTCTATTTTGAAAGACAGGCAGCAGAAATCCACCCAACAGTGCCTGTGCTTCAAATCTTAAATTATTTATTTTGTTGTTCCAATTGTTGTATCTGAAATTGTAAAACTCTGTATATTTTTCTAAATTGTTATTCCTTGCATTTCTATGTTGACATGTATTGCTGCTGTGCCGCATGCTGCTGACCATTTTTGGCCAGGTCACCCTTGCGAAAGAGATCCTGATCTCAATGGGCTTTTATCTGGTTAAATAAAGGTTAAATAAAAAATAAAAATAAAAAACTGTATTGTAACTTGCTGAATTTATTCAGCACAAAGTTTGTAAATGCCCCAGTGAGAGATTGAGGACAAGTGGGTTCTTTACCAAAGATTATAGTAAAACGTATGATGCAAATATTTCAACAAAGAGCAACCACATTAAGTATTGGGTACTTTAACAGAGATTGTAGTTAAACCTGTAATCATTGCAGCTCTAGCAAACATAACAACATAAGGAGCAACTGCAGTATATACAGCAGTGTCTATTCAAACTTCAGACAGCAGTTAAAGTAAACTGTAATCACGACCAATATTACATTTTAAATGAAGTTGCAACCTGAGCATGAAAAAAAAACCGTAAGACATGCATGATGCTATAGACCACCTGTTAGTGTTCAGGCAGGCTGCATCTAGTGTTCCAGGTATCTGGCCATTTTTGTGGCTCAGGCCGGCTTAAGGAGGGTCAGGGTTCACAGATTTCAGAGTCATGTGCAGCTAACTCCAAACGGTGAGCTTAGCAGTGAATGGACTAAAGTCATGTTTTAGTTGAGCAATGACTCCATTTTTTCAGGCTGTTAAAACTGAAGCTCCATCGACTGCAATGCCAATGAGATTTCACAGCAAATACTCATCAAAGGCAGAATCTTGTAAGCTCAGTGCATTATATACAGAATCTGCATCAGTGCCATCTTTGAGTTCCACCAGCTCTAGAAAAATGTTATCAAGATCATCTCCACATACACACATATCTGATGAATATCATCATGTATGCTCTACCATATGCTGTGCTCTCATTAATTGTTAGGCTAATGCGGGACTTCTTTTCCTTTATATTTGATACCACCTTTTTCTTCATTTCATTCGCTATGTGGTCCACAATTTCCATACAAGCATGGCCTGAGCCATGCACATTTCACACAACAGCTCCATTGAGTTTGTGCAACTTCATCAGTGCAGTCATCTTTTTAAATGAAAATCTCTCTTTTGCAATTGAATTGAAATTGCATATGCAGTTCTGAATGAGGCTGCTGTTCCCTGCTGGTGGTTCTACCTCTGGTCTTCCAGCCCCTGTCCCATCAGAGGCTGTTTCCTTTTTAATATGATTCTCTTGGGAGAACATTAGCTACAATTTTGTCAGCGTTCTCAGCCTACAAAACGGTCCCGAAGAGGAGAAAGAAAAGAAGATTTTTGATGTTGTGTGTGTGCTGTCAGAGTTTGCTGGAGGGAGACCGTGTCATTCTCCATTTGTTTGGGAATGTCAGGCCATTTGTGGGACCACGTCTCCCGAGCCACCGACCACCTGTGCCGACAGAAAAAGGGATTACCATAGCTCTGTATAAGCTTGCTTCATGTACGGAGTAGCGGGTCGTCAGGGAAACTTTTGGTGAGAGTCAATCCATTGTTGCGTGTACGTGACATGTGACACAATAAAATCAAAGATGATGGCCGAGTGCATCACATTCCCCAATGTCGCGGAAGCATAAGAAATGGTGGAGTGTGACCAGTTGGGTACAGGGACTATGTGAATTAAAAAGGATGGCCTTCTATTGTGCTCCAGGTGGTTGTGGACGACCAGCTGCTCATCCGTGACGTATGTGTTGGTATCCCAGGCAACGCACATGATGCAGCGATATTCAACACATCCAGTCTGTTGAGGTCAATTATGAAATAGGCTACATCAGGCATCACCAAATGGCAGACCCCGGCCCGGACCCGGACCAAGCGATGGTTCAATCTGGACCCGAGACCAATTTCCGACGGGACAGCGGGCTCAGCTATAGGTCAATACTACAGATTCACTCAATTGAGCCAATCAGATCGTTTGTTTACCCCGCGCAGCCAGTGAGTCTGAGAGGGAAAGAGAAAGGAGACAAAGTGCAGCTTTGCTAGAAAATAAAAAAAAGTTGATGCTGAAGTCAAAGGCGAGCCGCTGGGCGGACGCCGCCGTCGTTTTGGTTGTGCGTGCGTGGAGGCCGTTCAGATGGGTCTCTTGTTTGCACAAACCCATTTACTTTCATGTGCGCTCACAACCGAAAGCAACGCCGTAGCAGTGCTTATTCAGTGCAACGTGCTTGTTTCCTGCTGAGTAAAAGGTTAAACAACCAGCAATTTATTTTATAAAAAAATGTGAAACTGAATGTCAGGTGATTTGTTTACAAATGTTTCCTTTTTATTTGAACAGGGAAACAAGTTTTTGCACATTTTTCATGTGTTTAAACCAACAGCTTATACAAATGTTGAAACTGAATGTCAAATGTTTTGTTTCAACAACTTTTCATTTGATTTCAACAGGAAAGTTCAGCTCTGCACTCAATAAAGTGAGTTTATTTCAGGCAGACTTGGGTCTTGGTTGCATTGTGTGGATGTGAGATGCGCTCTGCTGGGGAGAGAGCAGGAACATCAGGTGCATCATGCTGCTCTTGTCCTCCCTCTGGCTGCTCCAACACGTCTTCCTGGGGTTCCTGGTAGGCAGCATTCTGCATCTCACAGAAGTTGTAATACTATACAGGCTGATACAACATATTTCACATGTTTTGAGAATCATTCCTCTTCATTATGCATCGCCAGCGACCCTTGAGGCGCCCAAATGCATGCTCCACATGGATGCGCGTCACGCTTAAGCAGGCATTGGAGGCTGCCCTCGGTCCCCTTGCTGTACCCTCTGGGAATGCTTTCATTATGTTTCTTGTCAAGCTTTCTTTCTACTAGCTACTGGAAAGCTACAGGCTGACTCCAAACAATACAACACCTATTGTGAAAACCTCCATGTTAACTGGCCTCATTAGAATACATTGTATTCCGGGATCTCCCCAAAGTGAACAGAACAGAGAGAGAAGACCGTTGGCCACAGCAAGTGGAGCTTTTGAGATAGAAAGGCTAGCTTGGACTCAAATGGAAGCTTATGAATTAAAGACATTTTCTATATATGTATTAGGTATAGATGTCCTCCATAAAGTGCTGAAAAATAATAATTTTCATGAGAATTTGTCAGGCCAACAGTAGTTTTTTTGGGATGTTGAGGGTGATATCTTAAAATCAAGTTGCAACAAACCCCAGAATCTTTTTTTCTTGCCTTCCCCTATGTGTCAAGATACTCTCTGTCAAATTTTAGACATTACATACTTTCGCCAGCAAAATGACCCAAAAAGAGGGTTTTAGACCCCGTAGCTTTCCTGCAGCTAGTTGACCGGGTTGTCCACCCAGGTTTTAATCCTTGAAGGTCCTAGATATCATTTCTGGTGGACAACCTTTTACAACGCTCCGTGTCGGTTTTCCAAAAAAAGGGGACTTTGCCCCCTGGGTATGACTCAAAAAACATGTTGAAATCACCTCAATTCCCCCTCACCCTCCTGGCAAATTATAACTCAAGACAAATCAAATTCAATTCACTCACAATAACACAAATATCTGATTCTGAGGGTCGATTTATCATGATCAATATCTCCATCTACAATGAAACATTTACAATTGTCAATCTTTATGGCCCCAACAAAGATGACCCATCCTTCTTTCATAACCTCTTCTCACTTCTCAACAATCTTCCCAGCTCCAAACTAATTATAGGGGGTGATTTCAACACTGTTCTAGATCCATTACTCGACAGATCCTCCACTGTAGATGACAACAAACCTCGGCAATCCACAAATGTCCTAAATCAGTATATGGAAGACTATGGCCTTGGCGATGATTGGAGGCTTAACCATCCAAACCAGAGAGAATACTCATTCTTTTCACATGTACATCATTCATCATCCAGGATTGATTTCTTTTTAACTAGTAACTCACTTCACTCAGACATCTATGAGCCACAAATTCATCCTCGCACAATAAGTGACCATGCACCAATAACATTTAGGCTCAGATTTTCTCATCATAAACCAACCATTAGATGACGGTTCCAGCAGGACGTACAGACCCGCTGGAACAGCACGTTTTACATGATACAGTCCTTGATTGAGCAGAAACGGGCTCTGGGAATATACACGTCTGAATACGGGCTCCCTGACACTCTGACGGCTCAGCAGTGGACTCTGCTGGAGAAGGTGCTCTCTGTCCTGGGTCCATTCGAGGAGCTAACTCAGAAAGTTAGCTCTTCAGATGCCATGGCCGCAGACGTCATTCCAGCGTGTGTGTGTGATTAACTGTAACTGTGTGTGGCAATGTGTGATTGTAACTGTGCTTGTAATTGTGTGCGACTGTGCTAAAATAGCAAGCATGTCTATTTTCAACTTTTTTTTTCGTTCTCTGCTTTAGGTACAAAAATCGTTCCTTCTCCAGTGCTACCACTGCTGCAAATGCCAAAGAGGAGCTGAAACGTGAGCTGCTGAGGTTGCCTGGAGAACTGTACCAGCAGGAGGATCGTGACTTGAATGAGCCACCTTCAAGAAAACCACGCATGGACCGAACCACCAGCAGTCTCGACAGCATATTTCATGAAATTGCAGATGAGCAGGCATCAGCATCAGTGGGCGCAGCTGCAGTAGGTTCAAGGTGCAGCGGCGGCAGCAGCGGTGGCGAGGGAAACATCAACATCTCCCCCAGATGCGGTGGCGGCGGCAACATCTCCCCAAGACACAGCCGCGGCGGTGGAAGCCTCCCACCCTCCAGCCGTGTCAACTCTTCCAGCGGCAGCTACGGTGACGGCGCTCCCATCCCCGGCTGCTTCATGATCCAGATCTGGGGCCAGACCTAAGGACCAGTATTACGTCTACCAGAAGAAAACAAATACACCTATGGTGTGAAGTGAACAGAGCAGCAGCCGCGAGCCGCCCCGCTGCTGCTAAACTTTACAACAAGCCATTCAATAGAAGCAGAAAGCTTCTCCTCCTAACTGCCAGGATGGCCTTCCCTGGGTGTGTGGGCCTGGCCGCCCCCGCCGCCACTGCTCCGGTGAGGGAAGGCGAAGCTCACTGATCGCCTTGCCCGCCTTTTTCTTTATCTCATAATTATGAGATCAGGATCTCATAATTAGGAGATGAGGTGTCTACATTTTTTTTATCAAGTGAATGCAATGCGCTTCCGTAAACATGAGCTCTGATGGGAAAATGACAGATGATGTGAATCTTCATGAAGCTTTATGGAAGTTGGATGTGAGTGTCAGAGTGACGTCGACCTCCAGCAGCAGAAACATCACAGTTTACTGAGTTTAACTGAATCTACAGACACTGAACTGATCATTTTAATTTTACATTTATTTTTAATTACAATAAAGTTACTTTGAAAGCTCTGTAGCATTTATTAATTTATTATATGCAGAAAGAGGGCTGCCACTTCACCCGGCTGGTTCTTTGCTAAGGTGCTGGAGACATAAATAATGTCCAAAACGAAAAAGAGAATCTCCGCACACTTAGATCAATGCAGTTTCACTGTCATTCCCCCATCTCTGCCTCCCGTTTCCTGTCACTCTCTGAACTGTCCTATCAATACAGGCATGAAAAGCCAAAAAAATAAAAATAAAATAAAAGAAACACAAATACAATCATGAAACATCTCCTGATTAAATAATACACTCAAAACAGGAAAACGGGGCTCTGGGAGGTGGTGACCTTCATAAACAGAGATACCCAAACAGAAAAGAAGAGAGAAAACCAGTACATTAAATAGAATGAAGAGCTATGAATGGGTATCAAGCAAAAAGCGATCATAAACCATAGTCTATATTCTAAATGAATGTAGGATTATAACAAAACGTGCATATCGAAATCCTCATTCAGGCCCATTGGTTGAAGTGTGTCTAGAGTATCGATCCAGAATAGCTCCCGTTGGCATAATCTTCTGTCCACATCTCCTCCTCTTGGTAATACAATGTGCTCAATGCCCTGAAATCGCAGATAGGCGATAGGATGTAAGAATTCATTAAAGTGGCGAGCTACAGGATAGTTCACATCATTACGACTGATGGAGCTCATGTGCTCGCTAATCTTCTGTTTTAAACTGCGTGTAGTTTTACTTATGTAGATCTTATCACGGGGGCATTTTAATAGATAGATCACATTTTCTGTACTGGATGTGATAAAGCCTCTTACAGGAAAAAAATTGCCTGATCTTGGATGTCTAAAAATAGGAGTTTTACATGTATTGTGGCACTGAGCACAGTTGCCACATGGATAATTCCCATCCTTAAGTGGGGCCAAAAGTGTCTGTTTTGGATCTGGCTTAATGTTTGCCCGTACCAGCTTGTTGCGCAGGTTTGGGCCTCTTCTGTAGACGAAGAGGGGAGGATCCTTAAAGAGGTGGGTTAATGTAGGATCAGAGGTCAAAATGGACCAGTGTTTTAAAATGGTATTTTTGAGGATATGCCTTGGGGGTATATGTGGAGATACAAGAGACAGAGTATTGCTTATCTTTTTTGACACTTTTTTGAAGAAGATCAGAACGGGGTTTAGAAAAAAGCAACTTGGTACGCCTCATCGATACACTGTAAGGAATAGCCTCTGTCCAGAAAATGTTTTTTCATAGCAACAGCTTTTTCAGAGAATTCCTCATCTGAGTGACATAGGTAAAAAAGGTCGCGCACATCCAATGTAAATAGGTGCTGGTCTCAAAACATAAATACAGAAAAAAGAGGAGAGGAGACCGCACACTGTTGCTCCCGAGTGCAGATTTTATTTAGCACATCAATCGTAACGTTTCGAGCGCATTTTGCTCTTCTTCAGACTGATTAGAATACAATCGACGCCCCATTTTTAAGCCCTACCCAGGGGGTCACATGGTATACAACACATGATTCAAAACACCTGGTGTCCAGTATAACAGGATAAATAACACAAAATATACATACACAGTATACAATATAAATCAAGATCATCCTACAGCTAGATACGGCAACATCAGGCCAGCTGGCCGTCATATATATCTAGAAGTGTTTCCTATCTACTGTTCATTGTTTTGGGTGGACGTGTCCTTCCTTCATTTCTGGGATATAAGAAATTGAACTCTAATTTATGAGTAAATTTAAATTATATTAAATCTTTGAAAATGCAATATCCTTGTACAAACTTTGAAATTTAGCCATCTTAAAACTCAAGGGCGCCTTTATCTTTTTTGTTTTTTATCACTAGATATATATGACGGCCAGCTGGCCTGATGTTGCCGTATCTAGCTGTAAGATGATCTTGATCTATATTGTATACTGTGTGTGTATATTTTGTGTTATTTATCCTGTTATACTGGACACCAGGGGGGTATTCCATCAAAGTCGCTAAGAACATCCAGACTATGGTGTAATCTTGAAGCTTGAATGAGCGAGAACTCCAAACCAAGCCCCGACCCGTTCCATCAAACCAGATCAGGGGGGTATTCCATCAAGCTCGCTTAGCTCAAAGTCTGGCTTAAATGGCCAAGTCTCTCTTATTTGAGTGAGAGTTCAGTTCCATCAACATGGCTAAGATTAGCTCCACCTCGGTAACCATGGAAACATGGTTCGGGCTAAGCCTGACACTTCAAGCTAAGCTCCGACTTTCCGTTCCATCAACCTGAGCCTCAACTCCGTTCCATCAAAGTGGTTAACACGAATGCTATCCTTGTAACCATGGTGACTTATGCTGCCGGCCAATCCTGGTCAGGACCAGGATTAAGGTGAAGATTAACTCCATTTATGTTCAAAAAATGTCCAAAAGTCGGTTCTGCTGGTGTTTTTACACACTCACCATCATGTAGCTAGGTAATGTTGAATGATAAGATATAAAATAATGAAATTCATATATATTCATATGTTTAAAAAAAGTCTATTAAAAAATGAAAAAGATAAAATTAATCAAAAACGTCAAAAACTGAGGCATTTAAAACTGCTATTCACTATCACTTCATCTCCTTGAATTGATGGATTTGGTAAATCTGATTTTCTACAGTCAATTCTGAAATAGGCCTATATGTGATGAACCACATGAAATAGTTGATAAATGTGATAAATATCACATGTTAAAATAAATTAATACATTTTGTGAATTTGTTTAGATCTTAGACTAAATGGATCAAAGTAGCCTACTTTGGGACTTTTACACCTGTAGCCTATTTCTTATTGGTAGGTAGGGATCCTGGGGGCGTGGCCAACAATCTGCTGTGTAAAGTTACCCAGCAGGCCGTTCATCTGACCACCTCCCTCAGTCAGGGTGTCAGCAGCTACAGCTTTTACTATACAGAGTCATTTTAATAGTTTAATCACTGTTTTAAACAGACAATCCATCAAGAATAGTGTTTTCTTTTCTTCTTGTAAAGTCCTTATATTCATCATAAATCTCCATAAGCAGCCTTTAGTAGCTGTGGAGAAGCTTCTGTGCATTCATTCCCTTTGCTTTCGGCCATTTTATGATATGTTCGGCACTCGACTGATGTGGACTTGGACCAGGTGAGGCTTACAGGTGAGGCTTGAATTAGCGTCAAGTGGAGCCAGCTGATCTCCTTTGATGG
The DNA here is from genome assembly GCA_030347415.2 of Decapterus maruadsi. Classification (NCBI taxonomy): domain Eukaryota; kingdom Metazoa; phylum Chordata; class Actinopteri; order Carangiformes; family Carangidae; genus Decapterus; species Decapterus maruadsi. The sequence goes on along the minus strand of CM064904.1, from coordinate 1,481,277 downwards.
AACGGGTCGGGGCTTGGTTTGGAGTTCTCGCTCATTCAAGCTTCAAGATTACACCATAGTCTGGATGTTCTTAGCCACTTTGATGGAATACCCCCCAGCTGGCTCCACTTGACGCTAATTCAAGCCTCACCTGTAAGCCTCACCTGGTCCAAGCCCACATCAGTCGAGTGCCGAACATATCACAAAATGGCCGAAAGCAAAGGGAATGAATGCACAGAAGCTTCTCCACAGCTACTGAACGCTGCTTATGGAGATTTATGATGAATATAAGGACTGTACAAGAAGAAAAGAACACACTGCTCCAGATGGATTGTCTGTTAAAACAGTGATTTAACTATTAAAATGACTCTGTAGTAAAAGCTCTATCTACTGACACCGTGAGTGAGGGAGGTGGTCAGATGAACGGCCTGCTGGGTAACTTTACACAGCAGCTTGTTAGCCACGCCCCCAGCATCCCTACCTACCAATAAGAAATAAAGGTGTAAGTCCCAAAAGATACTTTAATCCCCTCATCAAAGTGAATATAGATAGTCACACATATTAACAATTCATTTAGCCTAAGACCTAAATAAATTCACAAAATGTATTAATTTATTTTAACAAGTGATATTTATCACATTTATCAACTATTTCATGTGGTTCATCACATATATTTCAGAATTGACTGTAGAAAATCAGATTTACCAAATCCATCAATTCAAGGAGATGAAGTGATAGTGAATAGCTGTTTTAAATGCCTCAGTTTTTGATTAATTGTATCTTTTTAATTTTTTAATAGACTTTTTTTTTTAAATATGAATTTCATTATTTTATATCTTATCATTTACCATTACCTAGCTACATGATGGTGAGTGTGTAAAAACACCAGCAGAACTGACTTTTGGACATTTTTTGAACATAAATGGAGTTAATCTTCACCTTAATCCTGCTCCAGACCAGGATTGGCCGGCAGCATAAGTCACCATGGTTACAAGGATAGCATTCGTGTTAACCACTTTGATGGAACGGAGTCGAGGCTCAGGTTGATGGAACGGAAAGTCAGAGCTTAGCTTGAAGTGTCAGGCTTAGCCCGAACCATGTTTCCATGGTTACCGAGGTGGAGCTGATCTTAGCCATGTTGATGGAACTGAACTCTCACTCAAATAAGCGAGACTTGCCCATTTAAGCCGGACTTTGAGCTAAGCGAGCTTGATGGAATACCCCCCAGGTGTTTTGAATCATGTGTTGTATACCATGTGACCCCCTGGGGAGGGCTTAAAAATGGGGCGTCGATTGTATTCTAATCAGTCTGAAGAAGAGCAAAATGCGCTCGAAACGTTACGATTGATGTGCTAAATAAAATCTGCACTCGGGAGCAACAGTGTGCGGTCTCCTCTACTCTTTTTTCTGTCATCTGAGTGACATAGACGTCTGAGTCTATAGAACTGGCTCTTAGGTAGACCATATTTCAAAGCTCCAGGATGAGCACTGCTGGCCAGGAGGAATGTATTCCTATCTGTTTCTTTTTGATATAGTGTCGTGATGAGGGCACCATTGCATAATTCAATCCACATGTCTAAGACACACGTTTATGATCATATTCAACTGAGAACTTCAGGCCAGGATTCATACTGTTGAGGAGATTATCAAAGTCATTCAGCTCAAAAAAGTGTTACTGTGTGTTTTCTTTTTTCTTTTTTTTTTAATTTTCTTTTTATTATTTTCCTTTTTTTTAAAGTAGACAGTACAAATAAAACAAACAATAACAAGTCAACAGACAGGGTCATCAGTAGCCAGGTGGGAACCTTGACATTCAGGTATGTGGTACAGTATATCAATGGATCATTCAGACAAGAAAAACAAAACAGAATCATAAAAGAGTCATCATGGGATATCTGTAATCTATTATCACTATGTCTCAGAGTCCTTCACAATTGCCAGTGTTCCTCGGGCCCGTCGGGGTTCTCCATGAGGCCTCAGTCACAAACATGGGTAGCAACAACGATAATAATAGAGTAATAACATCAAAAATAAAAAGGGGAGAAAAATAAAATAAGATATTAAGATATTATGCACGGTTTAAGTAATGCTTCCATTTCCTCCAACCTTTTGTATATTTGTCAACAGCACCTCTTAGAGAGAGGGTCATTTTTTCCATAGTGTGAATTTCTTTCACTATTTCAATCCATTCTATTATTGTTGGGGGTTCTTTATCCAGCCATTTCCTGGTTATACACTTTTTACTGCTCACTAGTAATATTTGCAACAAATATCGATCATGTTTTTCCAGTCCTGATGGCAAGTTACCTAAATATATGGTGCTGAAATCCAGAGTAATCTTTAGGCCGGTTATTAATCTAATTTCTGTCGTCACATCTGTCCAGAACTGGACGACAACCGGGCACTCCCAAAAAATATGGAAGTGACCCGCAGACATATTACCACATTTTCTCCAACAGTGACTGTGTTCAGGATTTTTGGTTTGTGATTTTTTTATTTTGGGTGTTATAAAGAACCTTACAATGTTCTTCCAGGCAAACTCCCTCCAAAGATCAGAACTGGTAGTTATGGATTGTGTGTTACAGATATTTAACCATTCATCATTGGTTAGTGTTATGTTGGTTTCTCTTTCCCATCTGGATTTGATGTATGTTGTAGATGTACCTCTCTCCAATTGCAGTGCTGAGTAAATCAAAGAGATTATTTTCCTTTTGTTATTACCCTTATATGCATCAACAAATATCTTTATCAGAGTCACACCCATCTCCCCGGTGGTTTTAATATTCTTATCAAAATAATTCCTCAGTTGGAGATATCTAAAAAAATCTTGTTTCTCCAAACAGAATGTTTCTTTGAACCGTTGAAAGCAGACTAAGTGATTGTTGGATGATATCATACAATAGGAGGTAATACCCTTAGTTATCCAGTGTTTAAACCTGTTATCTAGCTTTGCTGGGGTGAATTCAGTATCATATGCAATCCACCGTAGTATTCGTGCATTCCTTTCAATTCTCCCCTTTTTAAGTTGTTTATGCCAAATGTTTAATGGTACAGTGGTCCATGTGTTCAGATTTTCTAAATATTTTTCCTGTAGTGTTCTGTCCCCCACAAGAGCTTGGAGTGGTACCTCTATCTGATTTTGTTCTAGGTCCTTCCATTTAGCGTCATATTTTGGGTCGCACCAATACACTAAGGACCGCAATTGTGCTGCCTTATAATAATCTTCCAGGCAAGGCAAACCTCTCCCGCCTTTATTTTTAGGAAGCTGTAGGGTCTGGAATCTAATCCTGGGCCTTTGTTTTCCCCAAATAAAAGAGGATATCATTTTATTCCAATTATTGAATTGTTTAGGGGGTATTTCAATGGGGAGTGATTGAAAAAGAAAGAGCAACTTTGGTAATATACTCATTTTGACTGCATCTATTCGATTATACATGTTCATGGGCAACAGTGACCATCGGTCCAAGTCAACTTTAATACTCGCAGTTATAGGGTTGTAATTAAGATCGTAGATGGTTGAAAGATCTTTCGGTATTTGAACCCCTAAGTACTTAATTACTTTATCTTTCCACTTGAAATTACACAATTTATTAATTCTATCTGGTGGTTCATAATTAAAGGTAAGTGTTTGTGTTTTGTTTAAATTCAGTTTATATCCTGAGTACAGACCAAATTCTTGGAGAAGGGACATTAATTTGGGCAGGCTTACGTTGGGATTAGTAAGAGTCAAAAGGATATCGTCCGCATATAAACAGATTTTATGCTGTGAATCTCCAATCTGTACACCTGTTATATCGTTGGCTTCTCTGACTGCCTGAGCCAGGGGCTCAATAAATAAGGCAAAAAAAGTGGGACTAAGGGGGCATCCTTGTCTGCATCCTCTCTCAAGGAGAACTGATTGAGAAAGGTTTCCATTTATTTTAATTCTGGCCGAGGGGATGTGATAGAGAGATCTTAAACATTTAATTATTTGATCATTGAAGCCGAATCTTTTAAGGGTTAAATACAAATATTCCCAGCGAACCGAGTCGAAAGCTTTTTCGGCGTCCAAGCTAATGGCTACAGATTCGATATCATTGTTTCTTATATGATCAACAAGGTGGAGTGCCCGTCTCACATTGTCCTGGGTCTGTCTATGTTTAACGAAGCCCGTTTGGTCTGTATCTATGAGATCTGGGATTATATCTTCTAGTCTTTTGGCCAATATCGATGCGAATAATCTGTAGTCAATATTCAAAACAGATATTGGCCTGTAGGAACTGCAGTTTGTTTTGTCTTTACCAGGCTTAGGAATTACTGAAATTACTGCTTGTCTCCATGACACAGGGGGTTCTTCGCCATTGAGAACATAATTAAAACTTTCTTTAAGCATCGGTAGTATTATTTCCCTGAACAATTTATAAAATTCTGAGGGGTAACCATCGGCGCCTGGCATTTTATTTGATTTAAGATTTGAAATGGCCTTATTTATTTCTTCATCTGTTATTTCTCGGGTTATTATTCTGTTCTGCTCTGTTCCTATAGATGGTAAGTCCAACGATGTCAGGAACTCAGATACAGCTCCTATTTCAGACGCTTCAGGTTGGGCATATAAATTTGTGTAATACGTCTCAAAAGCTTTTTGTATATCTTCCAATTTATGGTATATCCTATTAGTTTGGGGATCTTTTATTTTATGTATACACCTCTCTGTCTGTTGTTTGCGTATTCGCCACGCCAGGAGTCTCTTGGATTTGGGACCATTCTCATAGAAATTTTGTTTGATGAACTTAGCCCTTTCAGATATCTGCTTTTCATAAATATTATTTAAGGTTTGTTTTGTATTTAAAATCTGTTTTAGGACATCAGGGTTGTTATTTACTATGTGTTTACTCTCCAAATATTTTAATTTTTCAGTCAAATCCTTGATTTGTTTATCTCTTTACTTTTTCTTTTGGGCAGACCATGTTATAAGTTTGCCTCTCAAAACTGCCTTAGCAGCATCCCAGAGTGTGCTTGGAGACACAGATCCATTATTGTTATAAGTGATATAGTCTTTGATTTCGTTCTTTATATATTTCTGACAGTGAGGGTCGTTCAGAAGATTTGTGTTAAGTCTCCACAAAGTGTTCTTGGGTTTACTATCTAAATGTAATATTAAGTATACCCCTGCATGATCAGAAATGTCCCTTGTTCCTATATCACAGTTTATAATCCTGTGTCTGTCAAAGTTGGACATGAAAAAATAATCGATTCTCGAGTAAACTGAATGGGGGTGAGAAAAAAAAGTAAAATATTTATCATAAGGGTGTAGGTCTCTCCATATGTCAATCATACCTAATATTTTAAGAAATTTTTTAATATATACTGCTTCAGCTCCTATCTTCTTTAATTTATTTGATGAGTCCATGATTGGGCAAAGCTGAGTGTTCCAATCTCCCCCACATATTAACACCCCAGATGTTTCCACCGACATTAGATCAAAGATCTTTTTGATCAACTGTTTATTATTTCCCGGAGGTCTATAGACATTCAGTAAAGTGACTTCTTTATGGTCAATAAAACCCTTAACTAGGACATAACGGCCTTCCTTATCAACAATTTGAGAAGAAAACATAAAGTTTATTCTATTTGAAATCAATATTGCAACTCCTCTTGAACTTCCCTTATCAAAAGATGAATAATATGTGTTTTTAAATCCCATTTTTTTCAGCTTATCATGTTCGATGTCTGAGAGATGCGTTTCTTGCCAAAAAATTATATCCTGTTTTTCTCTCTTCATTTTAGCAATAGTTTTACTTCTTTTTATAGGGTTATGTAACCCGTTTACATTCAGAGTGATAACTTTATATGTTTGATGAATCATCTTAACTGACAAAAGGGAAAAGGTAGTACTTATTCGCCTGAATAATCAACCTGACAAGATGACCTGAACAAAACAACTTCTGTCTGTGAATCAAAGTAGAACTGAACATATAATTACACATTACAAACTCAAATGACTTCCACTTCTGAAGTATGAACTCAACTTCAAAGTTCGGTGGGGAAACCCTTAACCATGAAGGGACCCCTGCCTGTGCATTCTGGTGTCTCTGAATAATGATGTTTACATTCAGAGCAGTGCACATTACAAGGCAAACATAATTTCCCTGCTTAACGGTCGTTCGTTTTTAAATGTAAGGTTTACTGTGTGTTTTCTTAATGAGATGAAGGTTTGGTGATGTGTGAAGTTGCTGCCACAACCAACTGGTGACTTCTCAATGGAAGCAACTGTTTCTCTATGAATCTGAGCACAAAATGAATCATCATAGTGAGGTATAAAACACATAGCTTCAATAAAAGGTGCTGTGAAACTATTTAATCAGTTGTGGTCTGGTGTAGATGAGAGCTCAAACACCAACAGACACAATGTTCATCACTGATAGATATTTATTGAATAGAATCAGAAGTTATCATCAGCATTACACAGAGGAGAGGACGCATCTCCATCAGCTCTATACAAACTTGAAATTTATTAAGTCAGGACAATGCACATTAATAAAAACATGTACCGCAGAACCTGTAAATGTACCAGATTGTAGCCCGAGGGCTAATTTCCATACCTCTAGGCAGGTTGGTGTTACAATACAGTAAAAAAGGTTAGAATACATTTTAAGCAGAAAATAGCAACAACACATATAATATTACAACACATTACTAATTTGAACAAAGCAGTACAGTAGAGGCATGCAGTTTGGACATTAAAGGTCCCACATTATGCAAAATAGCCTTTGAGTGGTTTTCTATCAATAATATGCATGCCTGTCTACAATCCCCCCTGGTATGAAAAAAGTTCATCCAAAGACATTTTCTAAACCGTGCCATTCTTTCCCCCCTCCCCGCTAACAATGCTTCGGCTAGAACAATGGTGAATGTATGACCTGGAAGAAGCGGTTGCTCAGTTGTGGGCTGCACAAACGAGCGCCAAAGTTCACATATCGGTCCAGATATCACCACATTTCAATCAATAAATGTTTTAAAATGAACAAACTATGCAAGTCTGGTCGCTTTTCCACTGTCCCCCACCACCCCCACCCCACCCCCCCTTTATTTATGTAAATGTGGTGATTTCAGTAGCCCAGCTCCTCCTCACTTTTCATTCAAACAAACTAATGCCATTGCCACAGTTGTTAAATTGAAACCAACATCAATCTCCTAAAAACAGTTTAACCAGCCAGCGGTAAACCTCTAAAAAAAAGGACACAAAAGCAGGAAATTATACAGACCCATAGCGTAACACAGCAACAGTACAGCCATTACACTCTTATTAAACGTATCAAACAGAAAACAATTAATTTAAGGAGAAAAAAAACCTCGAAACAGCATGTCAAACAATAGGTGCAGATATTATTACAGTGACATCATTTTCATCATTTTGATCATTCGAAATGTGTCTGAGAGCGAGAGAGACAGAGAGCCAGTTGTGGCAGGTGGAGTTACCACCTGATATTGAACTTATTTAAAAGGAAAACAAACATAGTACTTAGCTCCATTTAATGATGGGAAAAAAGTTGAACCATTGAGACCTTCCAGCCAGATGTGTGGTACATGTCTAATATTTTTTGTAGCCAAGTAAATAATAATAAAAAAAAATTTAAAAAGCAGATACAGTATATAATAATAGCTACTGACTGAGGTTCCTGTCATTGTAGGCTAATGGCAAGAATGGCTGGAGTGTGAATTAAACTGAACTCAGAACTGGTCTAGTGGGGGGCTGTGGCTGGAGAGCCCCCTTTACAGCAGGTAGCACACGTGCATAACCGACATGACGCCATTCCGACATTAGGCCCTAATTGTCGGAATGGCAACACTTAACCCTTTAATTAAACATCCCATCATTTCGACAATTTTCGTCTCCTAAGGTCGGAATGGCGGTATTTTTTAAACGTGTTGCCATTCCGACAAATCTTTTAAAAGTCCCCACACAGATTGGTCAGATAAGTCCGTTTTCTTTTTTTTTTTTTTGTAATTTATTCTTTTTATTGACATTCAGACACAGACATTCATAGCATATACATCATACGAGCGTACTTCTCACATCTGTTGCCTGCCCTAAATGCCAAGTTAATAGTGGCTTTTATACAAGTTATGAGGAAAAAAGAACTTACCACCATAACAACAATTAAAGCAAAAAAATAAATAAAAAAATATAAAAGAACTATGAACTGGTAGGGAGTGATCTTTACCGTACATCTTATTACTTGTTTGTGAAAATAAAGTCTGGCCTATGGGGCGTGACATATTTGACCCAGTTTTCCCAGTATGCTGTAAATTTCTCCATTTTGTGATTAACAAAAGCTGTTATCTTTTCCATTTTATAAATGTCCATTGTGATATCCATCCATGTATTTATGGTTGGGCTCTCTGGTGATAGCCATTTCCTGGTGATATTCTTTTTGCAGGCCACCAGCAATATATTCATTAAGTGTTTGTCTCTTTTCGGCCATTCCTTAGGTATGAGTCCAAAAAACATAGTCTTACTCTCAAAGGGTATTTGACATTTGAAGATGTCCTGTAGGGCGTTGCGTATTTCTCTCCAGTAGTCCCTTAAGACAGAGCAGTCCCAGAAAATATGGTAGTGCTTTGCACTTTGATCTCCACAGTTCCTCCAGCAGACAGGAGAATTGTTATCATAGTGAGACTTCTGGGATGGTGTTATAAAGTACCTGATTAAGCTTTTCCAGCCGAATTCCCTCCACTTTTGTGAGCTGGTACACGTCCATTGATACTTCCATATTGCCGTCCATTCTTCTTCAGATATATTTATCCCTCCTTCATTCTCCCATTTTATTTTGATATATGAAGTTGAATGTGGTTTCAAATCCATTAGACTCTTATACAGGCATGAGATAATTCCATCAATAGTTTCTGAGTTATAGCTTTTTATAAACAGTTCAATCAAGCGTGTGCTTGTCTTTGTTACATTTTTCATTTTTGTATCAACATAATGCCGTAACTGCAGATATCGAAAGAAATCTTGTTTTTCTAATAAATATGTCCTTTTAAGGGTTTCAAAACTGAGCAGTTTTCCATCTTTCATTATACTACATAGGACTGTTATACCCTTAGCTATCCAGTCCTTGAATCTAGAGTCCAATTTATTAGGTGTAAACTCTGCATCATAAGCACACCATTTAAGAGCTGTGATTTTGGTCTCGAGTTTATGTTCCTTTATAATGGTTTTCCACATTTTAAGGGTCCATTTCACCCATGGGTTATCAGTATTATTTATGTGGATTTGTAAATTATTATCAGCTAAAGTTGCCTGAATGGGAATGGACAGCACTTTTTCCTCAATGTTTTTCCATTGGGCAATGTATAACGGGTTACACCAGTATATTACTGCTCTCATTTGCGCTGCAAAATAATAATATCTGAGGTACGGCAAGCCCCATCCACCCTTCTGCTTAGCCAGCTGTAAAGTTTTGAGGCGAACCCTTGGTCTTTTACTTTGCCATATATATCTAGATAGCATCTTATCCCACTCGTTGAATTGATTTAGGTTAACCTCTATTGGCAGGGTCTGAAATAGATATAGAAATCTTGGCAATATATTCATTTTGATAGAGTCAATTCTTGAACTGAGGCTAAAGAAAGGAATTAAGTTCCATCTTGCTATGTCATCTTTTATTTTTTTATGTATGGGTAGATAATTCTGTTCAAATAATTTTGTAAGGTCTTTTGGTAGGTTGATGCCTAGGTATTTAAAGGACTCTGTTTGCCATGCCAGGGGGTAATTACTTTTTATTTCTTTTGGTGGGCTATAATTATATGAAAGTAGCTGGGTTTTACCTATATTGATTTTATACCCTGATAATTGGCTGTATTGTTCAATTGATTGCATCAATTTAGGTAAAGAGTATGTTGGGTGTCCAAGATAGATCAAAATGTCGTCCGCGTAACAGGCCAATTTATACTCCACCCCTTTAATAGTGATTCCCTTAATGTCTTTGTTTTGTCTAATGTGTTGAGCTAGTGGTTCCAAATATAGTGCAAAGAGTAATGGTGACCATGCACAGCCCTGTCTGGTACCCCTTTCTAGCGTAAAACTGTTTGATAAATATCCATTGATTTTAATCCTAGCGGTAGGTTTGTCATATAGTGCCTGTATAGTTTTAATAGTTGTATCATGGAAGCCGAATTTATATAATACCCTGTAGAGAAAATTCCAATTAACCGAATCAAAGGCTTTTTCAGCGTCTACGCTTATCACAATGGCTTTGATTTTATTTTTTTGTATATAGTCCATAATATGTAGTGTCTTTCGTATATTGTCTTGGGTTTGGCGTTTATGTATGAAACCTGTCTGATCGTTATGTATTAATATTGGTAGAAACTCTTCTAATCGTTTAGCCATGATGGACGTAAATAGTTTATAGTCAACATTAAGAACAGAAATTGGCCTAAAAGATCCACACTCTAATATATCCTTGCCTTCTTTTGGTATGGCTGAGATTATTGCCTCCTTCCAGCTAGGTGGCGTTTGTGCCTTTTTCAAAGCCCAATTCAATGTGGGAAGTAGAATGGGTATTAGTTCTTTTTTAAATTCTTTATACCACTCTGATGTGTAACCATCAGATCCTGGTGACTTGCTTAATTTAAGCCTACTAATTGCAGCTTTTAGTTCTTCTTCAGTTATGTCCGCTGTCATTGTTTGGTTTTGTTCCTCATCTAGAGTGGGTAGGTCTAGGGAGTTCAGGAAGCTGTCAATCTGAGTTATAGTCCCACCAGGGACTTCCGAGTATAAGGTTTTATAGAATATTTCAAAAGCTTCCTGAATTTCATTTAATTTATTTCTAATAACTTTTGTTCTTGGGTCCCTAATTTTATGAATTGTATTTTCGGCTATCTTTTTTTTCAGTTTCCACGCCAATATTTTTGTAGACTTAGAGCCGCTTTCATAGTGTCTCTGTTTCAGAAACATTAGATTTTTCTGGATTTCTTGTGTGGCCAGACTATTAATTTCGTTCCTAATGTTTTTAATTTCTCTTAATGTATCCTGTGCTGAATCAATTTTATGTTTTCTTTCTAGTTCCTTTAATTTGTTTTTTAAGTCCTCTACTTTTCTATTCCTATTTTTTTTCTTGAATGATGATATTGCTATAATTTTTCCTCTTAGAACAGCCTTCAAAGTATCCCATAATATGGGGGGTGAGACCTCTCCAGTATCGTTGAGCTCTAAGAAGAGACTAATTTCTGATTTGATTTGTGTCTTGAAGGATGGATCATTTAACAGGCTTGAGTTCAATTTCCATGTGTTATTTTTCAATCGTAGGTTAAAATCAATGGATAAGTATATTGGTGCATGGTCACTTAGATCTATCGTCCCGATTCCACAAGTATGTATTTTATCTTTATCCTTGCCAAATGTTATGAAATAATCTATCCTTGTATAGAGAGAGTGAGGAGCAGAATAGTGGGTGTAATCTCTTCTGTTAGGGAAAAGGTCTCGCCATATGTCGATTAGGCCTACCTCCTCAAAGAGTGTATTTACTTTCTTATATAGGGATTTCATAACATGAGTTTTCCTACTAGAGGAATCTAACTTTGGCTGTAAGTGTATATTCAAATCCCCTCCACAAATCAAAAGGCCTTCAGTTTCTGTTACCATAATATTAGTGATTTTTTGAAAGAAACTAATATCACTCCCTGGGGGGGCGTAAACATTCAGAAGGGTGATTGGATTCCCATCTATCTTTCCCTTTACTAAAATAAATCTGCCCTCTTTATCACCCAATTCAGATCCTTTTTCAAAATTTAGTTTGCTTGAAATGAGAGTTGCAACTCCTCTCCTATGTCCTGATTTGTATGAAGAAAAAAACAATTTAGTAAAGCCCATTCTCTTTAGTTTCAGGTGTTCCTTATCTGTCATATGGGTCTCCTGTAAGTAGACTATATGGGCTTGTTCTGCCCTCACTTTAGATAGGATTTTGCTGCGTTTAATTGGGTTTAACAGCCCATTGACATTAAACGAGATAAATTTTACTTTGTCACTAGCCATGCGTATTCATTGTGTGTCAACAAGATAAACAAAGTAGTATTTAGTAGGTCTACTCCCTGAACAATCAAGAACTTCAAACATGAGTAACAGGTAAAGAAACACAACTGTGGTTCCAAGGCTGGGGTCTCTAGTAGATGACCCTGAACTGAGCTAGAAAAAACGTCTAGCTGTGGGGGAAAGCCTCTCCCAACTGTGGGCTGAGGGCCCCCACCATGGCACTTGGAGAAAAGAGGAAAAGTGTCTCTAGTCATTACACAAAAAGTGTGTGTGCATCCCTCGTTTATATACTCTCACCCAACTGGGGAATATAGGCTATATGCAATTTTTTTTTTTAGGTAAATGTAGCACCGCATATTTTAAATTCTGTTTAGCTTTATCTCACTTTAGATTTCAGTCAGTACAAACTCCTATGAAGAGGGTGTGGTTTGTCTTCTGAAGGCTCGCAGTCTCTCTCTGATGTTTTTCTCTCGCTCCTCACCTCTCCCCCGCCGACTCGGTCCCCCCGCTGTTTCCCACGCGGTGCGGAACAGCTGCTCAGCCAGGGTCTCCTTCGGTGTAATCACGCTGACTGGTAGCCCTCGATCCTTCATGTCTGTGGTCGCCTCCTCCGCTGTCTCATACAGACGTGTTCCATCCTCGTAAAACACTCGTAGTTTAGCCGGGAACGGAGTGTGGAAGCGGATGTTTTTCTGCTTTAACACCCGCTTCGCCTCTGCATATTCCTTCCTCTTCTGTAGTACTGCTGGAGGATAATCCTGGTCAAAGTATATTTGCCTCCCGTTCAGAAAAACCTTCTTCTTTTCCCAAGCTCTGCGTAGAATCTCTTCTTTAGCCCTGTAGCGGAGGAATTTGACTATTATTGACCGCGGTTTGTCTTGTCTGTCTCCGGTGGGTCTTGGAGCCAGCGCCCGGTGCGCCCTCTCGATGTCGAGCGCCGCGCCTGGGTTTATCTCCAGCGTATCCCGTAGTAGTTTTTCCACAAAGTCTATCATAGTCGATCCCTCGGCTCCTTCAGGCACATTGTAGATCCTTAAGTTATCTCGTCGGGATCTTCCTTCTTGGTCCAGTAGCTTGTTTTCTTGCTGGTGCATAACTTTTATCACCTTGTTCAGGACCTCCTCCATGTTTTGGGCACGGTCCTCCACTTTTTCAATTCGTGTCTCTGCCTCCGCTATTTTTTGGTTAACGCTGGTAATCTCTGATTTAATATCGTTCAGTTGTTCTTTTGTGTCTTTTCGGAAGTCCCGAATCTCCTCCAGAACTTTTGCCAGACTTGCGGCGTCACCTGAGAGAGCTGGGTTAGCATTAGCTTCGCCATCTTGTGTCTTTGTAGGAGAGCCGTTCCCCGGATTTTCTGCATTTGCAGTTTCTGCGGCGTTGTTTTCTCTATTCGAGCGCGACTTCCCCATTTTTGCCCCTTTTGTCTGTTCGAGCAATATCTGTAAATCTGGTATTTGCCGGTCTAAAGGGGCAAAATAACTATTTTTGCGAGGGAGCTGTTACTTCAGGCTGCCATTCAGGATGGTGACGTCACCGGAACTCCAGATAAGTCCGTTTTCAAAGCCTCAGATTTGACTGATTTTTCAGCAGAGGGACTCCACAACATAAACCAACTTAGATCACAGTGGCGGCTGGTGCTAAAATAAATTGGGGGGGGGGTGTCAGATAAATAAGATAAATAAAAAAGCATTGCTGACTTCACATCCAGCCAACTGTGTTTGGCATGACATAGACGGGAAAAGCGTTGTGTAACTCCGTCCACGGTCACTTGCTTGCTGCTGGATTTTTAAGTCAGGTTTCTTGTCCAAGCTCCTTTATGCTTTGTTTTTGTTTTTTTTTAACACTCCAGCGAACGCCTCGTGAAAGGATTACGCCTACTTCGTAAACAAACAACAGATTTTTCAGCTGCCACCAGCATTAGCGATCTCCTAGTTGTCTTGTTGTTGTTGTTCTGAGGCATAATAGTACAAATTTCCATATAGTTGTGCTAGAGCACAACACATTGATTGACATCGACATTGTCAGATAGTGATTCATTTATTAACCTTTCACTGACTGTATCATCACATCCGTACACATCTCTTAAAACATGAAAAACGTAAACACACACACGCGTTATGGAAACGCCTTGTCAGAATGGCGGGACGAAACTGTCGGAATGGCAGGACGTTTTCATGTCGGAATAGTGGGATGTCGTAATGGTGAATAGTAGAAATGTCTGAATAGTAGAATGGCGGTATGTCGGAATGGCAGCATGTAACCCTGCCTTACTAGGCCTCTGATTGGCTGAGAGGGGCAGGCAAGGCTGTGACAGACGGAGCTCATTAACATTTAAAGGTGCAGGCACAGAAACAGCTTGTTCTCATCAGAGCTCATTTGAGTGACTTTTGGACAGCTGACATTCAGGACCACAGATCAGTTTCGGGCAATACATTTCGAATATAGTGTAGTTGGACATCTGACGGCTGAGTGAAATTGTTTAAAAAGAGCATATACACGTTTGATTGGCTCTGAACCACACCTTCAGGTGGCTAACGTAACACTCCAATGTCACTACCACAGGACTCATGTGATTTTATTCAACATGTGGAAAAGACGTTCTCTCAGCTTGAGACTTCTTCTTCGTCCACACTAATCCTGTTGTCGTCCACACAGTAAATATTTCCAACACTAGAACAAACACACATGAAAGAGACTTCAGCCTCCTCCACGTTAAACTCGAGTTTCTAGTTTGTTTCACAACAACTTAAACATTATAATATCATGTTGATTATCTACTACACATCTATTAAAGCTAAACATAGAAAATTAAAAATGTGATCATGATCATAACATTAATCTCATGATTTTACTGTAAAGTTACAAAGTCATTGATGACTGAACAAAAACAAGACAGCAGAACATTGAGAAACAGCAGCAGTTTCTCAGTCATATATCAGACAATGTTATGTTATTTCGGGACCATCACCGCTGCTCTGGTTGCTCCATCCATGCGTCGCTTAATCTCCTCCAGTTTCCAGACCTTCCTTGTGTCTCCTTTCTCCTTCATCTTCTTAGTCAGGAAATCCAAGTGGACATGAGCGGACACTGATTTAACATTCAGGCTGATCTCATCCAGTCTGACAACATGTTGGTAGGCCTCTTCAAGACACTCATCTTTTCTAGCTATGAACTCTTCCATTTCCTTCTCTAGATTCTCCAGGAGACTCAGCTTCTTCTCATTTTCAAATTTGTTCTCTTCATACTTGTCTTTCATGTCTTGCTCAGTCTTTCTAACTTTTCTTGTCTTGTTGACATAGATCTTGTTTTCTTTCACATGACGTGACACAGGACACTTGTTGGTACAAACAGTGCAGCGTCCTCTTCTCATCACCTCACAGTGTCTGGGGTACCAGGTCATGGTGCATCCTGGGTAGTGACAGTTCTCTTCACACACTTTACAGGTCACAGCTCCTTCATAAAAAACCAACCAACACATCCCTCCTCTGATTGTTACTTTCTCTTTGTAGGGCTCATCAACTTCTACAGTGAACTTCTCATTCTTCTTCATCTCTGCTTCATGTTTCGTCACAGCTTTTTTCATCTGACTGATCTCTGTCTGTTTCAGTTCAATAAACTCAACACTCTCCTGCAGGTTCTGGATACAGGCTTTCAAGCTGACCTGTTTATTCAACACATCCATAGTATTTTCCAGTTTCTGGGGTGCATTTTCCTCCAGGAAGTCTTTAAACTGACTCAGTCCTCTCACTGTTACTTCATCAGCTTTTTCCAGGATTTCTCTGTCCTCTGTCCGTTCTAAATGTTGGCAGTTATTGAACAGGAAGTGAACAGGTTGATTCAGCTCATCTCTGGCACATTTAATTTTTGCATCATCGAGAGCTTCAAGAATGTTTTTCGGTTTCCTTCCATTAGAGTGTGTGATCAGAGTGACTATGTTCTTCTCCATGTTCTTTCCAAACAGAGACATCACTGAGTCAAAGACATACCTCATTCGGTCACTCACTCGAGTCACTGACGCCTTCATCACCAGACCCACTGCACTGAGTTCATGGACTCCATCTTTTGAGCGGAGCAAGTCCAATAATCTTTTACCGAGGAAGTGTTCGATTCCTCTAGTGTCTCCAAATCCAGGAGTATCAATGATGGTCAGAGAGAAGGGAAGAGTTTGATCTTCAAAACCAAAGATCTGGTACACCACCACATCTGATGTCTGACTCTCACTCTGACTTTTCTTCTCGTCCTCTACGATCTCAAACCAGATGTTGTCTTCAAACTTCACTCCCATGGCGTAGTTGACCAGAGCGTTGATCAGAGTAGATTTTCCTGTTCCTGTTTCACCAACCAATAGGATGGTTTTGTTCTCTTTGTCCAGGTTCTTCTCACCAATAGTCTTTCTGGTCAGAGTTCCTATCTTCTCTTCCTTTGGTCTCAGCTGGTGCAGAGTAGGAGGTCCTAAATGGGTCCGAGAATATTTGGAGATGATGTCCTTGTATTTCTCTGAGGCTTTGCTGATCCTGTGGAGGAAAGTAGAATCAAGTTCAAAGCACAGAGAGAAAGACAACTTTATGACCACTGAGTGTCAAAGGTGACAGTTGTCTTTTTCCTTGTTCTGTCCCTGATGTGAAGTCTCCTAGTAGTTTGTTGTGTCACTGTTAAGGCCCCCACATACTCGGGCGTACATGTGTCCGCGGACGTCCGCGCGTACTTGAGGCGTACTCTAGGCGTACTGGAGGCATACTCAATGCGTACCCAAAGTGGACGTCCGCCAGACCAGTCCGCGCAAAGCTCAATATTTATGACCGCGCGTACTCCACGTACGCATACTCTGTGTCACTCAATAGACTGCTCAGCGGGAAATCTTCATATCGATCTGTTTTTATTCTTATGCCGTATGCCCGACTATGAAAGCTCAAATGTCCGCGGACGGTGCGCACTGAGTCCGCGCTGCTCACAGTACGCGCTCAGTACGCTTGAGTATGTGGGGGCCTTTACTTTCAATCACTGTGTGTTGTTGCTGCCTGGTGTTACTCACATTGCCATGGTGATTCCTGGTGCAGAGCTCCACGCGGTGAAGGTGAAACAGGTGTGATGGTGTCTGGGCTTTGGTCTCTGCATCAGATGAAAAACAATCAGTGAAAGCTGAACAACAGACTGGTTCATCAGTGAGGCAAGAACAGGACAGAAGGAAATGGAGCGAACCAACTCCCAGTTCCATGTGAAGCTGTTTTCAGACCTGGGGCCTCATTTATGAAAGAGGGTGTAAAACTGCTACTAAACTTTTGCGTACGGCGAAAGGACGAAAATGGCGTACACCCAAAATATCCACACGTTTTTCAGATATATCAAACTGTGCGTACACCCAACTCTCCGCAATTTCCCTTTGATAAATCACAACGGACCCGAGAATTTTGCGCACATGACCACACCTCATACTCCGCCTATATACGCCTATATACACGCCTATATACATCCATTTAAGGTCTTCACGTGCATAATTAATGGGGGGCAATCGCCATTCCGACATGCTGCCACTCCGACATTAGGCCCTAATTGTCGGAATGGCAACACTTAACCCTTTAATTAAACGTCCCATCATTCCGACAATTTTCGTCTCGAGCGCACAGTCTGTCTGTGCAGGCGTGTGTGTGTGTATGGGGGTGCGCGGTCGCAGAGTCAATGTTCATGCAGGTGTGTGTGTGTGCGTGTGCGTATTGGCGCGTGGTGAGGGCGAGTGAGAGAGAGAGAGCTTGTCCTACTGTCCAGTGTCCACACGGGAGAGACGCCGCGGCTCCGCTGAGGAGACCAAACCAATCCTCTCCCTCGTCCCGCTTGGCTGAAACGGGCCTGGCCGGGTGGTGTCCAAACGGGCCTTTACAATCCACAGGTTCATCCACAAGGAAAAGTCAATCTACTGAGCCGCTTCAGAATTGCCGCTCCACCGGCTGTCCCAGCGCCGACTGTGTTTCTCACTCCCTCATCTCACCACGTCACTTCCCCGTTTAAACCCTCGGTCCCATTACTACACCTGTGCGCATTACGCACACCATGACAGCAGAAAAAAACATTCATTCATTCATTACGGGTCCGCCCGTACCCGTGCGCAAACAACAAATATAATTGATCATTTCCCGTCCTCATACACAATGGAAAACAAACCCTGGGGAGCAACACTGTCATTTTAACCCCCCTGCTCTATGGCCAGGTAAAACCCAGTGGATCACTACAACATGTGTACAGATGTGATATATAGTCAACAACAGTAGTTTACAGCTAAACATTCACACATGGAGGTGCGCGCTATGGCACAGATCTCAGGGGGGACACTCAGGCCACACGCGGATCTAAACGCCCTGACCAGAGGGATCAAAGACGGACGCTCTCTCAGTCCTGCTCCCAGAGCTGAGCAGCCACGTACTGGAGAGGAGAGGAGAGGAGAGGAGAGGAGAGGAGAGGAGAGGAGAGGAGAGGAGAAGAGCGCACCGGACCAGAGAGGTGCGTTGTGCGTAACGGCGCTGTATCGCTTCACATCCGTACACATCTCTTAAAACATGAAACACACACACGTTATGGAAACGCCTTGTCGGAATGGCGGGACGAAACTGTCGGAATGGCAGGATGTTTTTATGTCGGAATAGTGGGATGTCGTAATGGTGACATGTCTGAATAGTAGAATGTCTGAATGGCGGTATGTCAGAGTGGCGGTATGTCGGAATGGCAGCATGTAACCATAATTAATGAGCCATGTGCGCTCTGTGGAGCAGCTACAAACGGTCCGCCAGCACGAGGCAAAACAATACCGGCGTGACAATATGTTGTCATGGTGATGTCGTATTGTTTACCTGACCCACGTTTTACCGGCTTTCTCTCGTCGAGTAAAATAACATCCAGTCGGTTTGCCGACGGCGTCACTCACGGCGTCATTCAGGTGTCTGACTGCACCTGAAGGCAACACCAGCGCCTCGTCCTTCCTCACACTAGCCGACACGGTGGTGACAGTTTTAACAGGCGCCGTCTGGAAAACTTTCTCCCCGAGACGAGAAGGTCCGGTGGCCCGAGTTTGTGGTTAACTACAGCGACGGTGACACTGAACGTAAAACATGGCGATTCAACATGGCAGAGAAGGTTCGGTGAACCCCCCCCTGTATGTTTGTAACGACTTGTAACATCTCAATTCTAAGCGCTCGTTTGTATGCGGGCGCGATTACACTTCAGTGAAATACGTATTTATGAAAGCGATATTTGATTTTTGTCAATAAAAAGCCAATAAAGTCCCATACTGTCCCTTTAAAACAATGTAAAGCAGGATTTCCAGGATAGTTCCCATTGCTTTGAAGCCTTTCCACTAGACACAGTGAAGCTCTGCTGGACTGGCTTTATGTCATTTCCTACAGCTGAGTTCTTCACTTGTTGTTGTTGGTCTGATCATTTACCGTAGGCTTTCAACACGCACAAGGTGTGTGAGGGAGGCGGAGGATCACAGCTGATCATGATCATCAATAAACTGTAGGCCACACGTTACTGACAGTAAACTTGTTCTTTTTTCTCTTTCTTTATTTCTTTTTTTGTTGTTGCTCCTGTCTATTAACAATAAAGAGACTGGTGGAGCTCTCTCTCTCTCTCTCTGTCCACATTTGATTATTCTCGCCCTTTTTTCTTTCTTTTTATTACGCGCGTTCCGACACCCTCCCCTGTGTTATGGTTCAACTTGGGGACAGCTCTCCATTCCGACGCACCTCCACTTCGACACCCCGCTGTTCCGACAGCCTCCGCTCGTGCTGACAGCTGACTGAGGGAGATGCTTTGGTTGGGCTTAGGCAATGAAGAAAGGAGTTGGTTAAAGGTACTATCCCGGGCGGCTGGATTTACTTGACTAACGATTTCTTTTTCGAATTGGACACCCGCCCCTCCGGCCAATCAGGAATCAGAAAAGCCGCGCCCCCATTGCTCGGCTCCACCGCGGACTTGACTTGACTGCAGTCGGAGACTGTTGTACACTATGTATTGCACCACAAGCAGAGCAAGCAACAGAGCTTGCTTTTGAACGGCAAAATATTAAAAAATAAACTGTAAGGTACATTTACAAGTGTTACTGAATTATTGTATATCATTGTCAGTTCTCAAACAAAAGGCAAAATCGTTTTGCTTCAAGGTTTTATTTGTCAAAACACAGCCATTCTCACAAGCATAAAGTCGGCTAGCTCAATGCTAACGTATATGTAAAATCTCATAGACGGGCTAACAGAAACTATCCTGCGGCAACTGACAGAAAATAAAGCTGCATAAAAAATAGCAAAGCAATATATGAAGCGGTAATATATATTTAAGCATCAAAGATGTTCAGTCAAACCCACATAATTTCAAATAGCGTTCAGAACACACACAGCCAGTATCACAAGCATATAAAGTCCGTTAGCTTAATGCTAATGTATAAAACACCATAGACGAGCTAATATAAATTAGCATGCAGTTTACAGCCAGTAAAGCTGCTAAAAACTGTTTTAATTCTGGCTTTAGCGCTGTTAACAAGTCACCGTTTAATCCAGAGTCTGTGGTCAGTTTATAACGCTTGTCAGGAAATTTTCTCTGATGTTGTTTGGGAGAAGTGCAGAGTCTGTGTGAGCCCCGACCGGGGACCATGGCAGCTACAGCCACAGCCGCAGCAGCAGCAGCTCCACTGAAGTGATCTGCCTGGGCGAGCAATCCCGGGGGAAAAAACCAGCCAAGTAACTTCTGTAGGTCTTTCATACTTTCAACAAAAGTTTTACTAGGTTTTTTTGGTTGGTGGTCGACTAGGATGTGCAGTTGGAGGTCGGAAATCCGCCTGGTCCTTCAGCTGTGCTATGACGGATTCCCAGCTAGCTGCTGGCTGGCTGTGGTGTGCTGCGAAAAAGTGTAGCTACAAACAAGTGGTTGCTCGTTGACTGACAGACGGGCCATCCAATCAAAGTTGTAGGTGACTAATTTGATTGGTCGGCCAAATTTTAGCCCCTACTCCTTACACAGATGACCAAATTTCGTCATTGATATGTCAAACCACTAATAGCATTTATTACTGTCTAATACTTAACTGATACACTCAGTTTTTTATATTTTTGCCATAAAATGAGCCGCCCGGGATGGTACCTTTAAGTTTAGTAAAAAGATCAGGTGGAGGCTAGACAGGCTAGAAGCAGAATGAACATTAGGTCTTTATGTCAGTAGCCTTTTCGAAATAGCGGTGTCTTTAGAAAAAAAAGAAATCCCCGCTATTACGACGAATGGAAGTCTATTGTCGGAAAGGCGGGGCTTCGGAAAGGCGGGGTGTAACCGTTCAACTCGTGTCCGTGCGGTGGTCGGATTGGACCCTCAGAGTGTGTAGGCTATAAGCAAAAAGCAAAAAATCTCAATCCGCTTTGTTTATCAGTTAACTAGTGTTATTACAGAGCGGGTTACAGAGCATCAACGCTCCACCACTACTACTAGTAATAAGAAACACTACTCCGCTTTCTCTGCCTCTCACTGCAGTTCTCTGACTCAGCAGCTGCGTCGCCAATTCCTCCTGTTCCTCAAAAAAGGTGTAAATCACGGTACGCCAGGGTCAAGATGGGTGGAAATTTCCGCACTTTTTCCCGTCAGGTTTTGGCTTGATAGATCCCAAATTTGGCGGAGAAAAGGGTGTACGCACAAAACGAGGGAAAAAGGGTGTAAAAAAGGTGTATCCACAATGATAAATGAGGCCCCTGGAGCTGCTCTGATCTGGTCTCAGCCAGTTCATCAGTAAACTGTCTCAGAGAACAGACCAGACAGTAAAACGGGTGAATGTTTGTGTGTGTGAGTAATAATAAATGAAGCCTGCGTAAATTCATGCAGGGCACGGTAGTCGCCAGCCCCAGCTGTAGTCAGCTGACAGCCAGCCCATTAGTCTCTGTCCAATCACATTCATGCTCCTACCATAGGCGGTCTATTTAAATGTAGGCTGTCACACTGATTTCCCCTCTACACCGCTACACCGCTAATCGCTGCGCACTGCTGCGCTGGAAAAGCTTGCCTCCTCCACCCCAGCCTCCACCTTCTCAGTGTCTCAGTGCTTTCTTCCTCTCTGGGGGGTTTAAATTGTCTCCCTGGAGCAACATAGCATGCGCTTGTCCATCCAGGGAGCTCCCAGAGTGGAGCTTCAGCGCCAAGCTGAACTGTATTCCATTTGTTGCTATAAATGGTTTTAATCATGACGAGAGTGTTCCTGAATGAATTATAATAATAACTTTATTTAGCACCTTTCAAAAATGAGTTACAAGGTTCTGTACAACAGAAATAAAACAGGTCAGATACAATTTCCTGACAACATCATAATAAGTCTAAATTGAGTCTGAGGAAGAAAAGTACGCTTGAAACGTTGCTGATATTGTTGGATGTGCTAAATAAAAGTACATAAAAGGAGCTTAAGTGTGCGGTCTCCTCTTTTCGTTTTTCTTTATCGATATTTACTTACACAATCAAGAGAAATAAAACTGGAAATATTTTTTTTAATCCCCCACCCACAACAAACTAATCATACAATAATAAAAAAACAAAATTAAGAGAAAGCCAATCGATAAAAGTGAGTCTTAAGAAGAGACTTTAAAAAAGCCACTGAGCTCGCCTGCCTGAGATCGCCAGGCAAGGAGTTCCACAGCTGTGGAGCACGGACAGCAAAGGCCTGGTCGGACTTCCGGTTTGAGCGGTGCCATGTGAGGACGTGTTTTCACCGAGCTCCTCGCCAACGCTATTAATGAACCAAGAAGCAGCTATTTAATGTAAAGACCTCAAGGCACACTCATAACCGCAGCTGAGACCTTGCACCAGGTTTGAGATTTGAACTAGTACGCCAGCTAAAAATGTCAAAAAATCCCAGAAAAGTGCCTGAGACAAGAGCTAGCTCCAAAGCTAGCCAGGAGGAGGACGATGCTACATTTGTTGATGCATCCGACCGGGGCAGCAGACATGAAGCTATCCTCCAAGCAATCGCCGAGCTGAGGGAGGAACTGCTTGCCAAGGCGGAGACATGAGCTATTGAAATCCGGAACCAGGTGGACCAACTGAGAGCAGAAATTAAACTTGCTACCGACAATGCTAACGCTAAAAGTGAAGCCCTGGATAAACGGGTGGTCGCCGTGGAGTCTGCAGCCGACAGCCACTCCGACCAGATTGCTTCTCTGGAGCAGGATATTGCAAATGTGCAGAGAGAGCTCGCCACGCAGAAAGCACGTCAGGAGGACTTGGAGGCCCGGTCACGCCGCAATAATCTACGCATCACCGGGATAAAGGAGAGACGAGAGGACGGGAAGCGCCCGTCGGAGTTCATATCTCAGTGCCTGAAGGAGTCGCTTGGCCTCGATAAGTCCCCTTTACTGGACCGCGCATCGTTCACTGCGGGTGAGACCAGGTGATACTGAGCCACCGAGAGCCTTCATCATCAGATGCCATTACTACAGGGAGAAGGAGGAAATCCTGAAAAAAGCCGGGCAGATGAAACATCTAACCACAGGTGACGGCGATAACATCCACATCCAGCCTGACTACACACAGGCAGTCGCCAAGCAGCGGGCAGAGTTTAACGAGGTGAGGGGCCTGTTGAGGACATGCGAGGGAATCCGCTATGGCCTGTGGTATCCAGCGGAGCTGAGGATAACGACGTCGGATGGCGTGCGCACAAGCTTTAAAGACCCCAAACAGGCCAAGGATTTCATATTGAAAAACTTGAAGCGGTGAGAGGTTCTACGTTCCACACAGCAGTATGTTTGATACGTGATATCTGAACTGCCACCCTGTTAAAAGACTAAAAGCCAGGAGGTTTTAAAATCTCCAGTGACAACCAGCAAAAGGTAAAAAATATTTATCTTTTCGGCCCTGGCCAGCCATCTTGTTATAGGGCATGGACAATACATCACAGGGGAATTTGGAAACGTGTTTTATAATCTTGTATTGTGTTAGAAGACTTTTCACTGTTCATTTTAGCCTAACTGGGCTTTGTCAACATAATTTAGACGGATTAGAGACTCCACGTCCAGTGAAAGCCAGCAAAACGTGAATTTATGCTGGATTTATTTTTTTAAAGTATATTTTTTTTGGCATTTTATGCCTTTATTTGATAGATTAGTAGAGATAGACAGGAAAGGGGGAGAGAGGGGAATGACATGCAGGAAAGGTCTGCCCGATGCTGGACGCGAACCGGGGACGCCTGCGTCTGCATATACATGGGGCGGTTGCCTTAACCACTGCGCCACGCACCGCCCCTATGCTGGATTTATTTATTTATTTTTATTTATTTATTTTTGTGGGCAGGGCGGAGTGGTTTGGTTGGGATTAATGATAATAATACATTTCATTCAGGAACACTCTCGTCATGATTAAAACCATTTATAGCAACAAATGGAATACAGTTCGGCTTGGCGCTGAAGCTCCACTCTGGGAGCTCCCTGGATGGACAAGCGCATGCTATGTTGCTCCAGGGAGACAATTTAAACCCCCCAGAGAGGAAGAAAGCACTGAGACACTGAGAAGGTGGAGGCTGGGGTGGAGGAGGCAAGCTTTTCCAGCGCAGCAGTGCGCAGCGATAAGAGCGGTGTAGAGGGGAAATTTTATTTATTTATTTATTTGCCTTTATTTAACCAGGTCGGTCCCGTTGAGACACAATGACCTCTTTTTCAAGGGAAGCCTGGCCAAGTGTGACAGGCCAGTGTGACAGTGTGACAGCCTACATTTAAATAGACCGCCTATGGTAGGAGCATGAATGTGATTGGACAGAGACTAATGGGCTGGCTGTCAGCTGACTACAGCTGGGGCTGGCGACTTCCGTGTCCTGCATGAATTTACGCAGGCTTCATTTAATGTAATTTTCACTAATCACCAGCCGAGGTTAAAGGCACTCAACTTTGATTATTATCATTTGGATATCTTACAGACTCCACTTAAGTCTAATGTTGCTTTACAGTGCCCACTGTTTACCATTGAAATTCACCATACATTTATTTACTTTTTACACTGGTGCTATCTTGGAAAGTTTAAGAGTGTGTATTACATTTAATAACAATTTAGTTTAGCTGCAACATTTTATTCTAATATTCATATGGTTTTGGTGAGACTCGGTCTCATGAGGTAAGCATTGTTTTGTTGTGCGATAGTGTACGACCGGGGTTACATGCAGCCTCTCGTTTGGGGAGAGGCCGGCAATGGGGTTTTGTGAGGGAGGGGTTCGATAATATGTTGTTCTATTTTTTTGTTGTTTTTATGTCTTTGTCTTTTAAGTTTTATTCTACGATGCTCATACAGAGATTTGTGACTTGTCGAAGCTTTTCCGATATTGGACCATGGCGTATCCTACTACTAGTGGTTTGGGGCGGGTAAATACGAAATTTACAAACTGGAACACCAAAGGGCTTAATCACCCAGTGAAACGTAGTAAGGTGTTCTCTCACTTATCGAAATTACGAACAGATATAGCATTCTTAACTGAAACACACTTGCTTAATGGGGATCACAACAGACTTAAGAGAGGGGGCTTTTCTCAGATCTTTCATTCCAAATTTAACGCTAAATGCCGTGGCACAGCTATCCTTATTCAGAGGGATGTGCAATTTGTACACACAAATATGATTGCTGATAAAGATGGCCGTTTTATTATTGTCCAGGGACATTTGTTCAATGTGCCTGTGGTTCTTGCTTGCATTTATGCCCCCAACTGGGACAATGCAAAATTTTTCAGTGATTTTTTTCTCTCTTCTTCCAGACTTAAACAGTCACCAATTGATTATAGGGGGAGATTTGAACTGTGTGTTAGATCCCACTCTAGACTGTTCGAGGACTACATCTGGAACGTTAAGTAAATCAGCAGAGACCATAAACTCTTTTCTCCAAATGTATGGGGTGATTGATGCATGGAGATACAGGAATCCAGTTTCAAGACAGTATTCATTTTTTTCTCCAGCGCACCAGTCATATTCCAGGATAGATTATTTTTTGCTGGACAAAAAACTCCTCCCTCTACTGAGATCTTGCGAATATGAAGGCATTATTATTTCGGACCATAGCCCAGTAACAATGGCGCTTTGCTTCCCAAATAATGAGCCTCCACAACGCACTTGGAGACTCAATCCACGTCTTCTGTCTGATGAAGATTTTGTTAACTTCCTATCAGCGCAAATTGACCTTTTTCTAGATACAAATCAGTCGCCAGAGACAAGCCATTGTGTTCTCTGGGAAGCAATGAAAGCTTATTTGCGCGGCCAGATAATATCTTATAATATAAGTATGAACAGAAGACGCTCGGCACGTCTTAACGAGCTCATCTCTCTGATAAACGAGGTGGATCGTAAAAATTCAGAAGCTCCATCTCCTAACCTTAGTAGGGAGAGAATAGGTTTGCTTACAGAATTTGACACCCTCTCGTCTGGAGCGGCTGAGGAGCTTCATCTCAGATCTCGTCAAGAGTTTTACGAGCATGGGGAGCGAGCCAGCAAGTTACTTTGCCATCAGCTAAGACAATCTGCAGAGGCTGGTCTTATTGCAGAAATTAACACTCCAGATGGGATAACCACAGATCAAAGAGGGATAAATGAGCAATTCAGAAAATTTTATGAGGACCTCTATGCCACTGAAAATTGTGACAAGGCGAAGTTAGCTCAATTTTTCAATAGTCTCAGAATCCCAACAGTGGGTCAACAGGATAGGACAGATTTGGATAGCAACATTTCAGCGGCTGAAATTGATCGGGCAATCAAACGGATGAGGAGCGGTAAAGCCCGTGTTGTTTATGCCGAGGCACTTGAGCGCGAGACACTTCCCCCTACAATGACCCAGGCCACCATTTCCGTCCTTCTTAAGAAAGGAAAGGACCCCCTGAAATGCGAATCATATCGCCCTGTAAGCCTACTTTGCTGCGATTACAAGATCTTAACAAAAGTTTTGGCTAGTAGATTGGAGTCTGTCATACATACAGTAGTACACCCAGATCAGACTGGTTTTATTAAAGGGCGGCAGCTCTTTAGTAATGTACGTAGGCTTTTTAATATTCTTTACTCTCCGGAAAAGTCACCATCAGCAGAGGTCTTGCTCTCCCTCGACGCACACAAAGCGTTTGATCGTATTGAGTACGAATATCTATTTGCAACATTGGAGAGGTTCGGTTTTGGACCAGTTTTTTGTTCCTGGATAAGGGTCCTGTACACTGCGCCGCTGGCCTCGGTCCGCACTAATAAGATCATTTCCAAATACTTTTCTGTATGTAGGGGGACCAGACAGGGCTGCCCCCTTAGCCCGCTATTATTCAACCTGGCCATTGAACCGCTAGCAGTTGCACTAAGGAGTACTGGCGAGATTAGGGGTATTGATAGGGGGGGGCAAACTCACAAGCTGTCTCTATATGCGGACGACCTGATACTCTATCTGTCCAACCCTTCCATCTCTATTCCGAAGGCATTAAAAATTACTCAGGCTACAAAATCAACGTTACTAAGAGTCTCCTCTTCCCTATTAATGACCACGCTCAACAGATGTCCTTCAGCATATATCCATTAAAGGAAACTCGTGACACTTTTACATATCTAGGCGTTTCAGTAACCCGTAAATATAGCGATTTATTCAAACAAAACTTTAAACCAGCCCTAGAGAAGGCCAAGCAGGACCTCGTCCGTTGGTCAGCCCATATCACTCGCTGGCAGAGTCAATTCTGTCAAAATGACAATTATGCCCAGGTTCCTATTCTTGTTTCATACAGTGCCTGTTTTTATCCCAAAATCCTTTTTTAAAGAGATAGATAAATCCATATCCGTCTTTATATGGAATAAAACCATCCCACGGATAAGGAGGGCGCATCTCGAGAAACAGAAAGAGGCTGGAGGTTTAGCGCTACCGAATTTTATACAATACTATTGGGCGGCTAATATTTATAAACTGTCATACTGGGTCTCTGCGTTTTATGAAGGGGACGGACCTGTATGGATTGAAATGTAACAACATTCCACCTACCCTGTGTCCCTACCTTCTTTAGTATGTTCGCCACTACCACTTAGTAAACAGCGCCTTACAAATAATCCTATAGTAAGTGGCTCACTACGATTATGGTCTCAATTCAGGACCCACTTCAAACATAGACGGGCTATGTCCTCCCTCCCAATTTCGGCTAATGCACTCTTCCAGCCCTCACTCATGGACACAGCATTCAAGTTATGATTCAGGAATGGTCTGAAACGGGTGAAGGATCTTTTTAAGGACGGTGTGTTTGTGTCTTTTGAGCAGCTTGTGAGTGAATATAATATTCCCAGATCACATTCATTAAGATATTTCCAGGTGCGTGCCTTTGTGCGAAAGCATTTTCCTTCTTTTCCATCGCTCTCACCGAATGACTGGATAGATGAGTGTTTAAGTGGGGATCCGGACCAAAGAGGGGGAGTGAGCAGACTGTATGAGAGTATTCAAATAATCGCTTCTCCCTCACTTAATAATATTAGGGCAGCATGGGAGGAGGAACTTGGATTCGAAGTTTCAGATGATTCTTGGCAAAGCGCGATCAGGCGAATACACTCAAGCTCAATCTGTATCAGACATGGTTTGCTCCAGTTTAAGGTGCTCCACAGGCTGCATTTGTCTAAAACTAAACTGGCCAGGATATACCCAGATGTGGATCCAACCTGCTCCCGATGCTGCCAGGCTCCAGCCACCCTCTACCACATGTTTTGGACATGTCCAAAATTGGTACAGTTTTGGTCCTCAATTTTTGACACGTTCTCTTACATTTGCAACAAAGACATAGGCCCTGCTCCTGAAATCGCATTGTTTGGTGTAGCCCCTGCTGAGGTGGCGATATCTAGGTCACAGTCGGATGCCATCGCCTTCTCATCCCTACTAGCTAGGCGACTTATTTTGTGTAACTGGAAATCAGTTAGACCTCCCACACACAAGCGCTGGGTTGGGGATGTAATGGCGCATTTGAAACTTGAGAAGCTAAAACACTCAATCAGGGGATCAACCCAGAAGTTTTACGATGTTTGGCAGCCGTTTCTGAACTACTTCAATCTGGAGTTCCCAGCCAGAGACACTGGGACTAATTGACTCACAATCTCTGTAACAGGTTTAAATCTGTGTGTTTTATGTTTAGTTTCTGTTATTGATGTCATTATGTTTTTTTTTATTTACTTATTTTTTATTTTATTTTATTTATTTATTATTATTATTATTATTTTTATTTTTTTAAATACATTTTTCATTTACACTTGTACGTTATGTTATTATTGTTGCTCTAATTTTCATGTATATTGTGACTGCGGTTTGCAGCCTTGTTGACTGTGTTGTATGTATTTGCAATATAAAAACCAATAAAAATATTTGAATAATAATAAGCAAAGGCCTGGTCACCTATTGTGACAAGATGGGACATCGGGACCATAAGCAAAGCTGTGTCGGCAAATCTCAGGCAGCGGTCAGGCTCGTCAGGTAAAAAGCAGGTCATAGATGAAGGCAGGAGCCTGACCATTCAGGGTAGGGATGTGGTAATATTAAAAAAAAGGTTGGCCCGTCATCGTCCGCCAAAATACCGTATTGACCTGGATTTTTGTTGTTTTGGGGTTGTTTGTAGCATGGAGATGCCAGCAGATGCAGAGTGAAGAGACACTGAAGGGCGAGGAGTGCTTTCGGGTTTTGGCCGGACTGTGTGCTGGAGGGGGCAAGACTGGCTTGGAGGGTAGTTTCACCGGTTCCAGGGTGCCATTCCGAAGGGCCGCCACTCCGAATGTTTACTTTAATTTGTCGTAATGCCGACCCTTAATTATTTATGGGAAAAGGGTGCCATTACAAACCTGAAAAAAAGTTGAATGGTTTAAAGCACAGGATATGTAACCTAGCAAATGCGTTGGTAGCGTAGTGGTTAGATCATCCATTTTTGATGCGGTGGATCAGGGTTCGACTCCCGGGGAGACACATTAACAATGATTTTATTGGCCTCTACCTAATCTTTTTACTAAACTTAACCAACTCCTTTCTACATTGCCTAAACCTAACCAAAGCACAGAGCAAGGACATTTATTTTCAGCAGGAGCGCCGCGGCTGCATCAGACTCGCACCTGGGTGAAACTTTGGAGAGGGAGGGGGAGGGGGGCGTCGTCCCCGTGGCGCGTCGTGTCAAGCCGGGCAGGAAGTCAAACCACGAGAGAATCTGGTCAATTTTCAAAATAAAACACATTCGGAACGGCGGCCCCTCGGGAAGTTCGTAATGACAGACCTTTGGGAATTTTCGGACTGGCAGACCGTCGGAATGGCGGTCGCCCCCCAGTTTCACCAGTGGGGAGAAAAAGTGACATTGTTGATCGTAGAGGGGCAGAGAAATATTTTTCTGGCCTTTAATGACACAGGCACAGGATGGAGTGGAGATTGAGTCGGGAACATTGTCAGGAGGACAGGAGGACAGGAGGACCACAGAGTATCTGGAGACTCGAGCATTGCCAGCCAGGAACACAGCATGGACTACTACTGCGGGAGCTCATCCATGAGGCGTTCTATGTACTGGAGTTCAGTTTTTAGATCCGTTAAAGCAGATATCAGCGGAATGTTTTTGTTAATCTAAGTCCTAAATAGTCCTATTTTCCGTCAACAATCACTTCCATAGAGTGTTTGGTCTCTCCGTCACTCTGCTCTGCTGTAAACCAGGAGAAAACTTTCCTTGTGGGATACAAGCGTTATCCAATGAGGAGAGAGAACGGCATGAAGGGCTGTGTGTGCAGCCAAGGGGTGCGCGTGAATGTGGTGACGTAGCACGAGGACCAATAGATGCCTGACGAGGGCGGGGGCTGCTAACTCATGGTGCGTTCAAGGAAACTCGTACTTTGTGTTTTTCCTTCCTGTGAAGTCATACCAGTTTGATCTGGTTCGAGTTCACGGGTTGGAAGTTACGAGTGGTCGTTATAGTGACTTTCACAGGCAACAGGACGGTAAAAACACCAGTT
The DNA here is from genome assembly GCA_030347415.2 of Decapterus maruadsi. Taxonomy (NCBI): domain Eukaryota; kingdom Metazoa; phylum Chordata; class Actinopteri; order Carangiformes; family Carangidae; genus Decapterus; species Decapterus maruadsi. The sequence goes on along the minus strand of CM064904.1, from coordinate 1,450,329 downwards.
ACGGGTTACCTGGAACGCTACAAAGTCGTAAGTTGTGACTTGAAGCTGTAACTAAGCCTGCCTTGAACGCAGCATTAGCTGAAACGGCCGGACCGCTGATATCTGCTTTAAGGGCTAAGGGTAGGGCTAGGGATGAAAGTAGAATTGGAATTGGGCATACATATACATTACCAAACATGTCAAAAGCTTTGGAAAATAGCACAACAAACTTAGGAATTTATGAGGTTTTATTTTCTTTCATGTACACAAATCTTATTCGAGAATAGATTTTTTCTTTATCTCACTTAAAGCAGATATCAGTGGAATGTTTTTGTTAATATAAGTCCTAAATAGTCCTATTTTCCGTCAGCAATCACTTACATGGAGTGTTTCAGCCGTAACACGAGTCTCTCCGTCACTCTGCTCTGCTGTAAACCAGGAGAAAACTTTCCTTGTGGGATACAAGTGTTATCCAATGAGGAGAGAGAACGGCATGAAGGGCTGTGTGTGCAGCCAAGGGATGCACGTGAATGTGGTGACGTAGCACGAGGACCAATAGATGCCTGACGAGGGCGGGGGCTGCTAACTCATGGTGCGTTCAAGGAAACTTGTACTTTGTGTTTTTCCTTCCTGTTAAGTCATACCAGTTTGATCTGGTACGAGTTCACGGGTCGGAAGTTACGAGAGGCCGTTGTAGTGCACTTTCACAGACAACAGGACGGTAAAAACACGAGCTACGGGTTGCCTAGGTTACCTGGAACGCTACAAAGTCGTAGTTGTGACTTGAAGCTGTAACTTACGGTTTCAAAAGCCTGCCTTGAATGCAGCATTAGCCAAAACGGCCGTGCCGCTGATATCTGCTTTAACTATATCTCTAAAGTCACGAATTGCTTTTATCATGCAAGGATTCTTTCAGACCGCTCAGCGTTGAGTTTTGAAATGAAATTTGAAAAATTATTGCCAAATCCCAAACCCTGGAGATTTAATATTATGTTACTCTCAAAATAGGAATTTACAACTATGAAGGCTCATTTAGAAACGTTTGTTGAGGTGCACTAACATGCACACATTGAAGGCATATGTTAGAGGATGTGTAATTGCCTTTTCCTCATCTTTAAAAAAGAAAACAAGGAATGAACTGAAATGCATTGCTTTGGAGAGAGAACCAGGCCCATTTGGGATTGAATGGCTGTGATATGAAGCGTGTTTGTTTTTTTTACTTTAAGGAAAATATTTTGCTTTGCTTTTCCTCTCAATGTTGTTGACTGTTTGGTCTGATGTATCGGATTTTCTCTTTGAGGGGGAACATGAGATTTGGTGATCTGAGTTCCTCTTCCTCACCTGAAGAGCCCTGAGACATCCCTCGCCATCCGACTGCTGACGCTCCTCTGCCACCGCTCCCGTTGACACCTGGGAGCAAAGCCAAAAGTCGCTACCAGCTCTACACCTGCTCATCCACTGTACCTATCTAGCCTACTGAGCTTCAGAACTTTTAAATATCCCACTCGTACACAAAACCCACTGGCTCTTAATATCCCAGCTGTTAAAACGGAGGTAGGGAAACTCGCTTTTAGTCATTTTGCTCCTTTTAAATGGAATAATTTACTGTCTCAGCTTCAGTTGGATTCACTGATTCCTTTTAATCATTTTAAAAACATTCTTGTTGATCTTATGGATTCTGAATGTACATGTGCTTCTTAAATTCACAATGTGCTATGTTTAATGTTGAATGTATGTATTAGGGATATGTATTGTAATGTGTTTGACTGGTATTGATTTGTATTGTGTTGTAATCAGGGCGCCATTGGAAATGAGAGCTTGCTCTCAACTGGCCCCCCTGAATAAATAAAGGTGATGAAATGAAATCCAGAGTGCTGGGTTCAAGTGGGCGCCAGCAAAGGGAAAAACAGTTCACCCACGTACGCGCCTGCACCCCCACATTTTAATATCCAGCTTAACAATAAATAAGACATCCTCAGTGTCAAGGATTGCCCTCTCCTGGACGACGGGTCACGGGTCTCCCCACCACTCGCTCCTGAGCGAGCCCATGTTCACTCCTGCTCCTCGGAGATCCTTAGCTCCTCGCTCCGGTCGTCTCTCCTTATCCTCTTGACTTCACCAACGGATCATTCCCGTCAGAGTCCCCCTAGAACAGTGGTTCTCAACCTTTATGGACCCCCTGCATATTTTTGACGGGACTTTGCATATTAATGAACATTATAAATGTAAATACACCAGATTTAGCTCTAGGCTAATTTCCATCTGTAGTCCCGCGGTACATATTTATATATATTATATATATATATTATTCTAGATGTCAGTGTTGGGGGTGACTGTCATATAACAATTAGTGGGATTTATCGTCCACCTTCTGCCCCCATCTCAGCCTTAGATGAGCTGGGAAAACTACTCTCTCCCTATAGTTCCTCAGAATTAGTTATTATGGGTGATTTCAACTTAGATTGGTTGTCTCCCTGTTCATCTAAGCTTAAAGAGCTGTGCCTTGAATTAAATCTGTCCCAGTTGATATCCTATCCTACTAGGCCTAATAATAAACTCTAAATCCACATTGATCGTTCTTATTCTGACTAACAAGCCGCAGAAATATCCATGCAGCGGCGTTCTCGCTCATGATATCAGTGACCACTGCCCTGTAACCTGTGTCAGAGTGACCAAAGGTCAGATTTCCAGGGGACGTACCACTTGAAAGTGCAACTTTAAACATTTCAATGAGCAGGCATTTATAAATGACCTGTCTCATGTGGACCTAAAAAGGGTTGATTTAATTCCTGACTCTGAGCTGGCTTTTTAGCACTCCCATAGATAAACTTTTCAAGTCTTTTATGGGCTCTTTTAAGTCGTGCCACTGTTGTTGTTTTACCACACTGTATTTTAACCCCCCCCCCCCCCCCCCCCCCTCCTCTTTTTTTTAAATTGTGTGTCTTGCATCTGTGTTCTTCTTACTTGCTGCAAAAATAATTGCCCCACGGGGACACAAATAAAAAACCTTGAACCTTGAACCTTGAAACATGCTCCATACAAAAAATTCCATATAAAAAATCGTTCCAATAACTGGTTAGGGTTAGGGCTGACCTATCTGAAGCTATCCGTGTCAGAGATCTGGCCTGGGCTAAGGCCAGACTCTCTAACAGCCCATCTGACTGGTTGCACTTCAGAAAGTTGCATAACAAATCCATCAGCTCCATCAGGAGGGCTAAATCCACTTTTTATTTATCCTCTCTTGCTGCCAACCATGGTGATGCCACCAAATTTTGGAAAAACATAAAATCTCTCAATTCTACGCCGAACTCTTCTCTCCCCTCACAGATAATTTGTGGCATTTCTAACAAATGAGACAAGTGTGATGCCTATAATCACTATTTCATAGCCTCAAGTCACTTGTTTGATAATAGTCTAGCAGCAAGTCCTCAAAAAAGGCTTTAGTTTTTGAGATACCCCTACCCGAGGTAGAAAAAAACACAACTGTGTTTTTTTTAATCTTTAGGGTCTCCTATTCATGAAATGGAATGTTGTGAACTTTTATTTTGGGGCAAAATTTGTTTTTGGGGGTGTTATTTAGAACTACCCCAATCTCTGTAAAACAGACAAATTAGGCCAGTCCGCCTAATGAAAAGATGACAAAAAAGCCCATAACTTGAGAATGCTCACTCTTTTCCCATTCATATTTGCTGAGCTATGAACCAGGTATCTGTCCTACATCAGCAGTCAGTCAGAAATTAATTCACTTTCAAAAAATCATGAAAAATGAACCTGAAAACATAGTTGTAATTTAGGCGGAAATGGCATTTTTGTGATAATAGGAAAGGGGGACTCTTAACTTTTCTCTTATTCAACAGAAAATCATATATTCCTTTCAAATACACTACTATTGTATTCCCTAAAATGTTGTTGAACAATACCCAGTGGTTGGATGGAGATATCTAGTACAGTTTTATTGTAAATAAAATTTCTTTTGACACACCTCTTCTCTAAAAACAGCCAAATTAGCTAATTCCGAGTGAGTGATGGGTGTTATAATAGCCTATAAGTTGAGAATAGTCACTCTAATCATACTTTGATTTTGTTTGTGAGTAGTCAGGTATCTATTGCATATGTATCAACAAAAGTTATGTTGATAGTTAATGTAATTTGTGTGCTGCAAGCCCTAAACACAGTGATACAATAGGCGGAAATCATGAAAATGTATTTTCATAGTGAGTTAACATTTTACTTTACATTTATGTATTTAAAATTAAAAGATTTTCAGGTAAAATTCCTTCTCACTTAAGATTGTCTAGCCCTGCCTGAAAGAAATGTATTGATTCTTTAGTGTTTGTTGGGGTTATGGAAGCCACAGTAACCTCTGAAGGGCAATAGAGTACCTTTCTAAATTGTACTAAGACATTTGCTTGTTTTTCCATGTGTCTCCATCGACAATCTTGATCACAAATGCCAAGCACATCTCCACTAGAAGGTTGAAATGTGTATACTGTTGTACTTTCAACATCTCAAACCTGAGTATTATAAGTGGCAAGGTTCCAGATAAGGTCCTCCAGATGAGTTTTATCCAGAGAGGTTCATAATGGCATCAACAAAAGATGCAGCCTCTGCAAATCTGGAAATGCTGGGTGAGTTGACCACTAAATACTAATATCAAAGTAACTATAAAGACAAAACAATGACAGTATTTATTGAAAATGGACCAGTTAACAAGTGTGGATAATGTAGATTCATCAATATTAATATGAAAATCTTTCGTAACCAAGAGCAAACTTCTTGGGGTCTGCTGATGACCTTCCTCAAATCAAACCAAGTTGGTTTGGGTGAATAAGACTGGCAGGTGTGCCTGATTACATGGTTTCTGGTATTGTGCCCTTTTCAATTGCATCCTTGAATACTATCACTGTTACATTCCCCCCATTTCTTTTTGTTTTTCCTCAGACAGTATTTGTCTATATCCTCCTGATCAATTGTGCCTTGTGATGAATACAATATTTGGTAAATGTTTCATTAATCCTCCCTCCCTCTGTCACTAAGGTCCCTTTTTCAATCCTCATAGAGGTTATTAAAGTGTGATTATTGTTGTTCAATTCTATGTACCAGAAACCTCCCTGCTGCTTCACCTTGCTCCTACTGTAGTAGCCTACTTCTGTCTACACTGAAACAGTGCGTGCTCATCCTTCTTCTGTAGTTTAATTCCAGCTTCATTTTGTTTAGCTGAGTGAACACTACTGGATCAAAATGAAATACATATATTTTTTCCAAGATCTAGGAACTATGTTGCAGCAACCCCTCAAGCAGGCTTTAAATGCATCCCATTCTAGCCCTGAGTTAGGAGTTGTTCTTTCATTGAATCCCAATACTCAAGAATTTCCTCTCTAATAAACAATTACAGGATTTTTCATTTGGAAGTAGAGAGGTTCTGAATCTCCAGAAGCTCCATAACCTAACACAACTGGAGCATAATCTGATAAAACAATGTTACCAATTGAAGCAGTGATTGTTACACTCACTAACTGTTCATGAAAAAGTGAATCCGTGAAAATGAAGAATGTGGGTTTCAGTAGAAGATGTACTCCCTATCTTGTGGGTGTAGAGTCCTCCAAATGTCAACTAGACTCAGCTCCTCTTCTAAAACATCAATGGCTACTTGGGACTTACTGGGTACTAATCTTATGTTAGCAATTTTTAACTGGGCCAGGTCTCTTACCTGACTGAAATCTCCCCCAATAATAACGTATTTCCCATTTGTTTCATCACATTGCAAATGTCCACAAAAAAATCTGGAGAATCTATACTTGGTGCATAGATATTAATAAGAGGGCATCTGCTGCCAAACAGTTCTATACTGATCGCAAGTCACATGATGGCCTACTTCAAAATGAAAAATCCCATAAGTTTATTAGAGAGGAAATTCTTGAGTATTGGGAATCGATGAAAGAACAACTTCTAACCCAGGTCTAGAATGGGATGCATTTAAAGCCTGCTTGAGGGGTTGCTGCAACATAGTTCCTGGATCTGGGAAAAAATATATGTATTTCATTTTGATCCAGTAGTGTTCACTCAGCTAAACAAAATGAAGCTGGAATTAAACTATTCTACAGAAGAAGGATGAGCACGCACTGTTTCAGTGTAGACAGAAGTACTACAGTAGGAGCAAGGTGAAGCAGCAGGGAGGTTTCTGGTACATAGAATTGAACAACAATAATCACACTTTAATAACCTCTATGAGGATTGAAAAAGGGACCTTAGTGACAGAGGGAGGGAGGATTAATGAAACATTTACCAAATATTGTATTCATCACAAGGCACAATTGATCAGGAGGATATAGACAAATATTGTCTGAGGAAAAACAAAAAGAAATGGGGGGAATGTAACAGTGATAGTATTCAAGGATGCAATTGAAAAGGGCACAATACCAGAAACCATGTAATCAGGCACACCTGCCAGTCTTATTCACCCAAACCAACTTGGTTTGATTTGAGGAAGGTCATCAGCAGACCCCAAGAAGTTTGCTCTTGGTTACGAAAGATTTTCATATTAATATTGATGAATCTACATTATCCACACTTGTTAACTGGTCCATTTTCAATAAATACTGTACATTGTTTTGTCTTTATAGTTACTTTGATATTAGTATTTAGTGGTCAACTCACCCAGCATTTCCAGATTTGCAGAGGCTGCATCTTTTGTTGATGCCATTATGAACCTCTCTGGATAAAACTCATCTGGAGGACCTTATCTGGAACCTTGCCACTTATAATACTCAGGTTTGAGATGTTGAAAGTACAACAGTATACACATTTCAACCTTCTAGTGGAGATGTGCTTGGCATTTGTGATCAAGATTGTCGATGGAGACACATGGAAAAACAAGCAAATGTCTTAGTACAATTTAGAAAGGTACTCTATTGCCCTTCAGAGGTTACTGTGGCTTCCATAACCCCAACAAACACTAAAGAATCAATACATTTCTTTCAGGCAGGGCTAGACAATCTTAAGTGAGAAGGAATTTTACCTGAAAATCTTTTAATTTTAAATACATAAATGTAAAGTAAAATGTTAACTCACTATGAAAATACATTTTCATGATTTCCGCCTATTGTATCACTGTGTTTAGGGCTTACAGCACACAAATTACATTAACTATCAACATAACTTTTGTTGATACATATGCAATAGATACCTGACTACTCACAAACAAAATCAAAGTATGATTAGAGTGACTATTCTCAACTTATAGGCTATTATAACACCCATCACTCACTCGGAATTAGCTAATTTGGCTGTTTTTAGAGAAGAGGTGTGTCAAAAGAAATTTTATTTACAATAAAACTGTACTAGATATCTCCATCCAACCACTGGGTATTGTTCAACAACATTTTAGGGAATACAATAGTAGTGTATTTGAAAGGAATATATGATTTTCTGTTGAATAAGAGAAAAGTTAAGAGTCCCCCTTTCCTATTATCACAAAAATGCCATTTCCACCTAAATTACAACTATGTTTTCAGGTTCATTTTTCATGATTTTTTGAAAGTGAATTAATTTCTGACTGACTGCTGATGTAGGACAGATACCTGGTTCATAGCTCAGCAAATATGAATGGGAAAAGAGTGAGCATTCTCAAGTTATGGGCTTTTTTGTCATCTTTTCATTAGGCGGACTGGCCTAATTTGTCTGTTTTACAGAGATTGGGGTAGTTCTAAATAACACCCCCAAAAACAAATTTTGCCCCAAAATAAAAGTTCACAACATTCCATTTCATGAATAGGAGACCCTAAAGATAAAAAAAAAACACAGTTGTGTTTTGTTCTACCTTGGGTAGGGGTATCTCAAAATCTGAGGGCCCTTCCTGCTAGTCTATAACAATAGTGTCCCAGCTCCTCCTGACCCTGTACTCACGACTGCATCCAACGCAGCAGCAGTCTTTACATGGAGACCGGTAAGCTATGCTAATGAAAGCACTCATTCTCATTGACCCCAAGAAATCCAAAGGTGAGAGTGCCCACTTAATTGCCACACCACTCACACACATCTTTAACTTGACATTTTCATCCGGTAAAATCCCGTCTGTGTGGAAGGCTCCTTTATTCAAGGGTGGTACTGCTAATACTTTAGACCAGGGGTGCTCATTACATCGATCAAGAACAAACAAAAAGTTTAAAAAAACAGGCATTTTTCTCTCAACCAACCTCAAAAGCGAGGGCATGTCCGCCACAGTATCATTCTGGGTGAGTGAGTCATGTTCTCCGCCCGTTGTCTTTGTTGTCACTTTGTTGCTGCTCCACAGAGCGCACACGGCGCGTGCACCACCTGGGTGCATGCCACCAGAGATGCGCATTTCTCCATGCCGCGCCTCGGCCCCTCAGCACTGTGTCTGTGTATCATGTGTAGCCTGTGCGTAGCGCAGTAGCCTGTGTGCCCGGTTACTGATGAATAAACACAAATCGGGTGCGCGCATGGCGCATCTGACAATCTGTTAACAGCACCAAAATTAAAATTACCTCTGCTCCGCAGATATTTCGCGTCTGACGTCGATGTTATGCTCACGTTTTTATTGATATTGTACCGTCCGACCCGACGTAACTACAACAACATAACACAAACTTATCTGACAGCTCTCACTTCCTCCTCTGCTCCTCCTCACTAACTCACCTGCACACAGACACACACATACACAACTGGCTTCCTAACCCCGGCCCCTCAGTCTCTCATCCAGCATACCCTACCTGCCTACACATTCACAGTCAGTCAGAAATCACACGGGGTCGCTACAATATTTCCAGTTGTGCAGTAGGCCATTATTAATAATTAATAAATTGATAGTAATAATGAGTCCCATTACCTGATGGACATTGCTTTGCTGGATCCTGATGGATATTTCAGTGCAGGCCATCAGAGTAGAAAGGTAATGACCAAAAATGTAACATTTATTGTGCCATATGGGTTCATGCAGTTATGAAAGATAGGCTACACCAACATGGTATATGAAGGGTCATGTACCGAAATATGTTTGTAGATCACTTAGACTTGGTCACTTGAAAAGTAGCTCTCAGGCCGAAAAAGTGTGAACACCCCTGATTTAGACAATTATCGACCAATCTCAAAGCTCTGCTGCTTAGCCAAAATCCAAGAATCCCTTGTGAATTCCCAACTGCGGGCCTTTTTGGAGTCAAATAACATCCTTCAACCAGAACAGTCAGGTTTCAGACCGGGTCACAGCACTACCACAGCTACAGCATTTGTTGTTAATAACATCATTAATGGGTTAGACTCTCACCAGCACTGCACAGCTCTTTTCATTGATTTGTCAAAAGCCTTTGACAGGGCATTCCTCCAGAACAGCTTTAGTGGGATGTGGTGCCCTGAAGTGTTCACTGGTTGATTATAGAAAATGCTGAGGTCTATTACAGGACTGGACAGAGGTCACAGAAGGTCACAGGACACTGGTATAAAGGTTTTTATTAGTAGTGGCAGTTCAGTCCTGTTCAGCTCTGGTGATCAACGCACTTGACTTCATGGAGTGGAAAACATGGACATATAAAAATACTGCCGTATCACATCAAAACATCTTTCATCTGAGTTTAATTTAATTAGTTTTGTTTTATTTTTTTATTTTTTTTACATAAATAACAATACTTATAAGAAGAGAGATATTATTTATGACTGAAATGTTAATTGTATATGATGAAAAGATTAAACTAATTTAATCATTGGTTATTTGCTACAAATATTGATCTTGGTGTGTTTAACATACACAATATAGTTTCTACAGCCTAGCGTGTGTTTTTCTTCTACACATTTTGATTGACAGACAGCACTTTGATGAGCTCCAGCTGTTTGAATCTGCTCCTGATATAAAATTGACTGTGAATGTAGAGACAGTTGAATGTGTGTGTGTACCCACTGTATGTGTAGCTGAAGCAGCTGAGAGTGTGATCAGAGCTGTTTCCTGAACAAAGTGAAGCTGACCTGAGTTCAGTAGAGTGAGCTCAGTCCACACAGTCCTGTAGTGTTGGCTCCACCTAGTGCTCACTACACAAACCAGCAGACACACACTGGATACGTGTTGGTGATGAAGTTGTCTCGACCATGAGCTCTGATGGTGGAGTGTGTTTCTCTGCTCAGTCACAACAAAGTGTTTGAGGAACAAAGACAAACAGACATTTATTGACTCAAGTTGCTGCTTCTTCACAGAGTGAAGACTCTGATCAAACTCATTTCATCAAGATCAGCTTTTATTCAGGATTCACAGAAAACTGCATCAATCAGGACACCACTTCATGTTCAGTAACACAACACAGTTCACATCAATGTGGCTGCTTCACTGATACACTCCAACACCAAAGTGTGTCAGCTCCTCTGTACAAAGTGATTCTAATGATCTTCATCCATCAGCTCAGTGACATGTTACTGTCCCACCACCACTTCACTAACACTGTCAACATGAGCAGCATCACAGTAAATCACAGTGTGTATCAATGACAATATCACACGCACGCACGCACGCACGCACGCACGCACGCACACACACACACACACACACACACACACACACACACACACACACACACACACAGTGTACCTTGGTCGACATCATCACGGGAACCATCAAACCATACACAGGCACCTGTTCATCACATCAGTGAACAGGTGAGTGGCACTGAGCATCATGGGAAAGTGAGTCCAGGTTTTCTCTCCTGACTGTGGCACCAACATGAAAACAATATTGGTGTCTTTATGATCTACAACTCATAGTCGACTGTTAAAATACACTGCCCGTCCAAAAAAAAAAAAAGAGTCACCATTTGGATTTAATGAAGCTAATAGGTCAGAGCCTCCAATTGGATAATTACTGCATGGATGATTATGCTTCAGCTATGTTTCAACTTATTTAACCCTAACTGATGCAGTCTCATTTCCTAAACAACCATGTCAGAAAACACATCCTGTGGTAGAGGAGAAGATGTTATTCTGTTTCACAAGGGTCAAATTATTGACATTCATCAAGCAAATAAAACTAACTAAAATCTAAAGAGATTGCTGAGACTAACATTGCTTTAAGAACTGTCAAACACATTATTAAAAACTGGAAGGACAGTGGGGAACCATCATCTTCAAGGAAGAAATGTGGTCCAATGTGACCACAGAGTCCAGACCTTATAACCATTGAGAACCTTTGAAAAATTAATGAAACTCTGGATATTATATAATGTAGAGTGTGTGACTTTTTTTGGACGGGCAGTGTATTTGGCGTGAACATTACATTTCTTAAAAGGTGGTTAGGTGTGTTTGTGTGTGTGATATTGTCAGTAGTAGCCTAATACGAGCAGTCTACACCTCAGTGTTGTTCCTCTCACCTTTATTTTACATTCAATACTTTACGAAATGTATCAGTAGCGTACTGTATCCCACTGCGGCTTCTGTCATCCACTCGTCCTTTCATCTCCTCCAGTTTCTGGATCTTCTCTGTGTCGTCTTTCTCCTTCATCTTCTCAATCAGGAAGTCCAAGTGGACATGAGTGGACACTGAATCCACGTTCAGGGCGATCTCATCCAGTCTGATCAGACATTGGTAACCCTCTTCAAGCCACTGATCTTTGTCGGCCTCCAGCTTTTTTATTTCTTCCGAAAGATTTTCCAGGACATTGGCCTTCTTCTCTTGTTCTGCTTTGTTCTTTTCAAACTTGTCTTTCACTTCTTGTAGGGTCTTCTTTACTGTTTTTGTCTCGCAGACATAGATCCACTGTTCTTTCACATGATCTGATTTTGGACACTTCTTGGTGCAAACAGTGCAGCGCCCATCCTCCATCACCTCACAGCGACCAGCTTTACGGGCCAATGTGCATGGATGGTGACAGTTCTCTTCACAGATGTTACAGGTCACAGCTCCTTCAAAAAAAAACAACAACCGCCTCCCCCCTTTGATTGATTCTTTCTTTTTGTAGACCTCTTCAACTTCTACAAGGAAGTTCTCATTTTTCTTCATCTCCTCTTCATATTTCTTCAGAGCTTCTTCCACCTGTTTGACCTCTTTTTGTGTCTTTTCAGTAAACTGAACTCTCTCCTGCAGGTTCTGGATACAGGCCGTCAGTCTGAAGTGTTTATTCAACACATCCACAGTTTTCTCCAGTTTCTGAGGTGCATTTTTTTCCAGGAAGTTTTTTAACTGACCAATTCCTTTTGTTGTAATTTTATCAGCATGTTTCATATTGTCCATGTCCACTGCCCGCTCTTCATATTGGCAGTTATTGAACAGGAAGTGAGCAGGTTCATCCTTCTCATTTCTGGCACATTTAATTTTTGCATCAACGAGAGCTTTGAGAGCATTTTTAGGTGTGAGTCCATCTGAGTGTGTGATCAGAGCCACGATGTTCTTCTCCATGTCGTTTCCAAACAGGGACATCACTGAATTGAAGATGTACATCATTCGGTCACTCACTCGGTTCTCTGTCGCCTTCATCACCAGACCCACTGCACTGAGTTCATGAACTCCTTCTTCTGAGCGGAACAAGTCCAATAACCTCTGACTCACGATGGCATCCAGCTTGATTCCTCTGGTGTCTCCATATCCAGGAGTATCAATGATGGTCAGAGAGAAGGGAAGAGTTTGATCTTCAAAACCAAAGATCTGGTACACCACCACATCTGATGTCTGACTCTCACTCTGACTTCTCTTCCCTTCCTCTACGATCTCAAACCAGATGTTGTCTTCAAACTTCACTCCCATGGCGTAGTTGACCAGAGCGTTGATCAGAGTAGATTTTCCTGTTCCTGTTTCACCAACCAATAGGATGTTTTTGTTCACTTTGTTGGGGTTCTTCTCACCAATAGTCTTTCTGGTCAGAGTTCCAAACTTCTCTTCCTTTGGTTTCAGCTGGTACTGAACAGGAGATCCTGAAGGGATCCGAGTACACTTGGAGATGATGTCCTTGTATTTCTCTGAGGCTTTGCTGATCCTGTAGATAAAACGTAGAATAATGTTCAAATCACAGAAAAAAAACACCTGTATGACAATTGAGTGTCTCGAGGTGACAGGTGCTCTTGTTCTTGTTCTGGTGTTACTCACATTGCCATGGTGATTCCTGGTGCAGAGCTCCACGCGGTGAAGGTGAAACAGGTGTGATGGTGTCTGGGCTTTGGTCTCTGCATCAGATGAAAAACAATCAGTGAAAGCTGAACAACAGACTGGTTCATCAGTGAGGCAAGAACAGGACAGAAGGAAATACTTTTACGCTTTTACAACTTTGGTGTCATTTGGAGTCGTTTTGACGAACTTAGCCCCAATCAAGCGGCGCGTATATCCGTATAATGCAAGTACACGGGGCACCCAATGCAGCCTCTAAATAACACATTATCCACCACCTTTCATTAAACGAATATTTTGTGATGATACACTAGTGTTATTCCCCTCAGAGCCCGTGGTGGCATGTTATCAACATCCTGCTCCTCCAGGTTGACCTACTGACCTCTGACCTGGATGATGTCATCTCTGACCGCTGCCCGGCTCATTCAGATTATAATCATTCTGCTTCGGCATTCTGGGGCCTCATGTATCAAGACTTGCGCGGATTTCATGCTAAAACTTGGCGTACGCCACAATTCAGATGTATCAAAGTGTGCGTACGCGTGGATCCAAGCACTTCTCCTTTGTACATCCCAATCAACTTGGAATTGAGCCACATGTAGACGTGCCGAACTCCTCCCTGTCCACGCCTCCATTTAAATATGCAGATCAATGTAAATTAGGCCTGTACCAAAGATTTCCTTCTCTTTACGGTCAGATAACACCATGAAAAGCCGTGAGAGACAGCAATTGAACAAAATTTGAGTTGAAGGTGCTCCTCGATGAAGTTGAGCTGCGTGAACATCTTTTTTTTCTCTCTCTCTCTCTGCCGTGTTCCAGCACCATCACAAAGGGAAGTGGGCAAATGTGTGTGAGATATATAAAGGTGAACGTGAAGCCGACGACCGCCATCTTCCCAAATGAAAGCAGACAATGCACTCGATACATAAATGATGTAAAAAGGATTTACCATTTTCATTTGCTTTCTTTTATACACAGATCGCGTAGTAAATAAATGCAGAAGTGGCCAGGGAGGCTGATGAAGACACATGTCCAACTCTACGCATGTGTTTCAATACTTAACACAGCGTGTGTAGTTTAACCAGCAACAAAAAGAAAGTCAGTGACAGTGTAATATTTGGGGGGACATGCTCGGGGACAGCTCTCCATTCCGACGCACCTCCACTTCGACACCCCGCTGTTCCGAAACACGCTGTTCCGAAACACCGCTGTTCCGACAGCTCACAGGGGCGCGAGGCTACTGCAGCCGCTGCTCGTGCTGTGACAGCTGACTGAGGGAGATGCTTTGGTAAGGCAATGAAGAAAGGAGTTGGTTAAGTTTAGTAAAAAGATCAGGTAGAGGCTAGACAGGCTAGAAGCAGAATGAACGTTAGGCCTTTATGTCATTAATATGAAGTATTTGCTTGTTTTGCAGTTTATTATGCACATGATCCGTTTGACTCCAAAAAGGAAATAAGGATCACTGCGCACTGAGGGTTTCCCCCAGTAGCCTTTTCGAAATAGCGGTGTCTTTAGAAAAAATAGAAAACCCCGCTATTACGATGAATGGAAGTCTATTGTCGGAAAGGCGGGGCTTCGGAAAGGCGGGGTGTAACCGACATGCTCAATGTGCATCGGGGGTTAGAGGACAGTTAAACAAATACATTTACTTTGCAGTGCCAGCCTGTAATCTGTTCCCATTATGCTGAATGAATTAATTGTGTGCTGAAACAGCCATCTCGCTACAATGATTGTTAATATGTGATGCATCTGTATCGCACTGCAGCATCTGTAATATCTTCAAACTAAAGCTGACGGTATTTCCTGCACCACTTTGCTTTTATATTCACCTATCTAATTGCAACACGTGGATGGGTTAGTTGTTCATAAATGTGTCTCTGATGTGCACATGGACGAATGGTTTTCACATTATTAACAGTTTATTATTATTAACAGAGTCTGAGGACTCTAAGTGTCGCCACAGCAATAATAGCGGTGGAAAAGTGCGTACGCCAGCCATGGAGTTGGCGTGGGCCACCGCACTTTTCCACCGTCATTTCACTTTTGATACATCTGGGGCCTCATTTATCAAAGAGGGTGTAAAACTGGGGCGCATGGCGTCTGTCCGACTACTCATTTCTCCGACCATACATTTTTTTTTTTTTTTTTTGCGTCCATTAGTCCGACCTCCCATTTCTCCGACTTAAGTAGCCCTAACCCTTAACCTTACCCTAAACCTAACCTTAGCGCTGTAGAATGGGAAGTCGGAGAAATGAGCAGTCGGACTTTGGGGCAGTCGGACTGACGTATGCTCCCCGTAAAACTGCTACTAAACTTGGTCGTACGACCGAAAGGCAAAATGAGCGTACGACCAAAATATACACGCTGTTTTCAGATCTATCAAACTCCGCGTACAGGCGGCTGCACGGTGTTTCCCTTGGTGGGAAACACCGTGCAGGGGCCTCATTTATCATTGTGGATACACGCTTTTTTACACGCTCTTTCCCCCATTTTGTGCGTACACGCTTTTCTCCGCCTAGTTTGGGATTTATCAAACCAAAATCGGTCGGGAGATAGAGGCGAAATTTACGACGAGTCTGACCATGGCGTACCGGCATTTACACGCTTTTTGAAGAACAGGAGGAATTGGCGACGCCGCTGCTGAGTCGGAGAATGGCAGTTAGAGGCAGAGAGGAGCGGATCAGTGTTTCTTATTACTAGTAGTAGTGGTGGAGCGTTGATGCTCTGTAACCCGCTCTATATAATAACACTAGTTAACTGATAAACAAAGTGTATTGAGATTTTTTGCTTATAGCCTACACACTCTGAGGGTCCAATCCGACCCCCGCACGGACACGAGTCAAACCATAACACAGGGGAGGCTGTCGGAACGCGCGTAATAAAAAGAAAGAAAAAAAGGCGAGAATAATCAAATGTGGACAGAGAGAGAGAGAGAGAGAGAGAGAGCTCCACCAGTCTCTTTATTGTTAATGGAGGGAGAGAGGAGCGCGGAGGTCTGTGTTTGAAGCTGAAGTAGTGGTGGTGATGATGCACACATTAGTATATAGCCTACATAAAATAAAATGAGGGCAGATTAAATACGATTCTTCTTCTTTCTGCTCTCTGTTTCATTCAGATTAGGGAGTTCTTGTTTCTATTGTAGCCTATTTCAATGCAGGATGATGTTTCTGACTGATATTGCCGTGTATCTGGCTTTCAGAGAAATACCACTTTTTTCTCCGCTCTCCGTCCGTCCTGTCTTCACCGTCTTCCACATGACGTCTCTCCACACATTTCCGGGGCGAACGTGGCTAATTAATATGCATATTATTCAATTTGCATATGCATGATGATTTGCATTGACCGTATATGGTTGTTTTGGGCCGTTCGGAAGGCGGAATGAGAGGTGTGGTCACCTCCGCACTCTTCTTGTGTTAGGTGTGATTTACCAAGGGAAACACCGTGCAGCCGTCTGTACGCGGAGTTTGATAGATCTGAAAACAGCGTGTATATTTTGGTCGTACGCTCATTTTGCCTTTCGGTCGTACGACCAAGTTTAGTAGCAGTTTTACACCCTCTTTGATAAATGAGGCCCAGTAAAACGGGTGACGGAAGCTGAGGAGGTTCTCAGCCTGAGTGTGAATACACTCTAATCCTAAACAGTGGCGGCTGGTGCTAAAATAAGTTGGGGGGACGCACCTTTAATGAATGGCCTATTTTAGAACTTTTTTTTCATAAGGCCCACCGGATTATAAGGCGCATAGAATAGAAGATACTGTAGCCTAGTTAAACTTTTGAGTGGGGTTGCGTTATGCAGCCACTAGATGGGGCTGTGATAAAGGAAACGTCAACAAAACAGTCAGATGAAGTCAAACAGCAGCGCTTTTAACGCCAGTTTTATTATTAAACTCTGAACATAAGCAGATGTTGATCTACAGTACAAACTGGGTTGACAGAGAGCCACCTTTGTAGTACAGGAGAGCCTGGCTTTACACTCAACATACCTCGCTAATCACGAAACTGGATTCACATTCTCTCTGTTTGACTTCCTGACCAGGGGCCTCATTTATCAAAGAGGGTGTAAAACTGCTACTAAACTTGGTCGTACGACCGAAAGGCAAAATGAGCGTACGACCAAAATATACACGCTGTTTTCAGATCTATCAAACTCCGCGTACAGGCGGCTGCACGGTATTTCCCTTGGTAAATCACACCTAACACAAGAAGAGTGCGGAGGTGACCACACCTCTCATTCCGCCTTCCGAACGGCCCAACACAACCATATACGGTCAATGCAAATCATCATGCATATGCAAATTGCATAATATGCATATTAATTAGCCATGTTCGCCCCGGAAATGTGTGGAGAGACGTCATGTGGAAGACGGTGAAGACAGGACGGACGGAGAGAGGAGAAAGAAGTGCTATTTCTCTGAAAGCCAGATACACGGCAATATCAGTCAGAAACATCATCCTGCATTGAAATAGGCTACAATAGAAACAAGAACTCCCTAATCTGAATGAAACAGAGAGCAGAAAGAAGAAGAATCGTATTTAATCTGCCCTCATTTTATTTTATGTAGGCTATATACTAATGTGTGCATCATCACCACCACTACTTCAGCTTCAAACACAGACCTCCGCGCTCCTCTCTCCCTCCATTAACAATAAAAAGACTGGTGGATCTCTCTCTCTCTCTCTCTCTCTCTGTCCACATTTGATTATTCTCGCCCTTTTTTCTTTCTTTTTATTACGCGCGTTCCGACAGCCTCCCCTGTGTTATGGTTCAACTCGTGTCCGTGCGGTGGTCGGATTGGACCCTCAGAGTGTGTAGGCTATAAGCAAAAAGCAAAAAATCTCAATACACTTTGTTTATCAGTTAACTAGTGTTATTATAGAGCGGGTTACGGAGCGGGTTGGATTGCCAGCATCAACGCTCCACCACTACTACTAGTAATAAGAAACACTGATCTGCTCCTCTCTGCCTCTCACTGCCATTCTCCGACTCAGCAGCGGCGTCGCCAATTCCTCCTGTTCTTCAAAAAGCGTGTAAATGCCGGTACGCCATGGTCAGACTCGTCGTAAATTTCGCTCCTATCTCCCGACCGATTTTGGTTTGATAGATCCCAAACTAGGCGGAGAAAAGCGTGTACGCACAAAATGGGGGAAAGAGCGTGTAAAAAAGCGTGTATCCACAATGATAAATGAGGCCCCAGATCGCTGCAGGGCGCGAGCCGGCCGCGGAGCTGCACGCCGCGGTGCACGTGAACAACACAGCTGCTTCTCGGTTCTCCCTCTCGTTCAAACGCCTCGTGAAATGATAAACAAACGACTGATTTTTCGGCTGCCGCCACCATTAGCTGTCTCCTAGCTGTCTTGTTGCTGTTGTTTGTCTGCTCCGTGTGCACCCGGGTGCGTCTGTAGCTGTTTGAGTGACAGGCACGGCTCCGCTGCCAGGGGAGTGACTTTGATTGACAGCTAGCCTATCATCAATCAATCTGATTGGATAAAAAATGAACCCAAACGCGCTGATTGGCCACGGGCGCAGAGAGCTGCGCAGAGAGCTGCGCCCCGAGGAAAATCTTGCAGTAACCAATTAGAGACCAACATGAAGTCACATGGAAGCCAAAAGTTTAAGAGCCCACATACACAGTCATTTGGCCGGCGTCCCTCGCTGTTGAAATGTATAAAACAACCCAGAATAAACCCAATGCTGAATGGAAAGGCTCACACATTTCAAAGTAAAACCCATTATATGAGTGAACACTGAACAGATATGGTCATTACTTTTTATTATGTTATTTACGTTTACTGTGACTTTATCCCTGAAATTTTGATGGGGGCGGCGCCCTAGCGCCCCCTATTGACCGGCCGCCACTGATCCTAAATCTAAATCTAATTTAGAGGTTCAGAGGCTGAAGCTACTCAGTTTTACAGTAATATAGCCTAACCTGCTAATTTTATGTGATGGCTATTTTAAAAATATGATCAATAACAAATTAAACTGTTACAAAATCAAACACATTTATTGATTTAATTTAAAGGAGCCATGGTAGCCTATAAGGTCATGTGTAAGATCAAATTCAGTGTTAAAGGCGCTCAGGCAGGTGATTTTGAAGTACGCTAGAAGTAATCCAGAAAGTATTCAGAATACATGACTTTACTTGAGTAATCCACATGCAATACAGATTACAGATTTTGGGACATGTAATCAGTAATCTAGGGAATACATTTCAAAAGAAACCCTCACAACAGTGATTATTATATATCTGTGTGTGTGTGTGTGTGTGTGTGTGTGTGTGTGTGTGTGTGTGTGTGTGTGTCTGTGTGTGTGTGTCTGTGTCTGTGTGTCTGTGTAGGGGGGAGGCAAGGGATGGTTAGCCCAGGGCGTAGTACTAGCCAGGTCCGCCTTTGTGCAGTCCCCGTGAAGGAAGATCAGACAATAACTGTAGCCTACACAGACATGCGCAACTGTAACAACAGGCAGCTCTGCAGCAGCTCCACAGAGGAGCCGTCAGAGGAGCCTCTCCTCTTCCTCTCTCTTCAGCCTGGAGTAAAGCAGTTCAACACTGGACGATCTAACCTTCATGTGAACACAATCAGCTGAGATGGAGCACAATATTAGAAAAAAGAAGAGGGTCAGTGATTTTCACTTACACAAACGTTATCGACTGTGTGGTCTTCCTAAGCTGCCAGGCAAAGTGCAGGAAAACCACAGTTTTTATTTGGAGCTAACCAACTGCTGACGGCGGGTGCTAACCCTGGGCGGAGGGACACGTGAGTTGGTTAGCTCCAAGTAAAAACTCCACTTTGAAGGGTTGGAAAAAATTATATTATAGCCAACACTGGAACTGTCCCCCCCCCCCTTTTCTTCAGGTAAAACCTCTTTTAGGCTGCGAAAATAGGCCGTTTCTTTGGGTCCATTCACAACACTGCCACTGTATGGCTATGGGCTGGCGTTGCTAACGGGAGGAGTGCAGAGAGTCTTCTACTGCAATTAAAGTACTTAGGGGCTATTTGTAGATCATACAACCCCACTTTAAAAAAATTATACCATCCCTTTAAGCACTTAAAAAGACAATGAAAACAGGATGTAAAAATTGGACATGTCTGGGCAAAATGGGTCATTCACCCTGCATGCTGCAACCACGTAATGTTACAGACGATCACCGACATTATCAGATCTTGATCACATGATTAACCTCTGGGTACAGAAACTTGGCATCGAAAGACTAGGCATGTTTTGATACTCTTCGGTACCTAAGCATTTGGGTCGGTGCCACAAAAAAACCGAAGTACAATACCCATCCCTCCATGTATCTCACCTGCATGACTGATGATCACCTGCTGGAGCTACAACATGTTCACCAAACAACCTCAAAGAACTGAACAACAGATCTATAATATGCTTTGCAATCTCACTAGATACAGTATATTGAGATACACACCCAATCAACTAATACCTCATCCTAGTACTTTCAGGTCGTAGGTACTGGACACTCAAATTGAGTGAAGTTAGCATGCAGAAGAGTTTACTCCCTGCAGCCATAGCCACCCTAAACAATAGACCCTGCTGATCCTGCCTCCTCTCCTCTGTCCTGCCTGTCACCATGCCCACCACACTTCACAAACACTTAAGTTTGTGCTGTATGCTTTTGTGTGCCATTTATGTGATTTGTGTATTTATCTGTATCATGTCTTTTATGTACAGTCGAGTGGAAAAAAAATTACCTTCTGGGATAATTAGAGTCATACTGTTGCACTACACGCACTGAGCTATATGATTCTTTCAGGGTACTGCTCAGGAAGTTCAGATAATGATACAACCATGTCTTGTGACAGTGAGGCTCACTTTGACATCCTCCACAGGTTTTAACACATTTCTAGTGCTGTAGAATATTTAAATTAGTGAGGAATAAATATGATATTAAGTTATCAAGATTTGCTTTGCTGGATTTGTGCCATGTCTGCTTTGAATTCAGTTAACATGAACACCACCACATTGTTTGAACCAATAATAACTCCAGGAAAAACTTCCAAGTCTATTTCTATGTTTGCTTTAATTACACACAAGAAAAATACAAATGTTGAACGGTACCATCCTTGAAATCACAATAACACTGAGAAAAATAATTTCCCCGTTACATTGATCATGAAGTTATGGTAAATCTGTAAAAGAAATTGAATGAACTTAATACATTTTCAATGATAACAATCATGTTCTGAATAAATGTATGTATCAAATGGAATATGAAAATAGCTGCAAAATTAAAATCTTCACTGTGAATTTCATGTTTACCCTACAGTAAGTATGAGGTCAAATGTGGACAGAGAATAATAAACAGTCAGTCTGTTCTCTCATCAGAGGAGGCTGAACAGGAGGTGGTTTTCTGGTTTCATCATCATCACAGCTCCATACATGATGTCCATCTTCTGTTGGCAGTGGTCACTCAGTTTTAAAACACAAACACTAGTTAAAACATGGAGAGGTGCATGACTGTCTGCTTCATTTGACCCCGCTAAGCCCCTCCCTCAAAGAATCGTAAGTTTGCATGAAAGGCCTGTTAAGCTTTCGGCAAAAATCAATATGCCTTAGGCCTGTAACGATACACGTATCGAAACCGAAACCGCGACACTCTGAGACACGAACTTGTGTCGCCAATGAAATGGCAGAACCGCGACACACCCATTCCAGCTCCCCGTCGGACATGTTCCGCCATCGTCACTCACACACACATCACACAGCCAGAGGCTCTGCGCACAGTTTATGAACTTGATTAGTTTCAACAAGTCGGTCGGATTTTACCGTTATTCCCGTTTATGAGGAGGGTGAGTGACTGAGCTGAGGCTGTGTAACGCCGGGAGGGGGCGGGGGTCTCGGCGGCGTGGAGCGGTGCGGGACTCGGACTGCAGCGTGACACTGCTGCTGCTGCTCCTTGACACTGAGACTGACGGCCGGTGAGCGCTGTGGGACGGGGCCGGGACTCAAAGCAGCGCCCGCTATTTGTTGACAACAGCGGTGGTACGTGCTTCCAAACCAGAAACACATTGGAAAAAGTCGCTCTTGACAAAGAAAAAAAAGTAGAGACCCGACCTGCCGTGCCGTGTAAAAAACAAACACAACAACAACAATCTGACGGCGACTGTCACGACTTCCTGTATCTGGCCCTTCAAATTAAAAGCCCTATGGCCTTTCAGTTCAGTCATATTGATTTTGACTTAGCCTAATTTTGAAAAGACACGGGTCAAAATGTTTTTTTTTCCTGCGACCAATCGGCCAATGAGATTTTGGTCGGCTAAATTGCATTGTATTATAATGAGTTTGCCCAGTGCATGAAATGTGCTTTATAAATAAGATTGAATTGAATAAGATTTTTTTGGTCGACTAGTGTGTTTTGGGGGCAGCGGTTGTTATAATTGTTAATGTTATATATTGTTGTTATAATAAATGATTCAGTGTGTCGAACCGTGGGTCAGAAATCGAGATACGAATCGAATCGTGACTTTGGTGTATCGTTACAGGCCTAGTGTGCGTACAGGACTTGCAAGTCCAACACCCAATATCCCAAAAGTTTAGAGGGTGATACTAAATTTTCCTCCTTCCCTATGCCCAAGAGGTATCCCTAAAATGCAGTGTTGGGCAGTAGCGACGTTACAAGTAGCGGCGTTAGTAACTAAACTACATTTTTCAGTAGCGTGGTCGTAGCGCCGCTGTTTTCTACATCAAATAGCTTTTCAGTAGTTAAGCTATTTTATTGATCAGTAGCGCGGTAGCGTCCACAGAAGCTACATTTCCCCAGGCATTTTGTAGACCTTAAACGCACCGCTTCCATGTGACGTGGTCTCCTTCTGCTGCTACCTGCTCCAGCAGTGGCGCAGCACGCGGCAGGTGACAGAGGAGGAGGGAGAGAGGTGCAGCTACTCCCAGTCAAGTTGGTCAATCAGAGCCGTAGCCGGAAAATTTTATTTTAAGTTTCTAATCGAGTCCTCAGAGAACAATTTGACCTAACGTTACACGTTCACACGCTTCCCCTGTAACCACAAAATGAAGCAGCGCTCAACGTCCAACACGCCAAATAGGGGAGGACACACATTCACATTAAGGTATTTTCCCGAAGCTAACACAACAATCAGCAGCTAAGCTCACAATTCAGTCAGAAAACATCAAACGTGTGTAGAAAGGCATTTAGGCAGGAGGAGGCAGGTCAGATGACAAGGAGAAACTGTTGCTCAAATATTAGTTTTGAAGTGTTGTTTGTAAATAGCTTTGTTGTAGCTAAGCTACTTTTGTCATTTTATTGTAGTGTAGCTTGCTACATTTCTCTGGTGGGTAGCTTCAGTGTAGTGAAGCTTCATTTCATAGAGAGTAACTTGTAGCTTAGCTCACTACATTTTCCAAGTAGCTTGCCCAACATTGCATTAGATGTTCCATAATGCAGTGGCCAAACCGCTCCAATCCCTCCTTCTCCATAGCAACCCAGGCTATCTATTAATGTTAGGTATAGGATGAATCACCTTGTTGTTCACAACTACTTCTGGGTAGAAAACCAACATTCGAACAATGGTGACGGACGAGAGTTTCGCTATATACATCTATATTTAGCAGAAACTCACTTTACACTCTCTCTCTCTCACACATACACACGCTAGTCACATACGCTCATCTCAATGGTTTGACTATCCCTGTCTGCCAGCCATATGTCTCTCGCTTTGTGTAAGACCTCCTTAGCACTAAACCACTGCAGCTGCATCTTCTAAATAATGCCGCAAGTGGGGATTGAGAAGTGCCATTGCTGCCTAGGAAACATAAATACTGCAAAATAATAATGATAGTAATAGTGTGACTAAACATTATGATGTTATTTCATCTTGTCTCGATTTGGTTAACAAAGCTTAAGCGACATTTTAACAGACTTTGTTTTATAAACCATATTTAGTCTTGTTTTTATTTGACTACAATATTGCATTACATATTTTATTATAGTTATCGTTACATGATCATTTATGTTGCATCTCCTCTCATTTTCGTCACGTGATAAAGGTTTGTTGACGATTTTCGTCATAACTTCTGTTGACAAAAGCAACACTTCTAGGGATGACTCATTCTTTTTTTAAGTATATTTTTTGGCTTTTCATGCCTTTATTAGATGCAATGATTTTCACCCATCACCGAACTTAGTTAAAGGGCCAACGAGGAGTTTCTATTCGGTTATAAAACAGTCTCACGTTAATGTGGATGAATCTACGCTACCCACACTTGTTAATGGCTCCATTTTCGATCAATATATCGTTTTGTCTCTATCATTATTTTGTTATTATTAGTGGTGGCGGAAATGCTGGTCGAGCCGACCAGCACTTATTGCTTTCGGTTTCGCGGACGCAAATGAGAATAACGGCGATTCGGGCGGCGTTATGGTCGGAACTACGACGGTAACTGAACCTCTTTGAACCTCTGACTTTAATCCTTGATGAATGAAAACATGAGTCCGTCTTGCGCCGGTGGAGGAATTCTACGGTGCGCGCGGAGGCAGCGTGAAAACACTTCGCTTCTCCAAAACTCCCCGTTGTCCCTTTAAAGGTTGAATATGTAGAATATTTATTAAAAGCTATATTTAAAAAAAAATAATACACCCACAGTGCGTTTTGAGGTGAACAGAATTAAAGTATTCCTTCTCCACAAAAAAATTTTTTTTAGTCTGAATTAATATTTTTAACATTTTTTGACGGGCTCGACAATGACTTTTTGTCAACGTTCTGTTTACATTCGTACCTGCCTGTAGCCGACACGTGGATCACTAATCAGCTGTTTTCCTGCCTCCTCCCGGTCGTATGCGTCTGTTTTCAACGAAGCCTTTTCAATAATCAATCGGTGGATCAATGGATTATCATATACATGTTAGGATGGGTGTATTTGTGTAGTCTTATCTGTCATAAACACGTTTACTGTCGCCGACTCCCGGTGCCTCGGAGCTTTTTTTTTTTTCCAACTTGACGAGAGCAGTGACAGCGGAGGCTCTGATCGCAGGTTTGGTTTCCAGCAGCGGTGTGGAAGGCAGAGAGCCTCCACTCTCTCTGGAACAAGCTACAAGTCATTTATTATGCTGTTGATGACGGTAAAAAATAAACATAAGGTAAATATCCTGCATAGTTCTCCTCCTCTGTGTCCTCTGATCAGAACGGCGTCCCTAGCAACGGCCCGTTTTACCTAGCAACGGTCTAACGTTCTGTTATTGTTCTGGAAATCCTACATAGTCAACCTTTAATAAAGGGATAGTTCAACATTTTGGCGAATTGGCCCATTGCTATAATATATATAATCCCTATAATTTTAGCAGTGGGTTCGTTACTCCAAAATGCGTGGACAAGTTGTGACCTGCACATTAACCACGCTATGAGATAATAACAGAACGTTACCACACAGAGTTGTTTTAGAGGGAAATTCATGCAAAACCGCGCGTTCCTGTTAGGATCAGTTTTTCAGCAAGCAGTCTCTGCATTTGCCTCTAAAACAACTCTGTGTAGTAACGTTGTGTTATTATCTCATAGCGTGGTGAATGTGCAGGTCACAACTTGTCCACAAGCATTTTGGAGTTGTTGGATTGTGTATTTGATTAGTTTGATGAGGGAAACCAAGAAATCCCATGAGTTTCCGTTATGTAGCTCTGAGCAGCTCACGGCTCTGCTCCGCTGCTGCTAAAATTATAGGGAATATGGCAATGGGCCAATTTGCCAAAATGTTGAACTATCCCTTTAAGAAACTCTAATGGGGCGTTCACACTGGACGTGATCGACGCAAATACAATCGCGTCAGACGCTTCATTCACGCTACTTGATAATTTCGGACTATTCACGTCATTCGCTTGTCATGCTAGACGCTCCGTCCGTTCATTTTTGAACCGGTACTCTCAATTCGCTCTTTCCATGTCGATTGTGGCAAGTCTCAGAAACACCGGAAAACTTCCCGCCGTCGTGTCTGGGTTCACTGTGTGTGTGTGTGTGTGTGAACTCGTTGCTGATTGGATGTCGTAGTGCAGGGATTCCCAAAGTGTGGTGCGCGCACCCCCTGTGGTGCGCGAGCCACTGCTAGGGGGTGCGCGACATGAAAAGGGTAAAAGTGATGTTTTACAGATATCTTTTCCCCTGTCTATTCAAGGCAAAGGCGGCCACCTGAGTGATTTTGTCGCTGCCTTAATTGGTTAAAACGTGTGTGTGTGTGCATAGATAGGCGTTCAAATCTCAGTGTTTCCCCTACTGTTCTGCTGCCCCGTCAACACGGCCCCCCGCCCCCCTTGAAAAACGGGAGATCTCGGAGCCAATCGCGGTCAGAGCAGACCTGTTGGTCTTATAATACTGTTGGAGCGCTCCACCTGAATCACCCACGCAGCCCAAGCGACCAAACGGCGCTATTCGCCCTCTGTCGTCTGATTTTTAAATACCAGCGCTCACGCCGGGTAGCCTACAGTAGCCTACACACCGGACGAGGAAGCGCCGCGAACCGAGAAACGCCGAGAACCGCAGCTGTGTTGTTCACATGCACCACGGCGTGCGGCTCAGCGGCCGGCTCGCGCCCTACATCGATAAGCCGGGCAGGAAGTCAATAAACACGAGGTGGTATCGTTGTCTCTTTTAACCCAGCTTGTAGATCATCAATTTATGCGTCAGAGTTTAATCATAAAACCGGCAATAAAATCGCCGCTGTTTCACTATTTAACTCATTTTCAGCTGCGTCAGCTTTACTGTGAAAGTCCAGTGGATCAGAACAGAGCATTTGTACGGAGGAGAGATCAGCTGATCGCTGCTGTTTACTTCTCTCGTCTTGTCTCCGCCTCCTTACCTGTTGAGCTGAGCATCAGGAGCTCATGTATATCAAGGAAGAATAGGCCTACAAAGGTGGTTGTTGTCACAATGAGTTATTAGGCTGCCCAAGAACTCATTGTGACCAGTTTGTCGCGCCTCACCTGTGAACGGGCTTCTTTTAATTATTAATTTACGAGAATAGCGCTCGTAAGTCGAAGCGCATCGGGTCCGGGGGGGGGGGAATGTCGGAGAAATGGGAGGTCGGACTAATAGACGCAAAAATAAAGAAATGTATGGTCGGAGAAATGGGTAGTCGGACAGACGCCACGCGCCCTTTGTTCTCACCGGCCAACACCACAACAAACGCAACAGTGTAGTCCTAAGTAAACAGCAAAGCAACAATCTCATCATCATCACACTTTGGCTGAATTCCGATTCTCCCCTTAGCCCTCGCCCTTGGCCCTAACCCTTCGTTTTGCGCGTTCACGTGAAGTGGTAGTGCTGTCCCAATTCTCATTCCGCCGAGGGTTAGGGGGAAGTGGTAGGGCTATCTGGCCCTCCAAACGGAGATTTTTCAGGGGCACACTACAAACCGAGGGCTATGACCGAGAGCTGTGAAGTTTCCCAGAATGCATCTTGCGGCAACCGGCAGCTGTTTTATTTATCACCGTAGCGCTGTTATAACGTCATTTTGTTAAGTTTTAATATCTTTTCATGCGAGAAAGTAGCTATTTAGATCCCCGATGTGCGGTCGGTTTATCCAAATGACGGCTGTTTAGACGTTTTTTCGGAGAAGTGAAGCTCCGCGGTGGAGCCTCCACCTGTGGAGCAGATCAGTCGTCACGGAGACACCACCCCGTCCGGAGGGCTTGTCAGCCGGGGGGACAGCTCTCCATTCCGACGCACCTCCACTTCGACACCCCGCTGTTCCGAAACACCGCTGTTCCGACAGCCTCCGCTCGTGCTGACAGCTGACTGAGGGAGATGCTTTGGTTGGGCTTAGGCAATGAAGAAAGGAGTTGGTTAAGTTTAGTAAAAAGATCAGGTGGAGGCTAGACAGGCTAGAAGCAGAATGAACGTTAGGTCTTTATGTCAGTAGCCTTTTCCAAATAGCGGTGTCTTTAGAAAAAAAAGAAAACCCCGCTATTACGACGAATGGAAGTCTATTGTCGGAAAGGCGGGGCTTCGGAAAGGCGGGGTGTAACCGTTTCGAAGTGGGGGTATTAACACTGTAACACCGGTAGAAAAGACTATCGCTGATTAATTTACTTGCAGGTTTTTAACGGTTTTCCGCCGGGTAGTTACATTCTTTTTAAGGGATAAATGCTGGTCTCATTGATGAAATGTAACAATTGTGGCAGTCGCATTAGTTTGTTTGAATTAAATGATGTGTGTTTTGGATGCAGGAGCAGCGCTGCCTGCGGCTCTAGAGCCTATGTACAGAAATCACCACATTTACATCAATAAATAAGTGTTTTACCATGAACCGGTCAGTCTTGATTAAATGTTTTTTATTTTATTAAGTTAGCGTGGTTTTGAATATAGGATTTGTGTCAAAAGCTTGTCATGTCTGCTCGCCAGCAGAGACTGATGATGTATGGCCGCTGAAGTGGTGTCCCAATTCGTATGGGTTGACTTTCTACCCCTACCCCTTGTAGCTCCGTTTCAAGGGCAAGGGTTAAGGGCTAGGGCTAGGGGTAGGGATGAAAAATAGAATCGGAATTGGGCCTTTACCTGTTGCTATCTGGAGTTATTCATGGGTTTCACTGACATCACATTTTTGTTGTGGCCGCCATCTTGAGGACCTAGCGCCACCCAACGGTCGCGGAGGAAAATGGCCAGTCAAACGGCAAATGCCCGTCTTTCAGCTTCAGAAAAACAACGCTATTAAAAGAAAATTTGTATTTTGAGTTTCGATCCCTATTCAATTACTCCTGACATGTTAATTCCCCTTAAATCTGCCAAACAGCTGATCAGCGCGATCTCTCCCCCCGTACAAACACTCCGTTGAGATCCAGATCCACTGGACTTTCAAAGTAAAGCTGACGCAGCTGAAAATGAGTTACATAGTGAAACAGCGGCGCTTTTATCCGGTTTTATGATTAAACTCTGAACATAACCTGGTCGGGACCAGGTTGTGAGCTAAGCATAATTTACCATGTTGATCTATCCGGGTTAAAAGAGCCTGTATTAGTAGTACAGCAGAGTAGTAGTAGTACAGGAGAGCCTGGCTTTAGACTCTACCTCGCTAACGCTAACACACTAAACTGGCTTCACAGTACAGACCTTTGACGTCTGAAAATATAAACAGATAAACGCACACTTAGCTGTAGCTCCGGAGTCGGATGTAAACAACTACACGGCTGCAGCTGGACTTCCCCTCATTGACAAGCAGCAACCACCGTGCTAACAGTAGCTAGGCTACTAGCTAGGCTGCTACCACCATCTACTGGCGTAAAGTAGTCACTGTTTTAGCCCAGCCAGGATCAGGTGTGTCTACACCTATGGTCTACACAAATAAACCATTATATTATCGTATCAGACTATTTCCACATCCGCGGGGGAGGGGGGCAGGAGGGGGGTAGTTAATTAACGCGCTACGTAACTTTAGCTAGTTACAAACAAATAAGTCCTGTATTTTTACCCTTGGCTCTATCACAACCAACCGCACAGCTGATAGACTGCATCAGAGCGATAGATACTGCATATTGACAGCGTAGTACTAACGGCATTCTGGTCCTCAAGATGGCGCCGTTGAGGCGCAGTGACGTCACATGAAACCTATGAATACCATGGGCTCTATTTTCGTGAACCAGGCGCAGGCGTGGCGGATTCTCCGTTCGCCTCGCGTCCGCCGCGCCAAAGGGGCGTGTCTCGGTGCATTTTGCGATTTTGCTTCTATGTACGACGGAGCGCATCCCACCCACATCCCTCCCACAGGCGCAAGTAGGAGGGAAGTGGCGTAGGGGGCGGAGAGTGGGTTTAACTCAGCCGAGTCCGTTCTTCACCAATCAAATGAGCTCCTCTCCTCTCCTTTAAATCCTCCGCGGGAGTTTTTTTCACACCGTGCAGGAGGAAGTAGAGAGACGGGAGGAAAGTGATGTTCTGATCCGGTCCAAGCTGCAGGGTCTGAACATGGTCTCGCGAACTGACCTCACGGGATGACTATGCAAAAGTAGTCTGTGAAGACGTCACTAACATTGTTACCCAGGTTTGCTCTGACATAATGAGAGCCCAGTAAAAAAAAAAAAAAGAGGAAAAGAAAATACACACACACCTATTTTCCATTAATAAAGACACTTATATTTAGTAACCTATATTTAAACGTGTGTGCACAGACACAACATCTGCCATGCGTAACTGCAGCTGTGCGTAAAGGAGGCATTGCGGAGTGACTCTCTTTTCTTTCCTTTCTTTCCTGAGACAGGAGATGAACAGGTGAATATCTGCTCACGTTGCAGCACAATCTGATGCAGAGACTGATTGTGGTTTGCTGAGAGAGATTATAGTTTATTTGTTTTCAGTTTTTCGTTATGGTCTCGTGATGACACGGCCGCTCCTCTAATTAATCAATAAGTAAATAAATAAATATAGTGGGTCATCGTAATGGCACAGTGCTTAATGTCAACACAGCAGCAACATGCAGTCATCCACCTGCTCCTAGAACATCCACAGCTGCTTTTTTTTTTTTTTTTTGCTCCTGGTTTCCTCTGTGTTAAGGTTGAGTTAACATTACGCACGCGGACAGCCTTTGATCTGTCATCAGATGTGACGGGACAGTGACATAGATATAAATGTGTGTGCAGATTCAGATAGTTATATTAAATAGTGGTTGTTGTTACTGTTTATTGCATTTAAATGTGCCTGGAACTGTGGAAAGCTGCCCGTTAGATCTTGGTGACGGTTGCGCACTAGACCCTGGGCAGTCAAAATATGACTAGACTGGCTGCGCTCCGCCTTGCGCCGAGGTTAGACCTGCTTGGAGCTGGCGAGCTTTCGGTGCAGTCTCGACGCGGCCTTTTAGCACGAAAATGTCACTACGCCAAGGTGAATCTGTCGACACCTCCTCCTGCTGCGCGACCACACCCATCTTGGCGCACAGAAGTCTGCCAATTTAGCAAATCCGCTGCGCGCCCTGGTGCACTGGAGCAAAATAGCTCTCCGCCAGCTGCACCAGGGTTCGCCTCGCTGCGCCACCCAGAGTTGCGCCGGCAAAATAGAGCCCCATGAGTCTGGGTGTCCGAAAATTTATGCAGAGAGAGGAGGAGAAGGAGGAGGAAGCGGTGCGCCGCAACATACGCACTCCCGACTCCAAACGCTCTCTCTTCTTTTCCTGCTAAAATTAGTAATATGCCACGCTGCTGTTTAATACAGAGAAATACTATGACAGCAAAGACTGTGCTCAACAAACTACCGTAAAACTTCAAATAAGCGCCGAGTCCCAAATTGCCGCTGGTCCCAATTAACCGCCGAGGGTAGCAAAATATTTTTTATATTAAACGCCCATCCCAAATAATCGCCGGGTCAACATTGTTTTTCTGACGAGACGCCTCTCAGCTGGTTGCTCCTCCCCGGTCTGTCCTCCTCTCATCTGCACTTCAGCACCTGTCTGTACAGTGTCAGCTTGGCTCGGCTCCTCCTTGTAAATGACTAGTAGCGTTAACAACCTACTGTTCTCTGATTACTCATATGCGTATTTAGGCTATACGTTGCATTATTTAAAAAAAGAACACAGAGTGTAAACAACAACACGCGGTTCAGCACCTTGGACAAAGCAGCGGTGTTTCGAAGGGGGACAGCTCTCCATTCCGACGCACCTCCACTTCGACACCCCGCTGTTCCGAAACACCGCTGTTCCGACAGCCTCCGCTCGTGCTGACAGCTGACTGAGGGAGATGCTTTGGTTGGGCTTAGGCAATGAAGAAAGGAGTTGGTTAAGTTTAGTAAAAAGATCAGGTGGAGGCTAGACAGGCTAGAAGCAGAATGAACGTTAGGTCTTTATGTCAGTAGCCTTTTCCAAATAGCGGTGTCTTTAGAAAAAAAAGAAAACCCCGCTATTACGACGAATGGAAGTCTATTGTCGGAAAGGCGGGGCTTCGGAAAGGCGGGGTGTAACCGTTTCGAAGTGGGGGTATTTTGGAACAGCGGTGTTTCGAAGTGGGGGTATTTTGGAACAGCGGTGCGTCAGAATGGAGAGCTGTCCCCGTGCTGAGGGAGAGGAGGAGTGGAGAGACTGGCCGTCCGCGGGGTTGTTGCAACACACGGCGGATCAGGAGGGGGGACGGAGGACCGACAAGACGGGGGTCTCGGATCCGGAGCCTGCGCGGGCCAGGACCGCGGAGGGCAATCGTGGGAACGAGTCCGCCCCGGCCGTATTTACAGTAATGTCTCGAGAAACACGTCGTTCCTCCGCCGCCTGCCACCACGGAGTGAAGCCTCTCTTTCCCCAGAAGGAAGCAGGTTGAACACTATTTTAATAAACGCAGGTCCCAAATAAACGCAGGTCCCTAATAAACGCCGGTTGATTTGAGCGATTTAAGCAAATAAACGCCCGGGCCTTTGTTTGAAGTTTTACGGTATGTATTTCGGCACAGCTGTAGCACTTCCGTAATCAACACTGTTGTAACCATAGTAATGCAATCACTCACGGCTGCGGGCACATTCGAAGCGTTTGTTTTGTCGGCGCATGTAAACACCCAACCAGTTTACTTTGTAACCCATGTATACGCTCAAGCTGAAATCTTCAACCAGATTGATTTAAACCAAACCTTTCTGAAACCGATTGAAACTGTCCATGTAAACGTACCCAGTGGGTACGTTTACATGCCATTTCGGGTCGGCCTGGGCTCGGGCTTGGGCTTAAGATCTAATGTGTGTCAGCAGATGTGATTCAAAGAAACACATGACAGTGGACAAGCTTTAGACGGAAGTTTAAATGCTATGCTGTGCTTTCAGTAGTATTTTGTGGACGTTCCCTTGGTTGCCGACTGGATCTATTGTTTAAGTGGTGTGTGAGCCGCAAGACAGAACTTGAAAGTGTCACACACCAGATGCGTGAGAGTTGGCAACCCTGCACCATGGCTGGCACACACACAGCAGAAGGGGCGGCACAGACAGGAGCGCTGAGTGCTGTGTTCAGTGGCTGTAGGAGAAGTGCCCAGCTGCAGCGACTCTGCGCTGTTTAGACTGTGCTCTGATAATATAATATAATACCCAAACACAAAGGGCCCCTCTTGGCACAAGGGCATTATTGTGCTCAGGATAGTATACTACCAGCAAGATAATAAACATGACAGTTTTGCAGCATGTAGACTGAATCTACCAACCACTTATTGTTCTGCTCCCATGACGCTGTGTTTGTTGTTAAACCATATTTAACCCTGTGCTGTAACTGTCTAAGACACAGCTAACACACACGAATATATTATAATCACTGTTGTGAGGGTTTCTTTTAAAATGTATTCCCTAGATTACTGATTACATGTCCCAAAATCTGTAATCTGTATTGCATTTGGATTACTCAAGTAAAGTCATGTATTCTGAATACTTTCTGGATTACTTCTAGCATACTTCAAAATCACCTGCCTGAGCGCCTTTAACACTGAATTTGATCTTACACATGATCTTATAGGCTACCATGGCTCCTTTAAATTAAATCAATAAATGTGTTTGATTTTGTCAAATCACAGCTTTTACATATATACATATTTTTAAAATAGCCAATCACATAAAATTAGTAGGCTAGGCTATATTAAAACTGAGCAGCTTCAGCCTCTGAACCTCTAAATTAGATTTAAATCTAGATTTTGTTTGTGAGAGTAGGGCCAGCAACATGATGATATTTTGAATATAAAGTATGACAGGAGCTACTGTTAAATCTGTAGGTTAACACTAAAAATGTACATGTTTAATATATTCATGCAGAGGCCATTTTTGGCAATTTTCGTCTGTTTTTGTATCACTGTAATTACAGCTTAATAACTACAGAAGTACTAATCCCACAACAATGGTTTATGGCTTAAATGAAAGAAAACATGTGTCCCTTTACATCTATATCTATAATATATTGAATTGAGTCATTCCATAAAATTTGGGTTTCTGAAAATACAATTTAAAAAAAAAAAAAAAACTGCTTGAAATTTTTGGTGAAAAGGTGATATTTCAAAATCCTAATTATAAAACAGCTTGAATTTTACATATATGATTCACACGCTCCCTGTCCATTTTCAATGTAGTGTGCCAAACCTGTCCAAATTTGTCCAAGATTTTAGTGAAGTTTTTTTTTCACCAACAGATAAACAGATCAACTTGATTGCTTTTAGGAAAACCAGTTACATAAATGAAATGCCATTTGAAAATCTAATTTAGAGGGATGCATATTTGCTGTCCAAAACCCATCCAAGCATGAATTTGGCCTATTTTCGCACCACCAGTAATGGCTTAAATTAACAAGGACATCTGAAATAGTTAATATATTGACTATATTGTCTTTTATTATAATTTTCATTTCAATTGGGGCAGTAAAAACAAACTTTTTGTGGAGACTTGTACTGCTTACTTGGTGACAGCAGGGGGAGATGCAACCAAAGGAACCAGCTCAACCGTTCTGGGTACAGGCTTAACTTTGCCCAATCAGCGATCATTATATATCAGGATACGCCTTAGACTCTCTCCTATTCGATGAAACACTTGTCACTCCTGTGACTCTCAATGACGGCCAGCCTGACCTGCGCAAAGCGGGTGCGCAGTCGGACGGAGAACGACTTAAGCATGAGCACTGAGGGGCTAAATGACACTACTACGGATTTTCTAGTCACGATGGATAAAATCGAACTGGACAACTTTGTAGAGCACATCTTCAGCTTTCAAGCCAGGGTAAGCTTGTAATTTTATTCAATGTTTTAGTGGGTGAGTTTTTGATGGATGTCCGTATTTTTCGGCACTCAGAAATGACTTCCGGTTTTGTTTTTGTTATGTGAGCAGGCATGTTGAAACCTTTACTGGGATAAAAACGGCATTTTTGTTCTTTGCTTAGGTTTATATGACAGTAAATGATTTTTTGGTGGTGAAAGAAGTGGTGTACAGATGGTACATACATGTTTAAATCACCTTTGTTGTTGACGTGACGTCGCCTGTGGGCTGTAGTAGTCTGATGTTGTTGTGAGACATTTTCAGTGATTGTGAGAGAACCGTAGCACCTAGAAACTTCATTTTTTTCCCCTACATGTTGCCGAAAGTGTCCTTAAAACGTCTGTGTAGATTTTCATTACACCGCGCCTACTTTCGTTGTATTAAAGACGCCGTTCAGATTGGAACGAATTTGGGACGCCGGCGTCCCAACCACTAGGGGGCCTGTGCGAACAAGTTAAACTCACTTCTCTGCTGCTCTGCTGAAGTCGGTGTCATTTTGGAAACACCATGACGTTGCTTGCTGACCATGTGATATGAACCATGCTCGTTATAAACATGATGACAGTCTAGGATCATTTTAAAAACATGATCCTGTCGCAGTTTGTTCATGTTGTTAACCAGAGACCGGACATTTAAGAGTTAGAGGAGGAATATTGCTGGACAACCTGAGAGCGCCATTACCAAAATGAAGCCAACTTCAGGACGAGGAGTTTAGCGTCCTTTCTTTCCCCGTATGAGAGCACTCTGGGTCGGCGGAGCATCCGACTTGAGACCTCAGCATTCACAAAGTGATCCCCTGGTGCCCCCTCCCCTCTAGTGACACACACACAACCTAGGCCTATGACTCTCAGCAGCAAGGTGACATAGGAGCACCCCAGCACTCACTCCGCTAACTTGAGACGTGTAAATGAGCGGTCTAGAAAAATGGCCAGTTTTGTTTTGTCTTTGCGCTCGTGCGCCCTCACAAAGATTGCGCCCTGGGCTGTCGCCCACATATCCCATAGCTAAAACCGGCCCTGACTGCAGCTCCCAGGATAGCCAAAATAGGTTTGCCTATTCAAAGATACAGGCAGCTGTAGGCTTTTCGGGCAGCTGCATACACTATGATTGCACAGACGTTTCCTTACTGATGGCTGAATAGGAAAACACAATTTTCTTTAAAAAAAAATATGTGACCGATGTTGTTCGGTTCGGACTTGCCCTGAGTGAGGATCGAACCCACGACCTTCTGCACCGGAGGCGACGATGCTAACCGCTTCACCAAGAGGTTGACAACCACTTGGCAGGTTGGTTAGCACGTCTTTTAACGGTGAGTGAGTTTACTTCCAGTACCGCTACCGCCACAACCCGTCACTTCACCTCACTGGTCCCTCGTGACTGTGGCACACCCGCGGACCTCCGGTACATATATATATATATAAAAAAACAAATCCTGCCCCAGCTTTAACTCTAGTATCAACTTGGATGCTAACAGTCTCACACTTGGGTCAAATCACATACAGTTGGAGAGATCACACTGCCCTTTGGGAATATAGGCTACAACAAATTAAAAATGATGATAGAGACACTCAGAAAAAAAACATTCACTTACTGAGACATGATCCAGTCCAACTCCGTCTGTCAGCACCGTCGGGTGAGTCATAAACACGGCGAAATTAAAATCGACTAACTGCTAACACCGCCCTCCACACATATTGACAAAACAATGTAAATTTAATAAAAACCGACTCATTCGATGACAGGAGCGCCTCTCCACTCCTCTGGTGTCTGATCCACTGATTTGTAACCTGAGGTTTGTGTTAATATATTGTCACATAACTTAGTCTAGATAAATGTAATTATCCAGTTAATTTAAGGTTTGATTATTTTAAATTTTTAGATAACCTAACAAGTTCGGATGTGTCAGAATTTTTATAGTCTAATGAAAGCGACTCAACAGAGCAAACCTCTGGCCAGACAATGGCTGCACAAGGCACTCGCCGTTTCATTGTATTTCAGAGCAGTAGCATAGATCACCTGCACTTCTCTCTTTTGCCAGGACAGTGTTTATGTGGCTGTTTGTGCATGCGCAGTTTGTTCCCACATTGAGTTTCACATGGACATCAAAAGGCAGAGCGCTACACTTCAAAGAGACATACTCCTTCGCTTTTTACATCCAGCAGTTGAGGGGGTTAAGTTAAAGGCTAGGTAGGCAGAAATCTAGAAAAAAGCTTCGAGTTGAGTCCACACAGTTCTCATCTCAGTAGAGAAATAACGTCACTTTCTTACGTTTTAAAACGTCCAAATAATACCAATAAGAGCTGCTGCTCTGTGATTGGTCAAAATCTACCGTCACGGGTAGATTCTTTGCAGGCTGAAAACAGAGCCTAGGGGAGACGCAGACATCTGCTCTTTTTTCACATCACTTGATTTACATTATCCCCAAGGTGAGTGTGTAAGTAAAAGCTGCCTACCTAGCCTTTAACTAGCCTGAGCTATGGTAGCTAACAGTTGGCAAGTTTTAACAAATCTCTCTATTCCTTTCTCACACTCTCTCTCACAGACACACACACATAGCCTACACAAAGGTCTATCACATCAGTTGTAAACATTCAAATATTACTTGTTGAGACAGTTAACATCCTTGTTGCTTCAGTGTGGACTTTGTTAAAGGTTTTTTTTTTGTGATTAATTACTTTTTGTATGGTCTCCATTTTGGAATCCATTGTTTATGTTAGATAGTTATCCTGTTAATTGTCAAATAGTCAGTTTATTGGTTCTGATTATTTCAGAAGTAGAATTTCTTCAGGACCCAGATGGTGATTCTAGACTGCTCAAGCCAGGTCCTCCTGCAGGCCTGGAGCAGCACTGCACAGATCTAAGGATTCACAGCTGAACTTGATTTGACTATAATTACTAGGATGTGTCTCTTGTCTTCAGACACCCTGAGGAAGGAGCAAGCCGACACACATTGGTGTTTTTTTTTTTTTTTTTTTTAAATTGTACCCCTAAAATAAAGGGTTTTGAACTTTTTCAAACCAACCTGATTGCCTGCACTTTTTAAAATTTTGTTAAAAGTTTGTTGTTAGATGATGAGGAGTGGTCCAATAACATGATTCTGTTATCGATTTGAGTCGTGTTAACTGATGTCAGGATTGTGCGATGAGCTGTCTGAGGCCCCGTTTACACGGACCCGGGTATTTTTAAAAACGGAGACTTTAACCATCGTTTGCACCCTCCATTTACACGCAAACGGAGAATTCGCCCCTGAAAACGATGCTTTTTTAAAACTCCGGCCAGAGTGGAGATTTTGGAAAACTCAGTTTTCGCGTTTGCATGTAAACAGAGAAAAACAGAGATTAGGGTAGCCGACGTCAGACCCTGACGTCTAACCGTAACCATATTACATAACTAAATAAATAATAATGATGGTAAAAAATTAATGCAGACAAATGTGTTCATTGTAAAACATTTATTTATTGATGTAACGTTAAATGGGGTGATTTCTGTACAGAGTCCCGAGGTTGTGCTGCTCTTCTGTCCACACATACTTTTCATTCAAACAAACTAATGTTACTGTCACAATAATTAGATTTCATCAATGAGACCAACATTTATCTCCTAAGAATAATTTAAGCAGCCGGTGGTAAACCTAAAAACCTGCGGGGAAGTTAAGTAGCGCCGTTTTGTCCCTCGGGACTCGGGAGAACGGCAGAGGCTGGCCGACCGAGCAGCTCTGCAGAGCGGCCACTGTCTCTGTGATGTCCCGGTCGTTGCTCCACAGGTGGAGCTTCACTTCTCCGAAAAAGAAAAGCTTCACCTCTCGGAGCAAACTTCTAAACAGCCGTCATTTGGATAAACTGGCCGTATGTCTGGCATCTAAAAAGTTACTTTCTCGCATGAAAAAATATTAAAACTTTACACACAAGGAGGGCAAGTGACGTTGTTGTTGTTGTTCCTGTTGCTATCAGGTTGCTATGCGGGATCATATGCGGGATTCTGATTGGCTAACGTGGGCCTGAGCTTCTCGCTACACTGCCACCTGCAGGTCTGGCATGCTCTTGACGGCGTATACCCGGGTTAGTGTAAACCAAACGTTTTCTGAAAACGGACTGGTGTGCACGCAGATTTTTTTGTAAACGGAGAGGGTGAAATGTCCGTTTATGAAAATACCCGGGCAAGTGTAAACGTAGCCTGAGGTACCAACCCCAACACACCTCTGTCTTGGTCTGCAACCACTTGCCTATACCTTGTCCTAGTGCTCACCACACATCATTGATCCGTTGTGAACAATTGATATTTCATGACTGAAAATGAATTAGTGTGAATTGGAGCCAGGGCTTTCTTTGCACATAAAGTCACTTCTACGTTGGCTTCTCTTTTCAAACTGCAATCCTACATGATCCACTTGTAAACTCTTTGGTTTTATCAGCTCTGAGTTCATGTTACTCACCGTGTTGCTATGGCGATGCCTGATGCAGACAGCTTAAGATGACGCAGATGGATGGTACCTAAAAAATATTTAGGAAATAATTCAGAAAACCTACATCACAGCTTTGTTCACCTGTAAACACAAGGAACATCAAAAGACTCTGAGACATTTTCATGATCATGTTGACACAATGACAAAAAGATTATTATAATTAAAATTATTCTATATTTGTCAATTTGACGACGAGGTTGGCAGTCAAAACAGACTCCTTCGAATCAAATCAACAAATCGTCGACTATTCAGGGTCACCCCTAGTTGTCACAATATTCAAATTTTTAATTTGATACCAATACCCAGGAAAATATTTGATACTTGATATCTATTGCGTCAGTGTTTCCTTACTGTTTTTTTTTTTTTTGGAGGTCAAATAAATTGAATTCCAGTCTAATGTGTTGCCACTGTTTCATTACATTCATTGCAATGCATTTCTCTTCTTAATTTGAAGGAAAGTCTCCTACAGATGAAGACTTGGGACAGTGATCAACAGTCAATAACTCATGTCTTCGTTCCTTAAATGATCAGAGAATTGTGGATTTCACCTCGGGGAGCATACGTCAGTCCGACTGCCCCAAAGTCCGACAGCTCATTTCTCTGACTTCCCATTCTACAGCGTTAAGGTTAGGTTTAGGGTAAGGTTAAGTGTTAGGGCTACTTAAGTCAGAGAAATGGGAGGTCGGACTAATGGACACAAACATAAAAAAAATGTATGGTCGGAGAAATGGGTAGTCGGACAGACGCCACGCGCCCTTTCACCTCATGTCCCATTTTCATTACAGGAGAAGGATTAAAGTCAATGTGGTCTCACCTGTTGAGTTGTCTTCAAGTTGCTCTGTTGTCCTGAGGAGAAAGAGCAGAGAGGAGTCACTGATCAGATGCTTATATCAGCAGGAAGGTGGAGCCTTTGAGGTCACATGATCTCAAGGAAACTATCCTAATCTTAATCCCTCCTTTGTGTCTGAAATGATTATTAACATTTTCCCTTCAAAATCCTCAAGTAAATGGAGGATAAGTAATTTACAGTCAAATATCCTCTAGGTTTTCCGGCTCTGGTGCTGCAGTGACTTCTGTGAATCTGTGTCTGTGTCTGTTTGTGTCAAACATCATCTGCTATGAATCTAAGATTTTGTACAAAGACTATCTGGTATATTGATGTAATATTCTTATCACCCGTGCTGGGGATCGAACCCACATCGTCTGGCACCACAAACCAACACTTAACTCACTGAGCTAATTATCAAGGCGTCAGCATTTGGGCAGCTGTTGTTGAGGCAGATTTTTAAAATGGTCAAAATGTCAGAAATTCTAATATCTAAACAAAAATCTGTTAATACATAAA
This sequence comes from Decapterus maruadsi, assembly GCA_030347415.2. Lineage (NCBI taxonomy): Eukaryota > Metazoa > Chordata > Actinopteri > Carangiformes > Carangidae > Decapterus > Decapterus maruadsi. The sequence goes on along the minus strand of CM064904.1, from coordinate 1,409,766 downwards.
TTGCATCTTCACAGCATGGAAATGTTGGTGATTTGTTTGTAATTTTAAGTGTTTTGCTTCTCAAGAGAAAATGTGATGTTTAAAAACATCACCTTTACATTGGCTGCAGTTGATCCCATGAGAGCAGAATTCAAAATGTTCTAGAAAATTCAGTTTTTGAGATAAAATTCTGATATTTTCCAAACTTCATCAACCATGACTCTATAATATTCTCAATTTTTTTCAGAAAGATAGAAAATGTATTTAGCAGGAATTTGATGGTATATGTTTACAGTAGTGTTTACAGTCAAACGTTTTCATGCACTGTAGGCTCAATTTTTTGATTAATCAAAAATCCGAGAAACAAGTTTTGTGGAGGACAGTCTGGAGATGCTCTGGAGCAAGTTTGGTGACAATTGAGCAAAAATTGTAGGAGGAGATACATTTTAAAAGTTTTACACTTATTGAAAAAAACAGAGTGATGGACTTCATAATTTGTAATACGTTTAAGTTGACAAAAGTTTCAGCAGTATCTAGGCTACATTGTGGTGAAGTTTCACAGCTGTAGCATCTACCGTTGGCTTGGTAAACCCTAATGACGGCAAGATACATAGTGATATATTTCTAGGAAATTATTAAAAAGGAAAAAACTATTCTGTTGCTTTAATGAAAACAGACAAAAGCAATTGTGTTTGTTGTGAGACTTAAGGCTTGCCTGCATGCAGACTCCAAAACAGAAACAGCCCCCTGGTACCGCTTCGGCGATTTCAGGTAGCGGACGGCCCGGGGTTGGGTGGTGAAAGAGGCAAGTAGCCTCCACGGTGAGGTCACCGTAGGAGCAGAATCAAAATCTCCTGCTTTAGGAAGGCACACCATTGTGTGCTATTCCTGTTCGGAAAAAGAGCCGAAGCGAAAAAACGGCGCCGCTTTCAAAGTCCAGCTTTTCAGGCAAGTTTCAACTGAGGTCAAACACCAATATGCATGTTTTAACAAGAGAAATTGCGATTTCCGGGTGATGACTCCTTTAAAGCCAGGTGAACAATAAAGCCGGAGACTGCCACACATTAAATTACAAAATTCTAAAAGTGTAATGTTATAGCAAAATTCAAAAATGCTAATTTTATAGCATTGTTACAAGTTGGACCCAGCATGAAACATGTGTTTACAGTACCCAAAACAACCCAGAATTTTGGCCCAGCATGAATAACCCAGCAATGTGTTTACAGAAATAACCCAGCATTTTTTTTTTGTTATAGATCGGATTAGTTATGAGTTCACAGACTGCAAGAGGCTCAATCCAAAACTGCATGTAGGTGGCATCAGTGGCATCACACAGAGTAGTGTTTTTGAAGGAGTGGTGGCACATTATAGTACGAATCAGTGGCCCTGAAATGGGTTACACCCCGCCTTTCCAAAGCCACGTCTTTCCGACAACTTCCATTCATCGTAATAGCGGGGTTTTCTACTTTTTCTAAAGACCCTGCTATTCTGAAAAGGCTACTGGGGCAAACCCTCAGTGCGCATTGATCTTTTTTCCTTTTTGGGGTCAAATGGATCATGTGCATAATTAAGCACAGGTTGTTAGAGAGAAACATTTTTTTCATGTCTTCACTCAGGATTTATTCAATGAAATTTTACTGATTATTGTGCAAGTTGTGTAGAGATAAACTGCTATGTTATTGTTATGACCATTAGTGATCATTGTTTGGGGGGGGTTCGTCAAAAAAATTCTGACAAATGATCTGTCCTTTAAATCCTGATGTTTTAAGCTAGCTTCTCACTACAGGTCCTGATCATTGTTTGGGGGGGGGGGTCCTCAGGGTCGATCAAAAATATGCAGGGGGTCCAGGACCCCAAAAAGGTTGAGAACCACTGATATAGAGGACAAAGCACATGAGCTCTGTTTAACTAAAGACAAGAACTAAATGAATGAAGCTTGAATAGTTAGCTCACAGCCGCCTCCTGCATCACAGTTCTTTATGAAAAAGAAATGGTATGCTTTACATTTATTTGGATTGGCAGGTGGTAAAGTGTTCATGATTTTGTGCATTTAAATCTATTAAAAATAACTTGAAGACCCTTTTTCAATGGCCCCAAAACATTACGAAAATTCCCAAATAAAAGTTTACATTTCCCAGTGTGAAAAATGTCACGTTTGAACATGTGTGTGAACTGATAGAAATGCGTTTCTCACACTCAATACGTGAGACATGAGAGATGTGGTTAAACTTCCTTTCATTATATCACAGTTTACTTCAGAGATGTCTTGTGAAACATATCTTGTGAGGAGTAATGCTTACCTGTGGCCTAACTGCAGTAGTTGCAACCCTGAACTAGTAAAAATGAATTTCCCAAAAGGGACAATTAATTAACTAACTTTATTTTTTATGAATCTAATGTTGAACCTGTGAGTCTGATGAAGAAAGAAAAGTTAAATCAGCAGGGATATATTAAATCATGTCAAGTACATGACTTTGTAAATGATCTAGATTGTAAACACACTGGGCCCTAGTTTCCTGGCGCAGCGCAGGTGGCGAACCGAAGTGCAGCGGGTCTAGTGCAAGTTTGGCGCAGCGCAGCCTGTCGCAAAGTCAGGTTGGCAGATTGGCAGATCGTGCCAAAGACGGTTTATAAACCAAGACCGTCCATGACGGGCAGCTTCCTGTATGCATGTCACGTGGGCTTCTGCACGGCCACGCCCCTTTAGGGAGACCAGAGGCAGCCTGGAGTGTATTGACTCCAATGGGACAATTGAACGTGAACACCGATTGTGGTCGGGTCTTACTCCCCACAGTCACTGAAGAAAATTTTGGACTCATTTTCCAAAAGCCACATTTCTTCTGAACAGTTAGACACGAAAATGGTAATTTTCAGACGGACACATCAGGAGAAAATCCACTTTGTTCAAGACCTGTCTCTGGCTCTACGACACACTCTCGCGAGATTTGGCACAGATCTCCTAGGCAACGTCAAACAAACGGCCGCGAACTCCCGTGAAAATGATTTAAATTATTTTTGTCATGTTAAATATGACTGTTACTAGTGTAAATATTTAATGTTATCATAAGAAAATATAAATATCTCACTTTCATCTACCTACAAATTGTATAAATCCACACACATGATCACAGCCGATGTGGGGTGACGGTTGGCCCCGCCCACTTAGAGAGACAGGAAGTGTATACAGTTTGCTATCATTGGAGCAGCCGCTCATGGACTATCTTTCCATTTATTCAATATCTTTGATCGCGCTGCGCCAATATGGGTGTGGCGGCGCAGCAGGGGGAGGTGTCACAGATTCAGCTTGGTCAAGTGGAAGTTTCGTGCGAAAATGTCCCGCCGACTAGAGATGGGATTTATGGCTCTTTGAGGGGAGCCGGATCTTGGTGAGCCGTTCCTTTCAAAGAGCCGTTCAAAAAACTGGCTCATTTGACTGATTTTTATATTTATTAAGTTTTAAGAAGCCAGCCTGGTGGTAACTCATTTTATCTTGGAAATAATCGCAGGGAGGTATGATGGGGTGAGATTTGGAACACAATAATACAAAATTAGATATCCCACCAATATCTGAGTTTGAATTAATCTGAAATATTGATTATATAACCTCATTTGACATGTGTGGACTAGATTTTAAAGTCTGATCTGGATTCATTGTAAATATTCCACAAGGTTGCGCCATATCACTCTGCTTTGACAGTGACATCACTATTTTGGATTTACCCTTTGTACAAATTGTTTCTATGTGTGTAAAGCTACAGACTTGTTATGCAACACCACTTACAAATAAACATTGAAAAACAAAGCAGGCTACAATGAATTTCTGTGCAAAACAGCTTTTAGTGCAAACATTTCCACACAATTTTACACTACTGTAATAAACACTTATTAAACATTTCACACAAGAATATTTTGATAGAAAAACAAAACACATAAAAATAAAAATAGATAAAACAACAAATAAGAGGAAAAATATTTACATACAGCCCACTATTATTACTAATATAAAATCTGCATATACTGGTGGACTGTCCTGGGGTGCATTTTGCTGCTTTTTTTTTTAAAGTTAAACCCTGAGGAGGACTCCTGAACTGTCCTTGGGTGAATAGCAGCCTATACCTGAGCATTAGTGCAAATTCTAACCAGTTATTATTTTTGTTACTTAGAAACTTAGAAAACAACTTGCAACATGGTGCTTCAATTACAGAAAATATTTCAAGTATTAGAAAAATAGATAAAACTAGAATAAATAAGAGGAAAATATGAACATAAAGCCCACTATTACTAGCAATATAAACTCTGCAATGAACTGGTGGACTGTCCTACAAATGTGTGCAAATTAGCTCCTTTTAGAAAAACAGGAGATGAGCCCCTTCAAGTCTTAATTGAACAATAACAAAATGCAGTGCACACAAATACAACGCAGTTCCATAATTTATGTTTTCTTCTCCTTGTCCCTCTTGTCCTTGGGCAAATTAGCGTTAAGGAAGACAAGTGATCTGACCTTTGCTGGCTTGAGGCGACTTCTCCTCTCTGAGATAATTTGCCCAGTTTTCGAGAATATTCTCTCAGAGGGAACTGATGTCGCCACAACACACAGCTTCTTGGCCATCAGCTCGCTAAGCCGGGGGTACACAGGGACCCGACTTTCCCACCACTTGAGGGGATCCTCATTTTTTGCAAGAAGAGGCTCCTGTAGGTAGGCTCGCACCTCCATGAAAGCATCTGCCGTGGGATTCCTGGCTGATACTGTTCCCTCCACCTGCTCATAGGGGTGGGAGATATAACAATGGGAGATACAACAATTTATGAGATTGTGATATTAAACTCTAAACTGATGTCATCCTAGATTAAGAGAAAAAATTGTGGCGATTTAAACTTTATTTTATTATCTATTATTATTTTTGTTTGTTTGTTGTTTATTTGTGAGCATAGAGGCTAAAACAAATTAGGTTAGAGGGTATCACCACAACACTGTTTGGTAGTATTGTGGCCTCAACAGCTACAACAGTTGGGGGTGTGGCCGAGCGGCCGGGTTCAAGGGTGGGTGGGTGGGGTGGGGTGGTAGGGGTGTATGTTTTGTGTCCCAGACTGAAGAATATTTCAATGTTTGTGTTTATCATGTATATTTTATTGATGGTATGTGTTTGCAATGGCAGGATTAGTGAGGAGTAAAGCTGTGGGGGCATTAACATTTGCAACATGGAATGTTAATGGGATGGGCAGTCAAGTGAAAAGGGGAAAGGTTTTTGCTTACTTGAAATCACTGTCAGCAGACATTATATTTTTACAAGAGACTCATATTAAACCTTCTGATCAATGTAGACTTAAATCAAAGTTGTTTTCTGACGTCTATCAATCTACATTTACATCTAAAGCTAGGGGTGTGGCTATATTGTTTAAGAAAAATGTTCTATTTCAGTTGTCTGATCTTACCACTGACCCTGCCGGTAGATACCTGATTGTTTCAGGCAATATTAACAACATTCCTATTACTTGTCTTAATATCTATGGTCCCAACATTGACGACCCTGAGTTTTTTCGGAAGGTTTTCAATTTACTACCAGATCTCAACTCTACTAATTTGATTTGTGGGGGGGACTACAATTGTTATCTCGATCCCTATCTAGACCGCATGTCGACACGTCCTCCTCCTTGTATCAATTCAGTAGGTACCTTGAATAATTTGATCAAAACGTATAAGCTGATAGATATATGGAGAATACAGCACCCAACAGATAAAGAGTATTCTTTTTTTTCACATGTACACAAAACATATACTCGTATTGATTATTTCATTATTGATTCAAAGTTATTATCAAATGTGGTGCAAACAAAATATCAGGGTATAATAATTTCTGATCACAGTCCTCTCACCATGGCTCTGAAGTGGTCCCTGCCCAAATCTTCTTTCTCATGGCGCTTCAACCCTTTATTATTGCAAGACACCAAGTTTCATGATTATATAAAATCTGCCATGGATGAATTTTTGGTGACTAATGACAATGGTACTGTTAATGATTCCATCTTGTGGGAATCCTGTAAGGCCGTGCTGAGAGGCAAGATCATCTCTTATGAAGCGTCAATGAAAAAGAAGAGACGTAAACGGCTAGAGGAAATAGAGGTACTACTACCTGAAGCTGAGAAGGCTTACACTTCCTCTTTATCCACTGAAGATTTATACAGCATTATGAAACTTAAGTATGAATATAACAGTATTTTAAGTGATCAGGTAAATAAGCAAATACTTAAACTTAAACAGAAGCAATTTGAGTTGAATGATAAGCCAGGAAAATTACTGGCAAGACAGCTACGTGGTGTTCAGGCAAATAGATCTATTCTTAGAATCAAGGCCTCTAATGGAGAAATTCTAACCCACCCTCAAGATATAAATGACTACTTTAGGGATTTATATTCTAAGCTTTATGAGTCTAAATGTAAGGTATCTGATGATGAGATAGGGGATTTTCTCAACTCTGTAGACCTACCTAAATTGAGTCAACACGCTAAGAACGAGCTGGACTCCAAGTTTACAATAAATGAAATCTGTGAGGCTATAAAATCATTTCCTAACGGTAAAGCGGCAGGCCCAGATGGGTTTAGTGCGGAGTTCTTTAAGTCTTTCATTGATCTAACTTCCCCCCTGTTATACAGAATGATTCAACATTCTATTGTTAATAATTCATTTCCGCCAACATTTTATGAGGCCAATGTTTGTCTTTTACTTAAGAAAGGGAGAGATGATTCGGACCCACTGTCCTACAGACCTCTCAGTCTGTTAAATTCCGATCAGAAAGTGGTTGCTAAGATGTTGGCAACCAGGTTAAGTAAACATATCTCAACTTTAGTCCATCCTGATCAAAATGGCTTTATGTGTGGAAGATATTCTTTTTTTAACACACGCAGATTATTTAATATTATGTATACTAAACATGAAGTAAATGACAAACCAGTGATTATTTCCCTTGACGCAGAACGCGCTTTTGATCAGATTGAGTGGAGGTATATGCACGCCACATTGAGACGGTACGGATTTGGCGAATTTTTCTTATCTCTCATCAATATCCTTTATGCTAGTCCCACCTCTACTATTCTTACCAATGGCAATAGATCATCATCCTTCAAACTTGGACGTGGGACTAGACAGGGTTGTTGTATTAGTCCGCTACTGTTTAACCTTGCACTTGAACCCCTGGCTATTAGTATAAGACAGCTTAACACCATTAAAGGCATCACAGTTGGTAACATTGAATGTAAAATATCTCTGTACGCGGATGATTGCTTGATTTTTCTGTCCGACCCCTGCTCATCCATCCCTCCTCTTCTCTCATTAATTAATGATTTTGGCAGCATGTCCGGATACTCCATTAACTGGAGGAAAAGTTCATTTACCCCTCTCACTTCCAATCTGGATCCTCTTTTTCTTAAATCCCTTCCCTTCGAAATTGCCAAAGACCAGTTCTCTTACCTGGGCCTGTCTATACCAGTAAATCCTAAGCATTTAATCAAAAATAATTTCGATGCCCAGGTTGAGAAGCTTAAGAGAAATATTGATTATTGGAGGTCTTTGTCACTTTCTCTTATAGGGCGGGTTAATGCTATTAAAATGGTGTCGCTCCCTAGGTTTATGTATTTGTTTCAAAATATTCCCATTTTTCTTTCATCATCATTCTTTAAAAAACTTGATTCAGTAATTTTGCCTTTTATATGGGGATATAAGCCACATCGCATTTCTAAAGCGCACTTGCAAAAGCCCAAGAAACAAGGTGGTTTTGCCCTACCTAATTTTCAACATTATTATTGGGCAACCAATGCCCGAGCTTTAGTTTTCTGGCAGGATCAGCTTCCACAAATGAGGGAGTGCGATACACCTAAATGGCTGCAGCTTGAATCTCATGCTGCAAGCAATAGCTCCCTCTCAGCTCTTTTGTTTTGCACTAAGGATTATTCTTTGTCTTTGGTTGAGGATAACTTTGTGCTGTATAATTCAATCAAAATTTTAAAACAAATTAGGAAGGTACTTAAACTACCTGAATTCTCTAAATATTCTCCTATTTGTTTTAACCACAATTTTGTTCCAGCTCAGTCTGATCAAGCCTTTGTTTCCTGGAGGCAGAGGGGTCTGGTTACCTTCTCAGACTTGTATATGCATAATCGTTTAGCCTCATTCAATGAGTTGAAGGAAAGCTTTTGTCTTCCTCAATCCCATTTTTTTCGCTATTTACAAGTGAGGCACTTTGTTAAAGAAAATGTAGACAACTACACAAATCCTAGCATGGAGCACTCATTTTTTGCTATAATGAAACAAAAGCCAGAATCTAAACACCTTGTTTCAAAACTTGTAAGTTTGTTTTCCAAAGTTTCAGTTTTGTCAACAAATCATATCAAAGCTGCATGGGAGGCAGACCTGGGTACGGTGCTGTCCGAGGAGGAGTGGAGGGTAGGGCTGGAAAAGATTCATCTGGGTTCAACAAATGCCAGGTTGCAGCTGATCCAATATAAAATCATGCACAGATTACATTATTCTAAGGTAAAACTTAGTAAAATGTATCCTGATGTTTCTAGTATTTGTGACAGATGCAACCAAGGAGTGGGGACCCTGGGGCACATGTTTTGGCTCTGTCCAAAGATTGTTTCTTTCTGGCAACAGATTTTCTCATGGTATAGTAATGTTTATGATATGCAGCTGGTTCCAGATGTAGTATTTGTAATGTTTGGTTGTTCCAAAGATTTTTTTTCACTCCCTCGTCCCATGCAGACAACCATCAGGTTTGGTACATTGGTGGCAAAAAGGTTGATACTTAACGACTGGAAGGCGTCTGAACCTCCTAGCTTTTCCAGGTGGCTAAGGGAAATGGTCTCAGGGATACACTTGGAGAGGCTTCCCTGTAATCCGGGTACTGTAACACCACCCGCGGACTCTGCCTGTGTCTGGGGCCCCATTACGAAACATGTTAACATTATGGCAGTTTTGTAGATGTCTGGGTAGTGTTTGGTTGTTGTTGTTTTGTTTTTTTTGTTTGTTGTCTTTCCTGTGTGTGTTTTTTGTTTTGTTTTGTTTTGTTTTGTTTTATGTATCAGTTTTGTGTTTTTGTTATTGCTTTTGTTCTTGTCTTTGTCTCGTTTTTAGTGATTGGCTGATGTGAGTATTTTGGAATGAATGAATTTTGAAAATAATAAAAAATATATAATTAAAAGAGAAAAAATTGTTATCAATTTTGCCACACTTACATCCTCATGGAAATAGCTCCAAACAACTGATTCAGCTGTGTTACAGTCCGGCTCGGTGACTGTAACCAAAGGATGGGAGAGGAGACGAGGTGGCGGTGCAAAAATAGATGATTTATTTTAACATAGGTGAAATAATGAACAAAGGGAAAAACAAAGGGAGCCGGCCGCGCCGTGGCGTCCCCTGCGGGGACGGGAGGAATGGGGGAGGGCGAGCTCAGCCAGCACGGGAAGAAATACGCCCCACCGGGCCCAGGTGTGGCGCATTCCTCTGATGATGGCACCCTGCCGGCGAACCTGCAACACAAATCAGACCAACCAGCAGCCTGGCACCAGACGAACCCCCAGCCTAGAGGGCGGGGTCGTCACCCCCCCCCCCATAAAAGAGGGGTTCTCATAAGGAACACCGCAACCGCTAGCCCCCCCAAAACACTGTAAATACAAACAATAAGGACTAACAGTGCCATCCTACATAATCGTTTAATACACATACATTTGTACCCAATATCTATACCCAATACCCCACAACTGTAACCAGTATTTACTTCAATACCCCTATTTACATTTCAACTTGTACTCAACCCAAAACAGGGAAATGACACTGGCTCAGCTTCTCTGGTAACCGACTCCAGCCCCAGCAACCGGTGCACCTAGGAAGCAAATTAAGAGACTGTGGAGAGGAAATCAGTGGAGAACCAGGCAAAAAGAGCACCACATTAGTTTACTGGAACCTAGAACGCCCGTTTAATGGACCTCGATCATATACCTGACCTCGACACCCGGACATAACATAATGTACATGGTGGACAGGCAACGCAACCCCACCATATGGACGACTTTGCGTATCCCAAATTGGTGACTGAAACCTCTGAACTGAACTACGCTCTTTACGACGCCACTCAGGCAAATGTGCCAACAAATTATTCTGGGAACTGCCCATTGGTCCGACCTCCCAATGGTCCGACCTCCCGTTACACCGACAAAATACCCAATGGTCCGACCTCCCATTGTTTCGACCTCCCGTTATTCCGACAAAATCAACCACAAGTCGGACCAATAGGAGGTCGAACCAATGGGTGGTCCCGTTAGTCCGAACTGTCATCACTACTTTCTGACAAGCTCTTCCATTCATACGAGCATGCAGCTTTCTCTCTCTCTCTCCCGACACGCGCGGCCCAGAATCTCCCCATATTCAGTCAGAGATCATGTCAGATTGCGCACAACCATCATAAATGCTGATCAAGATGACCCCCCCTTGTCTTGCAGTTAATTATGCACATGATCCGTTTGATCCCAGAAATAAAAAAGGATCAATACGCAGCCTCCGTTTCCGTTCTGACTGCGTCCATCTGTCCGTTGGGAGTGGGAGAGAGAGAGATGTAGTGTCTGTAATGTAAGTTTGATTTGACAATAAGTGTCAAGGTTTAATCATGGACACTAACGAGCGCGCAGTAGTGCGTAAAAGTCGTGCGTAATGACAGCTCCTCGTTGGTGTAAACTGCACCTCTTCTTCCACGTGTGTCTTATTGACAGACAGGTGGAGCCTATATGAATAATTATATAAATGCATGGTGAATGTTGGGAATGAAGAGTTGGACTAATACTAGTCCAGTTCGAACTAATGAGGACCTCCCATTAGTTCGAACTCCCATTACTCCGATTGTCGGACCAATGGGAGGTCGGACCAATGGGAGGTCGGACTAATGGGTGGTCGGACTAATGGGAGGTCGGACCAATGCCATGGACCCATTATTCTGATCCGCCACATCAAATCCCCCTTTTACACCCCCCAGCTGACCCCGAGTGCCTGCCACGCCAACAGAACCAACAGTGCAGGCACCGTGAGCCTGGTCCACATCTGGCAGCGCACCCGCACCAGATGGACCAGATGCACGTGCGTAGTAGGATCTGCGGCGATTTACGCGGCAAAAGTGAGCGGGCCGGTGAGGTGTGGAGACGATGCAATGTCGATCAGAAAATGTCATTCTTACCCTGGCCGTAGCCCGTTTGTCAGCACACACGTGGCACCTTTTAATGAACGCAGAAACATCTTTTCTCAACCGAGGCCAATAGAAATGTTTCAACAACTTGTATGTTTTCCGAAAACCACGGTGTCCCAAATGATCATGTGCAGCTTTAAGGACCTCAACACGGAATTTTTCAGGAACCACAACCTGGAAAACTGGCTCTCCAACAAAGCTTACACCATGTGGTGACCATTTCCTCACCAGGAGACCGTCCTGCAGCAGGTAGCCACCAGCAGCGCTCCTCTCAGCCTCCTTGGGGAGAACGGCAGCAAACATCTGGCTCAAAGAAGAATCAGCTTTCTGTTCTGCTTCTAAGACCTTGCGAGAAACAGACAACAAATCAGGGACAACATCAATCTCATTCACTTCTTTTTGCTCGGGCTCCTGCGGTGCACGAGTCATGGCCTGCGTCACCGCACAACCTGTAACCCCCTTTTGCAAACACTGGGCATTCTCCTCCCAGTTACCAGGTATACCAACAGGTGGAGATGACACAACCGGGGGTGGTGGATGGTCGGCCCACACTCGGCTGCCAGCGAGACCATTACCCAGGATGACATCCACTCCTTTAATTGGCAGCTCAGGACGGACTCCCATGGCAACCTCTCCCTGCACCAAACCACAGTCAATACAGAGAGAATGCAATGGAACAGGCTCAACCTTCAATCCCATCCCCTGCATCGGTACAAAATCCCCAGTGTCAGAGTCTCCAGAAAAAGGCAACACAGAACTCAAAATGTATGAGTCATGTGCAGCTGTGTCTCTCAAGATTTTTACTGGTACGCTGGCACCTCCCACCAGCGCCACATGGCCTTCGGACACGAATGCTGAGAAGTCAGGTCCTCTCCCACTCTTGAGCTGCTGAGAAGACACAGAGACAGGAACCACCGACACAGCACACACACCTGAACTAAACTGGCCCCCGCTATTCCCCTGGCGAGCATTAATTTCCGGACATTCAGATTTCCAATGTCCCCTCCCTTTACAAAAGTTACAAACTCTAGAGACATCAGAATGAAACTGTCCCCTAGTAGCATACTCAGACTTACCACTGCGGGGAGGCCGTTTCTCTTCCCATCGGCTGGGGCCTCCAGACTCAGGAGCTCTAAAGTCGCCCCTGTGGGTCAAGACGTACTCATCAGCCAAGACCGCGGCCTCGGCGGCCGTCTTCACTTTGTGCTCGCTAATGTACACTGCAAGGTGGCTGGGAATAGAATCTTTAAATTTTTCCAAAATCATCATGTCACGTAACGCGCCAAATGTGTCCACTCCCGAAGACACACACCACCGACCAAAAAAGGTGACCAGATCCCTGGCAAATTCAACATGGCTCTGCTTGCCTGCCTTCTCCCAGGATCTAAATTTCTGGCGGTAAGCTTCAGGAACCAACTCATAAATTTTCAACACTGCCGCTTTAACATTTTGATAGACCCTGCTTTCTGCCACTGACAGCGCTGAATAGGCTTCCTGTGCCTTACCTGTCAACACGCATTGCAGCAGTAGAGTACGTTCAGAGTCAGTCCAGCCCCTGCTCTCAGCTACACGCTCAAATAAAGAGAAAAAAATGTCAGGGTCTCGCTCATTGAACTGGGGAACTAAACGCAGACTACCACCAACATCGAAAGACGAACTGGAACCACCACCGAGGTCACGGGCAGCCCCTGCAGACTCAGCCTCCGCTCTTCCAGCTCCAGCCTCTTCAGTTCAGCCTCACGCTTCAATTTCTCCATCTGCAGGCACAACAACTCTCTCCTCTGTTTAAACGTCAAAGTCACATCATCACTGTCAGACACAGCACTGCCCCCCTGCGCACCAGCAACAGGCGGCTTAAAACACCCCTGATCAAACAAATTAGCTTTAAGGATGTTCTTCATATTTTCCCGCATGCGCTTATCACCAACATCCAAATCAAAATACTCCGCAACACGGATCAATTGCTCGCGGGACAAATCCTCCAGCAATACCTCTGATGGCTCCTTCAAAAACTCTTCCACAGACGCCATTGTTAACACACACTTCCACTGCGCCCGCTTACTACCGGCCACAAAACCGAAACAAAACTCGTAGCACGCGGAACCTACCACAGCCTCCGCAGCCCAAGCGTCACCGCAGCCCCGTCCCTCTGACTGCCTAACCAGACTAGCTAAACTCCCCCCCCTGGTCTTCAGGCGCTAGTTGCGGTGGGTATTTATGCACTTTTTACCAGAGACCCGGCGGAGCAACCAACAATTGGCGACCTCACCTGCAGCCTCGGCCGTGCTCCCGAGCCAACTGCTCCAGCCACGTTCACACCACACTACCCCCCCGCTGCGAACCCCAAAGGGAGCCCGCACTTCTGCCTAACAGGGACGGAAACCACGGTAACTTACTGTAGCTGCGGCTGGCTGCCGGGTCCACTGCTACAAAGAAAAAAGAGGACAACACACAGACAACAGGCAGCAGCTCCAGCGAACAAAACACCTCGTCCACACTACTCCCGTAATCAGCTGAGCACTCATTCACAAACTGCAACCAGCAACAGCTGTGAAATGACGTCACGCTGCACTACGCACTTAATTCACAAAAACCCACCTACAGGCCTCACCTGATCACCTGGGTTAACGAAAACGGAACAGATCCCGGACGAGCCCCCACATGTTACAGTCCGGCTCGGTGACTGTAACCAAAGGATGGGAGAGGAGACGAGGTGGCGGTGCAAAAATAGATGATTTATTTTAACATAGGTGAAATAATGAACAAAGGGAAAAACAAAGGGAGCCGGCCGCGCCGTGGCGTCCCCTGCGGCGGCGCGGGAGGAATGGGGGAGGGCGAGCTCAGCCAGCACGGGAAGAAATACGCCCCACCGGGCCCAGGTGTGGCGCATTCCTCTGATGATGGCACCCTGCCGGCGAACCTGCAACACAAATCAGACCAACCAGCAGCCTGGCACCAGACGAACCCCCAGCCTAGAGGGCGGGGTCGTCACAGCTGCGGCCGCACTGCCTGCTCCCTCCACTTCAACTGGTTGCTGGATGGGTGCGCTGCTGCTAGGACTGAGTCTTCCTGCTGCAGTCGATATCCTTTGGAAGGTCTCATCTGCAGTTTTGGCATCAGCGAAAGCCATCCTCTTAAATCGCGGGTCAAGAGCAGCAGCATCTGCAAGCATGTGGTTAGATTCGATTCGATGGAATCTAGCCGACATGCTTGCACAAAGACAGTTGACCATGTCTTTTGCTGCCTGTGTTGTTGCCCTCCTCCGGAAATCGTTTGTGGCTCTTTGCAGTCCCCTGGCCAACAGAATGACTTTGGAAGCCGTCACGTAGCTAGTGAGAAAAAAAAACAACTTTTAAGATACAATTATAAATTTGATAAACAATAATAAATACTACAATGTACTACATATATCTATTATGGTACCAAAATCTTATAATTTAGTATCAGGTAATTTACATGCATGCTATAGAAATCTACTGCTGACCAGCTGAACAACATACCTTTCTGCACTGAGTTCAACAGTGACCTCCTCAAATGGCTTCAAGATGGTGCACATTTCCTGCACTGTAGTCCATTCTTCGTGGGATAAAAGGCGGACTGGTGCATTGGTGACGGCCAGGGTGGACACAATGGGATTTTTGTTGGTCAGAAAGCTCTGCAACATGTAATATGTTGAGTTCCACCTTGTGACACAGTCCTGTTTGGGTCGGAGCTCACCCATCTTCATTTGGAGCTGTGTTTCCTTAAGTTTTTGTGCAGCCACTGTGCTTCTGTGAAAGTATTCCACTGCCTCTTTCACTTTGTCGATGGTAGATTGTGGACCTTTGAGGGCATCTCTGACCACAAGATTAATGGTGTGTGCCAGGCATGGAAGGTGGGTCCATCCTGTTATTTGAATGGCCTTTGTAATGTTTGC
Organism: Decapterus maruadsi; assembly: GCA_030347415.2. Classification (NCBI taxonomy): domain Eukaryota; kingdom Metazoa; phylum Chordata; class Actinopteri; order Carangiformes; family Carangidae; genus Decapterus; species Decapterus maruadsi. The sequence continues at coordinate 1,394,646 of CM064904.1, read as the reverse complement.
AGCATTGTCAGTTAAGCAGCACACCACTTTCTTATCAATCCCCCACTCTGCTGCAACACTACGAAGCTTTTCTGCCAGGTTGTCTGCTGTGTGCCGTTCATTGAATTCAAATAAAAAAAATTCAATAAAGTGGCATGTTACAGACATGAATGAGGTAGTAACCCTTGACGTCCAACAATCCGTTGTTAGGCATACTGCTGACACTTTGGACACCCTTCTCCTGAGTGATGTTGCTTCTCTCTCATAGATTTCAGACACTCTCTGGGTTAGTACCCTCCTACATGGAGGGATGTAGGAGGGGTTGAGAGCATGGCAGAAGTTTTTAAATCCCCTGTCTTCCACTATTTTAAATGGCTGAAAATCAGTGGCTATCATCTTTGCCAGCTCTTCATCTATCTTCCCCTGTCTCAATGGGGTCAACACAGGAGCTGCATAAAACTGACTCAGTGATGTCTGCTTTGTTTTAGTGGTGCATGTAGCAGCAGGAATGCTTGGTGCCTGGTCAGGCAAAGATGTGGAGGCAGGGGAAGCACTAGCATCAGGGGAGACTTCCTTGTCACTTGTGCTTGGCTCTGTTCTCACCTCCACCACTTTTACTGTGGGGTGCTGTGTTTTCAGGTGTCTGTGCAAGTTGTTGGTTGATCCAGACTTAAAAGATATTATTTTCTGACAAATGTTGCATTTTGCCTTACTTTCTTCCTCGCGAGAAAAGTGCATCCAAATGCTGCTCCTTTTCCTTTGGCTCATTTTTCCTCCAAACGACGCCGTCACGTCAGTCACGACCTGGTCACGACACGACAGACTCTCAGTCTCCTCCTAATTAAGACCATGGTTAAGACCGCTGCACATGCTGCTCTCCGCGGCAGGGGCTGTCACGTGTTTCTGTGCTTTTTTTTTTTTACGCAAAGGCAGCGTGCACAAGTCAGGTGGCGTCGTGCTACGTTTGCATATCTAATTAGCACCGTGCAGCTGGGCTGCGCTGCGCTCCTCTCTCTCCCACACAGAGGAGGAGCAAAGGAGGAGCACACACATACACACAGGGATATTAAAAAAAAAAAGAACGGTTCCCGCCCGGCTGCGACTCGGTTCCCATCGTTCACGTTAACGAGCCGTTCAATAGATTCGGTTCGTTCGTGAACGTCACAACACTACCGCCGACTCTGCGCTAGCTTTCAGCGCAAGGAGAAGCGCAGCTGATGTAGAGGGAGATTGGTTGACTGGCGAGCAGTGCACACACGTCACCAAGACCTCACAGACAGGTTTCCACAGTTCCAGACACATTTAGATGCAATAAATAACCACAATAACCGCTATTTAATGCAACTAATGGAATCAACACGTGAATTTATATCTATAAAGATTGTCCCGTCACATCTGACGTCAGATCAAAGGCTGTTGGCAGCGTAATGAAAACTCCACCTGATTTAACTCAGCAGGGACGAACTGGCACTGAAAAGCAGCTGCGGGTTGTCGACTGTGAGGGACTGCATGTCACTACCGTGTTGAGATGTGATGATCCGTGTCATTTATTTACCATAAAACTTCAACGCCGAGTCCCAAATTGTTGTAGCAAAATATTTTTTTTATATTAAACGCCCATCCCAAATAATTGTACAGTGTCAGCTTGGCTCGGCTCGCTCCTTGTAAATGACTTATTAAAAGTAGTGTTAACAACCTACTGTTCTCTGATTACTCATAAGCGTATTTAGGCTATACGTTGCATTATTTTTTTTAAAAAGAAAAGGATGGTGGAGCGAGCCATCAAGCCGCAACACAGACAACATCACGCGGTTCAGCACCTTAGACAATGCAGCGGGGGGGGGGCTGTCGGAATGGAGAGCTGTCCCCGTGCTGAAGTGAGGGAGAGGAGTGGAGAGACTGGCTGTCCGCTGGGTTGTTGCAACTCGCGGCGGATCAGGAGGAAGGACCGACATGACGGGGGTCTCGGGTCCATAGCCTGTGCGGGCCAGGACCGTGTTAGTCAGCGAGACCAAGGACGAGTCCGCCCTGGCTGTATTTACAGTAATGTCTGGAGAAACACGTCGTTCCTCCGCCGCCTGCCGCCACGGAGTGAAGCGCCTCTTTCCCCAGAAGGAAGCAGGTTCAACACTATTTTAATAAACGTAGAAACGCCGGTTGATTTGAGAGATTTAAGCAAATAAACGCCCAGGCCTTTATTTGAAGTTTTACGGGTATGTATTTATTTATTTACTTATTAATTTATCAACGGGCCAGCGACATCAGGCAGCTGTAATGAAAAACAAACCAGAAACAACCACAACAGCCTCGGTGTCAGATAGTCAGCCTATACTCAGCAGACACACACACACAGAAAAAAGAGAGAGAGAGAGACAACGCGCGTCCTTCAATCCAATTGTGATTAGTGTACATCTCTCATCTTTACACAGGGTTTGAATAAATGTGAGTTTCTTTATTAGTTTATTAGTTGTTTTTTTTCTCAGTGTATCAGATCAAACCTGATTAAGGATATTTCAAAGGGACTTTTAAATCGAACGCAACTGGACTTGATTAAGGACTGATTAAGATTAGTAAACTAATTATTCAGCCACTCTGAGCTCGGACCTCCGGACCAAAACAGCTGTTTCCTCCTGGGAGAGGTTCGGCCTGTGGCGTCGCTGTCTCCTCCTCTCCTCCGTCCATGTCAAAGTAGGAAATGACATCACCGCGGCTCAGTTAAAGGTGAGGAGAGGAGCTCATTTGATTGGTGAAGATCCGAATCGGCTGTGTTAATCCCACTTCAGCCTTTCTCTCCTCCTCCTGTCTCCCTCCCGCCCCGTCTCCTCCCTCCTCGCCGTTTGCGCCAGTAGGCGGGACAAGGGGTGTGCGTGCGCCGGTCTGCGCTGCCCACGATTCTCGCAAAACGCGCCTGGACACACCCAGTTGGCGTGGCGGACCTGCGCTGCGCCCTGACTTCGACCGGTCTACAAAACTAGGGCTCTTTGTGGGGAGCAGTGGCAGTGGGAGGGTATGTTATTAATCCTGGCTAGCTGCTGTCTATTGATGAGAAAGGAATGCTACCAGGGAATGAGATATGAGTTGATCTTCATTAATGCATTTTAGTGAGCACCAAGTCTAGTTTGATTCTGTTAAAGCAGGTTTCCAAAAAAAAGCTGGAAAAAAAAAGATTTAAAAGCTAAAAAAAAGAAAAGAAACTACTATAGTCAAAACAATCAATGTCTTTTGGGGTGCCACTAGTCACCCTTGGCCTTGAGGGAAAATAATAATAATAGCCTGATAATAATAATTTATGTCCGCTGGTGCCCCCATTTTGCTTTCTGTATAGAAAATAAATAATGACAAAGATGTTTCTAAATTGTGTGTGGTCACAACGACACGTGTGGTACAGTCACACACACACAGAGGTAGCCTACCTGTCTACAGTAGGAATGCTCTCAAGCTGTTTTCTAGTTAAAACACCACGTTTTTAGTTAGATGTGTGGATACATGGTTGCATTAATCCTCAAAGTCGGCGCATATGCCAGAGCATTTGCGTGACCGTCTCGATATGTGTTTTTTTTTTCTTTTCATATTTTGGTCATTTTACGCTGTAGAAAAGCGGTTCACTACTCACTTATCTATTAGCCTTTAATCATACATATTCCACTGCTTTTGTGAAGTCAAGACTTTCATACCCTTTTTAAGGTGAGACACTACAGGTGAATAGGGTAAAAAAAACAGCTATTGCCCTGAAGTTTCTGTTTATTACTTACATTGAGACAATTATTTTTTGTATCATGTTTTCTTAAATATTATGCTTAAATATGGAAATTAGTAGGGGTGTGCATTGGCACTGCCCTCACGATTCGATTACGATTCAGAGGGTAACGATTCGATTCGATTCTCCGATGCATTGCAATGCATCAAAATTCGACTGCATGCAACACAGCAAATTTTTCATCAGTCATGACATATTGAACAACAGATTTTATCAGCTGCTATGTTAGTATTATCACTCTCTTGTATATTTGACATAAATGTCATTAAATAAAATTGAATGGTATACGGTATTGGATATGGCATTTTCAAACCTGAAAAAGGAAACATAAATCACTTCTAGGGCTGCCCCCAAATGTCGACCAAAAAATCATTAGTCGATTGGTTGCAGGAAAAAACAAACAAACCTATGGAGCCCTGCCCCCCTTAGCATGTAGCTATAGGCTGCGCATGTCGTTGCTCCGGAAATGCCCTCGGAGGTAATTGAAACTTTATAACTTTATTTGAGGCTAGAAAATAAACAGGAAAATAATCGATTATGGCACGTTGCCGCATCGATGCTGAATCGCGCATGTCCCGCATTGCAATGCATTGCCAAATCGACTATTGTTGACACCCCTAGAAATTAGACATTATCTTATTAAATATGCGTGGATTTGTGTACATTTCCAGACCCAAAATCTGAAGACTGGATAAAACCACTTTCAAAATTCTTGTTTTATTTTGTTGACATATTAAAGGGACAGTATGGGACTTTATTGGCTTTATATTGACAAAAATCAAATATCGCTTTCATAAATACATATTTCACTGAAGTGGAATCGCGCCCGCATACAAACGAGCGCTTTCTCGTACCTTAGAATGAGTTGTTACAAGTCGTTACAAATATACAGGGGGGGGTTCACCGAACCTTCTCTGCCATGTTGAATCGCCATGTTTTACGTTCAGTGTCACCGTCGCCATAGGTAACCACAAACTCGGGCCGCCGGAGCTTCTCCTCTCGGGGAGAAAGTTTTCCGGACGGCGCCTGTTAAAACTGTCACCACTGTGTAGCTGGTGTGAGGAAGGACGGAGGCTCTGGTGTTGCCTTCAGGTGCAGTCAGACACCTGAATGACGCCGTGAGTGACGCCGTCGGCAAACCAACTGGATGTTATTTTACTCGACGAGAGAAAGACGGTAAAACGTGGCTCAGGTAAACAATGCGACGTTACCATGACAACATATTGTCACGCCGGTATTGTTTAGCCTCGTGCTGGCGGACCGTTTGTTTACATAGAGGCTTGTTTATCCTGTTACATGCAGCGTCTGTTGTTTTTCTGACTTCTGCCCAAGTTTACGTAAACGCAACATCAAGAATACGTGCCGACATGCAACCGCACCGCTAGATGGGGGTAAATCTCACATACTGAGTCAAAACTTTTTACAGAGGGGATTTTGAATATCTCTTTTTATCACTCTGTAAATGAGAAAATACCGTCTCCAGCCCTAAAAAAAACAAATAAATCAAATTTCGCCCTGTTTCTAGGTATAAATTGTTGTATAAATCAGGCTGTGAATGATACATCAACAACCCCTCTGTAAAAACCTCCAGAATATAGGCAGAAACTGCAAGGTTTGGTGTCTGGAAGTGCTGCTGAACTGGAGATTTTGGGTCCAGAGTATAAGAAAAAGCTCATTTTGAGAAAACGGCCTTTAAAGATTCTTGAACACATCTGTTTCACCTCTGTCACTGAGGAGTAAACAACTGCATAGCGCGTGATTCTGAGGATCGATGTTAATTTTAAGCCCTGTACCAACGCAATTTGGACATAGGCCTAAATCTCTGATCAGTTCATTCAGGCGTCTGATGTGTAGCCTAAAGAAAAAGAAAAAAAAAGCCACCGCTGTGTATCGCGCTGGTCTCCGACGGCGGCATCCAAACACTCGTTTTTTATGGGTGACAGCTTCCACGATGACGCACTTTGTAAAGGGATGTTATCGCTCGGTGAGTTTCTGTGCTGTGTCTTTTGTTGTCTAGCAAGGGATAGTTGCTGTTTTATTTTATGTGAAGATTTGAATCAATTTCCTTTCCAGCGCCTGCGCTGCACTATGCGCTGTGTAAAATGTTGACCCCCCCCTCAATTGTTATAATTCACACTCTGGCTCCAAATGTTGTTGTTTTTTTCCTGCAACCAATCTACCAGTGAGATTTTGGTCAGCTAAACTGCACTGTATTATAATTTTTTAACTATTGTAAAGTGCATTGAGTTTGCCCTGTGTATACACTTTATAAATTGAATAATGTCTTTTTGTTCGACCAGTGCTTGGTTGACTATTTGGGGGCAGCCCTAGTTATAATTGTAAATGTTAGGCTATTGTTGTTATAATAAAAAGTCCAGTTTTTGCTATCAAAATCTCTTCTTTTTTTAACCTCAGCCAAAATTTTGGCCAGGAAAAACCCTGAAAATATGCATTAAAATTGGACAATACAGGATTTTTAAAACCCAGCATTATGAGAAAGCATGCCAGAGCAACAACAAGACAACTAGAGAAAGACAACAAGAGCAGAAAAACTGCTGCTCAACGATTATGTGATGATCGAAACTGTTGCACGTCGCCTCAAGAACCCAGTGTGTCCAGCTCTGCTCTGCTGAGTCACGGCCGCGGAGATGACGGTTCCTCTCTTTACCAGGAACCTGCCCCCATGTAGGGATGTTTGATCAAGGCAGAAAACCCACAAACTGTTTCCTGCTTCCTGCTTCGTCATCTGTCAGGCCCTCAAACTAAAAGCAAAACTTTTGCAGCGTTGGTGCACAAGGCTCACTTGAACCCTCACTACCACCCCTCTGGTGGCCAGTGCCATCCTCAAGGCAGACGCCAACAGACTCAATAAGATCATTCACTAGCCTACTTCCTGGTGGGACATCTAGAAGTCCTGTTAATAGTAGACTAGAAATTACAGTGGGACCGGTAGCCAGCGCTTTTCCACATAACAGTCTATTCTCAGGACCTGTAGTGAGAAGCTAGCTTAAAACATCAGGATTTAAAGGACAGATCATTTGTCAGAATTTTTTTGACGAACCCCCCCCAAACAATGATCACTAATGGTCATAACAATAACATAGCAGTGTATCTCTACACAACTTGCACAATAATCAGTATAATTTCATTGAATAAATCCTGAGTGAAGACATGAAAAAATGGTTTCTCTCTAACAACCTGTTGTGCTTAAAAAGGTTATGAAAGTCTTGAGTTCAGAAAAGCAGTGGAATATGTATGATTAAAGGCTAATAGATGAGTGTGGGAAAACTTTTTAAAAAAAAATGAAATTGTGAAATCCCTTTTTGAGCATAAATATTATCTGTCATTCTATTTTCACCAAATATCTGAAATGTGGGATAAAAGAAGCTGAATATTGACTTAACATTACATTTCAAACTTAATGAGATGCGTGTAGCACTAAATGAGAAATTTGTTTTTTTTTTCTCTCTTCAAACAAAATATCAACTAAACAGACAAAAAAAACCACACACAATTTACATTATTTAGCCTAAAAAATGTACACTACTGTTACTGTGGTGCTGTTTTAGGGATAAAAAAAATAGTTTGAAGAGTTCAGCAGGTCTACCATCATCTTCCTCATCTAATGAGTCAGAACTATCAGCCTCTGGAGCACCTTCATCCTCCTCACTGCTTCCCTCTCTCTCTCCTAACGATTGTGCGGATTTGAAGCGCTTCACAGTTGTTTTGATTGACGGGTTGTCAAGGGTGTGTGTATTTGAAAGAGGAGAGTAATGAACCGCTTTTCTACAGCGTAAAATGACCAAAATATGAAAATAAACAAATATCGAGACGGTTACGCAAACGCTCCGGCATATGCGCCGACTTTCAGGATTAAAGTAACACTGCAGAGTTTTTTCGGTCTTAAAATAATGTTTCCAGACTCAGTGCACCGGTAGAAAAATGGTTAATAGGATGAATGGAGCTGCTGCCACGGTCTGAGCGGGGTCGCGTCGGCTGAAACCGCACTATGTAACTTCCCTGCACGGGTACAAAACACTGGCCCCACCTCCACCCCCCCCCCCCCCCCCCCCTGCGTTGAGGAGAGACGAGGTGGGTAAGAGCGAAACTTACCATTTCCCTCCGGTCGTCGCCACCGTCGACCACACCCCCACCACCTTCCACACAGTCTCCATGCAAACGTGGTAAATACTGTTGTTTATTAATGTCAATCAACGCTAGATGCGCTGGCTGATTAGTTTCGTTTTCGTTTCATTTTCTCCCCAGACGATAGTGCTTTTCAACCAGATGGTGGAAGCACTGAGCTGAAACTCCACAATGTTGCTTTAATGCAACCATGTATCTACACATCTAATTAAAAACGTGGCCTTGTAACTTGAAAATAGCTTGAGAGCATTCCTACTGTAGACAGGTAGGCTACCTCTGTGTGTGTGACTGTACCACACGTGTCGTCGTGACCACACATCAGAATCACAGATTCATCAGATTCACAGGTTCAACATTAGATTCATAAAAAAATATTTTTTCTTAATTCAATAAATGTGTTCATAAATAAATTCATTTAATAAATGCGTTCATAAATAAATTCATTTTATATGTCAAAAAGTATTTGCGGCTCCCAGTGTTTTCTTTTCTGTGGAAACAACATCAAATGGCTCTTTCGGTGTTAAAGGTTGCCGACCCCTGATCTAGATCATTTACAAAGTCATGTACTTGACATGATTTAATATATCCCTGCTGATTTAACTTTTCTTTCTTCATCAGACTCACAGGTTCAACATTAGATTCATAAAAAATAAAGTTAGTTAATTAATTGTCCCTTTTGGGAAATTCATTTTTACTAGTTCAGGGTTGCAACTACTGCAGTTAGGCCACAGGTAAGCATTACTCCTCACAAGATATGTTTCACAAGACATCTCTGAAGTAAACTGTGATATAACGAAAGGAAGTTTAACCACATCTCTCATGTCTCACGTATTGAGTGTGAGAAACGCATTTCTATCAGTTCACACACATGTTCAAACGTGACATTTTTCACACTGAGAAATGTAAACTTTTATTTGGGAATTTTCGTAATGTTTTGGGGCCATTGAAAAAGGGTCTTCAAGTTATTTTTAATAGATTTAAATGCACAAAATCATGAACACTTTACCACCTGCCAATCCAAATAAATGTAAAGCATACCATTTCTTTTTCATAAAGAACTGTGATGCAGGAGGCGGCTGTGAGCTAACTATTCAAGCTTTATTCATTTAGTTCTTGTCTTTAGTTAAACAGAGCTCATGTGCTTTGTCCTCTATATCAGTGGTTCTCAACCTTTTTGGGGTCCTGGACCCCCTGCATATCCCCTTCCCGGGGGTGTGGGACTGCAATTCATTTACTCGTTGCGGCAAGCTTTCAGTTGTAACTTCCAGAACAAGAAAACAAGATGCAGTGGCTGCAAAGTTTTTGAGTGAGTAAGTTAGAATATTTAAGTTTGGTGTACTTACATATTTTACATCATTTACACTCAAATAGTACTTGTTATCAATATTGTATGGTTATGTGTAAATCACTGCAAATGTTTAAATGTTTGTATAAAAGCAGTGGGAACTTGTGCTCAGTGTAAAGGTATGGCCTTTCAAAACAGTATCTTCAAGTTATTTTTACACTATGGCTATTCAAGGAAATAAATAATTTGAAATGAATAAAAAAATAAATTAAATAAATAAACAAAAAGTAAATATCAGGATATCAGATAAAAAAAAAAAGGTAAATCTAAAAATAAAGTCAAGTCATTGCACATTAAATAAAAAAATAAATCAAACCAAAAAGGAGTTGTATAGATTTAAAATCTAAGAAAGGCCAACAAAAACGCTGTTTCTCCAGGTAAATTAATTAAACACACCCTTTTGGTGATTTGTTTTTCTCCTGCACTGTAAAACTCACACACTCACCCTGGTGCATTTTTGGAATTTAGTGTATATCTGCATAAGCAGAAAAAACAACCTGTAGTCCTCCTGGGTCAAGGAAGGAAGAAAAGAAAAATGGAGGAAGGGAACAGATTGGATTATGACAGGAAGAAGAATGTAGGGAAATAAGGAAGGTAAGAAGTGAAAAGGATGGTGGGAAGAAGGAAGGAAGAGAGGGAGGAAAGAAGGATAGGCAAAGTGAACAGATTGGGTCTAGGGAGGATGAAGGGAAAAAGAAAGAAAGAAAGAAAACATATTGGGTCTAGGAAGGAAGAACGAAAGGAAATGATGTTAGAAGAGGGGGGAAGGGATGAACAAAGAAAGGAAAGGAGGGATGGAGGACAGAAGGAAGGGAGGAAAGAAGGACAACAGGCACATTTAAGATCAATCTAACAAAAAATGCTACAGATAACATCTACTTTGTAAGCAGGTCAATTTTCAAAGAGAGCAGAGCAGGTTTCAGGGGTGCACCATCACCCAACCCTATTATAACCTTTTGAAGGTGCCAACTAGCTTCTTCCAAATGCAGTACATACACCAGCCCAAACACACATGCATCGGCAAACGTGGCAATGGCCCTCATGATGAATTCATCTTCCACCACAATGGCTGTGGATACATATATCCACAGTATATAATACAAGTATACAACTAAGTATTACACAATAACAACAAAGATAAGTGAACCCCCTTCACTACTCCTCTCTCCCTCCAATTAAGGTTAAGTGGCTCAACTAGAAAATGTCCTCTCAGAAATTTAGAGAAATCCCTTGGGCCTCTGCTGGGGGTGCCATCTTAACCAGTGAGTGAGTGAGTGAGTGAGTGAGTGAGTGAGTGAGTGAGTGAGTGAGTGAGTGAGTGAGTGAGTGAGTGAGTGAGTGAGTGAGTGAGTGAGTGAGTGAGTGAGTGAGTGAGTGAGTGAGTGGAAAGAGAGGACTGAGTATGTGATGGTGAGAAAAATAAGCCCTACTTACAACACCAAGGCACTTCAAAATAGCTCCAGTGGTAGGTGATTAGTGATGAGATCTTTTATATAAATATATTAAGACCACTGCTCTATATCAGTGGTTCCCAAACTTGGACAAGTAAAAATCTCAACACACACCTATTCACACACCTAGTCTATCAAAATAGACTTCATAACACATTAGGCTATCACTTATAAACTATCTGTAAAATATGCATAATTATTTACTCATGCCAAATAAAATGTGACAGACAACTACAATGCTCACGAAATCATATTATTCATGAAATATTTCAAAAATGTATTTTAGAAGGAGAAAAACAGTCGCTCAACTCATAGCCTTGATGTAGAAAAAATAAGTGATTTATTAAAAGACCAACGTTTCGACCTCCCAGGTCTTCCTCAGGGTATACTGGTGCAGCACATTGATGAGGGGATACGTAGGTTCAGGTGTGTGGGGCTCGAGGGGGGCGTGTCCATCCACAGTCGAGCCGCGCCAACATCAATTGAAACAAGTGGCCACTCCTCCCCTGCATGCCACGAACAATAATATAAACATGTAAAGAAAATTTGAATGGACATCACCATAATGTGCTGCCAAGAATATGTAAAAAAATAAATAAAATAAAAATAAATAAAAAATACAGCCACAGTGAAAAAATACATAGGAAAAGCATTGTTAATTATTAATTTAAAAAATATTAATTTTGGGGCGGTGTTTAGCTCAGTTGGTAGAGCACCCGCCCTATGTGTAGAGGCTATAGTCCTCGCTGCAGGCGGCCCCGGTTCGAGTCCTGCGTCGGACGGCCCTATACTGCATGTCATTCCCCCCATCTCTGTCTCCCATTTCCTGTCACATCTCTACTGTCCTATCGAATAAAAGCATGAAAAGTCAAAAAATATATAAATTTTAGTTGCAAGAATGTACAACTACGTAAGGAGACCCAATAAAGAGCACAAGATAAATAACAAATAGTAGGATTGGGTGTGTGCTAGTAAACAATATGAAACTGTGGAAGAAAACAAAACTCCAGCAGTTAAATAAAGTATCCAGCAAAAGGATGACATCGGACATGTATTGACAAATACAGTCAAAAGGAATTTTTTCACAGTCAGGAAAAGGAGGGGTCAAAGAACTTTTCCATATTTATCACAACAGCCTCACTAACCATACGACCCGACGAGGGCTCACGACCCCGCGATCCCTCTGCGATTATGCAAATTAGGCTATGACTCGTCTGGGACGACAAAATCGTGGCAAAATCGTACAGTGTAAGCCCGCCTTTAAGCTGTAAAGTCTGCCAGCCCCCAGAGGAATTGGCGGGGATTGCAGTTTTTGTAACGTGGAAGTGAGCTTCACTTCTCAGACCGACAACTGCCCCCTTGGGTTTTACATTTGACAAAAAAAAAACTCACCATTAACGTTGTCACTGGATGACTTTGTTTTAAGCACACATTGCCAGCAAACATGAATGAATTTAACTTTAATTAAAGGCTAGGTAGGCAGCTTTTTTTTGACAGTATTAGGCAAAAACTTACACACTAACCTTGAGGATAATGTAAATGAAGTGATGTGAAAAAAGATCAGACGTCTGCGTCTCCCCTAGGCTCTGTTTTCAGCCTGCAAAGAATCTACCCGTGACGGTAGATTTTGACCAATCACAGAGCAGCAGCTCTTATTCGTATTATTTTACACGAAATATAAATACTATGTTGTCGTTCATGTGTTCAAAAAGGTTTTTCTTACCCGTGACTCGGACATTATGGAGGATAACATTGAAAAAAGGAAAAGAAAGAAGCTTCGGCAAGTTGGTTGGTTAGGGAGGAGGACAGAGAAGCTGCCCGGCCGATGAGCTCAGCTCCCCGGCTGCAGCCTCTGTGACGAGCCGCTGCTGCCGCTCGTGTGTGGCTCTGCACTCCTCCGACAAAAGTCGGAACAATACTTACAGACGTTATTAAGAAAAACTGACCACGGATTGGGAATCTAAGCCGTCACTTTCTCGCATGAAAAAATATTAAAACGTAAGAAAGTGACGGACTGGCGGAGGGGATGAGAACCGTGTGGACTCAACTCAAGGCTTTTTTCTAGATTTCTGCCTACCGAGCCTTTAACAATGTTTTACGCACCATGCTATCAACTTCATACAGCGATTACCATCCAGTAGACATAAATATATTCGGTTCTTACCTTCTTTAAGCAGTATAATCCACACAAGCGTTTCTTTTCCGTTTTCTCCTTTTTCCAACCGATGTCAAGTGAAAAAGGCGTGCTGCGCACGTCCAAACCGGACGTTGTCATCAAGTCCACCAGGAGTGAATGTAACTCAGTCACAGGTGTAAACAATTAACTCGCGTAATTGACAACGCTCGCAGAGCTTTTTTTTATCACTAAAAGTATTAAAACAACACCAAAATCAACACCCACAAACTCAAAATTATTAACACTGAAAAAACAACACTACAGATTTTGCTGTGTAGAAGAGGAGGAGAGTTGACCAATGCAAATGAGAGTTTAAGCTAAATGTTGTATTCCAGCATATACAGGTGGTAGTGAACATTACAGCATCAGTCTTCTCCAAGATGCAACTAAATACTCACTCCCCCATTTTGGCTCCCCATCTTGCGAGGAAGGTGGATTTTCTCAGGATTCTCGAGTCATGCACCCTGCCTGAATGAATATGAGAATGCCAATGCCAATTTTATTTATAAACCACAATTCATTACAAGTAAGCTGTGTTGTACATTAAAAACCAAAGTATCACACAGCATTAAAATCCAGGAAAACATCCTCTCAATCACACACACACACACACACACACACACACACACACACACACACTATGCCGGTACAATCGTTTCATAATGCGTGCGCACATGTCAACTGGACGTGTCACACCCAGCCAAAAAAATATACTTAAAAAAAAAAAAAAAAAAAAGCCAACTGAACAGATGCATACCTTCTGCTTGAGAGGAAGACCTCCATCATGCTGGTCCCCGTTCAGGCCTTGCTCTCTCAGGACCTCATTGAGGTAGTCAGACTGTGAGTGGCTGACCCGGAGGTGGCGGTAAAACGTCCGCTCATCCATGTGGAACAGAAGCTCCCATTCTGTGCCCGTCTTCAAAATTGTCTGTGGCAGCACAAATTGAGCATTTGCATTTCTGAAAAGAAAGATGAGACAGTCTTCATGCGATCCATCCTTTAGGAGCTGCCATATTATATTATTATTATTATTATTATTATTGTGTTTAATTTGCTTTTTGATGGTCAGGGGATAAAAGACTCATAACAGTAGACCAACAGTCAGATGAGTTATCCTACAAAGAAAACCTATAGTAAAAACACAAAATAAGATTTGCAACATTTTGAGATGATGATCGACAAAACTTCATACAACTATCTGCATTGTATCCTGGAATCAACATCAGATTCAGATCCTTGATCAATCTTTAATGTAAACGGTAACTCTGGTAACAATTAACATTAACTGCTCTAAAGTCTAACGTTCAAGTGTGTTAATCAATACAAAATATCATACACTACACTTTCTGATACCTTATGTGACGTTGTCGCTCCTCCGTTTCGCTCAAATGAGAAATCAGCGAGCACCATTGCCGGTTGAAATGAAAAAGCAGCGTACGTTCCGCCATGTTTGTTTACGTCTTGCTCTCAGTTCCCAGCTGTAACTCGTAACTTGCCTGGAACGCTAGAAAGTCGTAACTGTGCAGAGGCTATCGTCCTCGCTGCAGCGGCCCCGGTTCGAATCCCGCGTCGGACGGCCCTATACTGCATGTCATTCCCCCCCATCTCTGCCTCCCATTTCCTGTCACACTCTCCACTGTCCAATCAAATAAAGGCATGAAAAGCCAAAAAAAAATTATCTGAAAGATAATCGCCCATGCAGTAATTATTCAATAGGAGGCTTGTACCTATTTGCTAAGTTAAATTCAGCACCACCGTGCACCACCTTCTTCATCTTAGTTTTGTGCAACCCCTGGTCACATTAAAACACAATTTATCTGATTTGTTTTTCTTGAATTTTCATAATTTCTCTAAAGCTAAATTAATTTTTAAAACACTTTTACATAAGTCACAATATGAACCAGGTATCGGGGAAAATATTCATGTTTGCAATGCTAATTATATAATCATTAGTTATTTGCTCAATGACATTTTCTAAATATTGATCTTCTTAGTGTGTTTACATACACAATATATTTTCTATAGCCTATCTTGTGTTTTTCTTCTTCTATAGCCTATATTTTCATTGACAGACAACACTTTGATGAGCTCCAGCTGTTTTAATCTGCTCCTGATATAAAGTTGACTGTGAATGTAGAGACAGTTGAATGTGTGTGTGTAACCAGTGTGTGTGTAGCTGAAGCAGCTGAGAGTGTGATCAGAGCTGTTTCCTGAACAAAGTGAAGCTGACCTGAGTTCAGTAGAGTGAGCTCAGTCCACACAGTCCTGTAGTGTTGGCTCCACCTAGTGCTCACTACACAAACCAGCAGACACACACTGGATACGTGTTGGTGATGAAGTTGTCTCGACCATGAGCTCTGATGGTGGAGTGTGTTTCTCTGCTCAGTCACAATAAAGTCCAAGTGTTTGAGGAACAAAGACAAACAGACATTTATTGACTAAAGTTGAGCAGAAGCTTCAACAGAGTGAAGAAGCAGCTGATGATCCAGTGAAGACTCTGATCAAACTCATTTCATCAAGATCAGCTTTTATTCAGGATTCACAGAAAACTGCATCAATCAGGACACCACTTCATGTTCAGTAACACAACACAGTCAGTTTACTGATACAGCATCACAATAAATCAACAATCAATGAAACAACAACCACAGAGGAGAGTAACATCAGGGAGGGAGGGGCTGCTGTACTGAGCAGCAAACACCAGGGGGCGTCACCACCACATTCACAACATCGGTTATTAGACTATAATGAACTTTGTAAATAAGCTTTAGTTTTATATAATAGCAGACAGGGTCCGCTTGCTATTCCGACATGTTTCTATCTAGACATACCGGTAATCCGATTCCGACATCTTTTTTTTCTCTTTTTCTTTTTTTTTTTTTTACAGCTGCGATACCCAGGCACGTCTCTCTCTCTTTTTTTCTTTTCAGCATGCCTATCACCACAGAGTGATGTTCTTAATCTCAACAATTAAACTACTAAATCACACACAAAACAAACAGAACTATGTTGCAGTTTGTTTGTCAAGTGAACCTGTCACCTTCAGCACCACGGACAGCGCCCCGCAGCAGCTGCAGCGTCTGGGGCCTGGTGGCTAAAGTTGAAAAATTGTTGCAATGACAATAAAATGATAGATTATAATTTGTGGTTGCTGTTCCCTGCTGCTGAACATCGGATTTTTACATACAAGTCCTTTGTTTTCCTATTATATTGGTGTCAGGCGAGCCTTTCCCGATACAAACACAGCACACTGTCTCTCTCTCTCTCTCTCTCACGTGCGCACACACACACACACACACACACCGCTGTCAGTGGTGCTGTGACACTCGGTCGACTACATCAGTGGTTCTCAACCTTGGGGTCGCGACCCCAATTGGGGTTGCGAGATGATTTCTGGGGGTTGCCAAATCATTTTGGAAAAATATAAATGCGCAAAATTAATGTAGCTCTGACCGGACGTTAGAAGGACGAGGAGCGGTTGGTCTCAAACACGCATTTTATTACTCAAACTACACCAAAACAACAACAACGAACCTGTCCACTAGTCTCATGTCTGCCCTTCTCATTCACACATTATCAGAGCAAAGAAATGTTTGCGGACAGAAGTGCATGTTGAATTGGGGTTCGCGACTCAAAAAGGTTGAGAACCACTGGACTACATGACGATGTATGGAGTTAATTTTGTCTCATAAATAGTTGTAAACACACAGAGGGTGATCTACAAATGTTCCTAGGTTTGCACACACATTTGTAACTTGTATTTTGTTTTTTACAAATATATGTGTTTTTGTAAATATATTGGGTATTTGTGAATGTATAATTTTCCATTTGTAAAAACAAAAAAACATTTGAAAAGCCGAAAATTCTGTTTGTGAAGTGTGAGTCTGCATTTGTGGATCACCAATCACACACACGCCTCTCTTTCCTCAATGACGTATTTCTGAGACATTCCTGTCGAGATCGACACAGATCCACAAACACACAGCTGGTGATTCACAAAGGGCCCAGCCGTCCTCACCAGTAGGGGGCAGTGTTAGCGAGTAGCTGAATTAAAACAAACGAAGAAGACTGCTACTGGAATATCTGGAGAAATTGGCTACTCTGCGTCATCCTCGAGGGAGAAAAGAAGCCCATCAACCTATCAGCAGTTTTTAGAGGTTTACCGCCGGCTGGATGAATTATTTTTAGGAGATAATTGTTGTCTCATTCAGAGGAGTAGTCTGTAGGCTACATCAACAAACAACAGGCTATGACAGTCACCGCTGCTAAATCAATAAACAAACGTTTTTCAATGAAACGGTCACTCAGTTGACATTAACAATGCAGGTCGTTTTCTCCCCCGAGAAGACGCCGTGGCTTCGCCGGCTGACCACCACAGTAGCTCGGCTAGCCTCTGTGTTAAACCTCTCGATGGAGCAAACTTCCAAACAGGTGTCATTTGGATAAATTAACAGCTTGGGTATCTTAACAGCTACTTCATCGCATGAAAAAAAGACAGCAGCCCCGGCTGCTTCCTCTGCAAAGATCTGCTGATCCAGAGGCAGCAACCGGTTTACTGAAGTCTTCGTTTTCTCCCCCGAGAAGATGCCGTGGCTTCGCCGGCCGAACACTACAGTAGCCCGGCTGCAGCCTCTGTGATAGACCGCTTGTCCGGTGGTAGAGCAGCTAACCGGGATGACAGTGGAGGTTAGCCAGCCGACCACCACAGCAGCCCGGCTGTAGCCTCTGTGATAAGCCTCTCGTCCGGTTACCACTGCGAACGGCGGAGCAAACTTCCTTAACAGGCTAACTAACCGCGGATCTTAACAGTTACTTTGTCGCATGAAAACACATTAAAACTTAATAAAGTGACACATATACAGTGGGAATTAAATAATTTCTCCAGATATTCCAGTAGCAGTCTTCTTCGTTTGTTTTAATTCAGCTACTCGCCAACACTGCCCCCTACTGGTGAGGACGGCTGGGCCCTTTGTGAATCACCAGCTGTGTTTGTGGATCTGTGTCGATCTCGACAGGAATGTCTCAGAAATACGTCATTGAGGGAAGAGATGCGTGTGTGTGATTGGTGATCCACAAATGCAGAATCACACTTCACAAACAGAATTTTCGGTTTTACAAATGTTTTTTTTGTTTTTACAAATGGAAAATTATACATTTACAAATACCCAATATATTTACAAAACACATATATTTGTAAAAAACAAAATACAAGTTACAAATTAGACATTTGTATTTGTGGATATCAAAACACGTGTGCAAACCAAGGAACATTTGTAGATCACCCTCTGTGCGTTTACAACTATTTATGAGACAAATTTATGCCCATAATTTCAGACAGTTGAACATTGCGCTTTTAAAACGAAGCTTATCAAAACAAAAAACTATAGCAAACTGTCATTTTTTAAATTTGTGTTTTATATTGTTTTCATAGAATGCGAGTGTGTTTTATTGAAAGCGAGACTTGGTGTGTGTGTGTGTATGAAAATCATGAAATCATGAAAATCAAAAACATGGACCAAAACGGCTCAGTAATATGCACAAAAATCCAAACGAAACAAAAATCAACTAAAAAAAAACAACTAAACATCAAAGTGGGTCAAAGGGTGTCTTGGAGTTCTTGGAGTGTTAGGAGAGAACTGGTTTTTCTGTTCAGAGCAAACAGCTGTGAAGTACTGTGAGGGGGAGGGTGGAGCAGGACTTTTGAATGAAGTATCCACAAACACCCACTGGTCAGAGATAAAGAGGATGCTAATTTGTCGCAAATGTGTTACATTGTGTCCAGCTGTCGTCACAGCTACAAGCACACTTATTCATTATCATTCATTCATTGATAATGTCTATTATGACCATTACTTTCAATAGAGCCGAGTAGGTGGAATATAGTAAAATAATTTTCATTCTAGTTTTAGAGGCTGTATTTAAAAATTAGGCTTTAAATAAAATAAAGTTACTTTACATCGCGTTCATAAGATGTGTAGTGCTTACTGTTACTGAGCTGTTTTGGTCCATGTCTGTAAGCCTTTTTTCCCTGGATTATATTTTCTAAACTTACAACATTAATATTTATATTGTTTTCGTTTCATTTCGTTAAGGAAAAAAATCAATCAATCCATTTAATTTGAAACTATGGGATTGCAGAGCAGCTAAAAACCAGAGCACCAGTTCACTGCAGCGATTTTCACAACACTGTCACTCCGGATCAGCAGTACCACGACGCTGGTTATTAAAGGCTAGGTAGGCAGCTTTTTTTTGACAGTATTAGTCAAAAACTTACACAATAACCTTGAGGATAATGTAAAAGAAGTGATGTGAAAAAAGATCAGACGTCTGCGTCTCCCCTAGGCTCTGTTTTCAGCCTGCAAAGAATCTACCCGTGACGGTAGGTTTTGACCAATCACAGAGCAGCAGCTCTTATTCGTATTATTTTACACGAAATATAAATACTATGTTGTCGTTCATGTGTTCAAAAAGGTTTTTCTTACCCGTGACTCGGACATTATGGAGGATAACATTGAAAAAAGGAAAAGAAAGAAGCTTCGGCAAGTTGGTTGTTTAGGGAGGAGGACAGAGAAGCTGCCCGGCCGATGAGCTCAGCTCCCCGGCTGCAGCCTCTGTGACGAGCCGCTGCTGCGTGTGGCTCTGCACTCCTCCGACAAAAGTCGGAACAATACTTACAGACGTTATTAGGAAAAACTGACCACGGATTGGGAATCTAAACCGTCACTTTCTCGCATGAAAAAATATTAAAACGTAAGAAAGTGACGGACTGGCGGAGGGGATGAGAACCGTGTGGACTCAACTCAAGGCTTTTTTCTAGATTTCTGCCTACCGAGCCTTTAACTCGGTAATTCAACCCCAGCTTGTCTTGCTGTGAATCTGTGAACGCGCACGTATAAAGGGCAGATTCAAGGCAGCAGATAAATCACAAACAGAGCACCGACGCGTCAGAGAGAAGAGAGGTGAGCGCACCGGAGCGCACAGCTCATTTCTCCTGTGAGGAAGAAGAGAAAAAAAGAAGCCCGTTGTCCGACCTGACCCAGTTATTGAATGTTTACGTTTGGTGCTGATTAAACTTGTGAATGAATGCTGCTTTGGTTCTTTCAGATTCTTTACTCATATTCTGGTTATTTTTAAACAGTGGCCCGCGGTGACCCACAGTAGTTAATAGCTCTCCTTTCACACACATAGTTCACAGTTTCAGTTCACAGAATTGTGCGCGGGGCTGGAGTGGGGGTAGATCCAGTGGTTTAGGCCAGTATACGCCCTATAGACCCTATAGACCCTATAGATTTTGTTTACCTGTTTCCATTGTCAATCCTAAGCAAATATTTATAGCAGCAAAATGAGATGCACAATAGTAAACCCACATTAGGTTCTCAAATCAGCTATCACTATGCAGGCACGGCGTGTGCCACAAGCCGTGGTTTATATGTAGCTACACAAGCAGGAAAGTTTATCATATTTATTTATTTGCTCAAACTTGGAGCCATATGTGATCATAATGATGATGAGAAAAGAAAACACATTAACATACAACCTAAACTGAGATTCAAACCCTCACTAGTGGTTGATTCTGCTCACTGAGGGAGGTGCGTGCAGGAGAGCTACACCAGCGCCGGGACATAGGCTACCTGCTTGTGTCGTGTCTTCAAATTAAAAACTGACATTCATACATTTTTTCGTTGAGTAAAAATCCTCTCTAAATTATGGAACTGGAACTGGACCAAGTGCACCATCTCAGAAAGTGCAACTTCTGCTTTGCCGGTGAGCGAAGGGAAGAAATGCGAGGAAAAGATGAATTAACCTGATTAGGACGTGTTAATAGCCTAGTTCAGATTTGGTGATATGCCTTTAGTTATTATCAATTCCAGGTGTTTTACAGTTGTTACGGTTGTTCCACCTGGAGATGACGTAGCCTGCAAACCTACAGCAGATGATGAACCAGAATACGCAGCGGCAAGAGATTTATGACGTTACGTTATTCAATAATCAATATTAATGAGGGCGAATATCTGCTTATCTCCATGTCATTGTCTGTTTACAAAATCAACATCTAGCTTATTCTTAAAGTTTGTAAAGTGTGTGTGGAGCAGTCGAGCGGACCTGCTGACAGATGTGCAGCTGACAGTCACAGACATCACTGATCAGAGACTGATGCGCTACAGACCTGAGTGATCATAAACTGTTACGTCGGCTTTTACAAAGGCTGATTTTCTGCTTGATCCATGATGGTAAATTTAAAAACTATGCATGGTAAAAGTTACATTACTAATATTTTAGATATCTCAAATTCACGTTTTCTGTTATTAAAATTCTAATTAAATATTGCGTCAGGTCGGACCACGGGTTCTTTTATTTATTTATTTTTGCCGTGATACAGCCGAGAGACTGCTTGTGTATTCACAACATTGTATTTGCTCAAACCTGCAGCCAGACCGAGTTCACAGCTTTTTTAAAAACATTTTTATTTGATAAGTTAAGGTAGGCATGACGGTCTGGGAGCCGGACGCTACAATATGACTATTGTAGCTATAAACTGACAATGAGTGTTTAAATATGCCCCGTAACAACCCAACCTCCATGGCCCCCCCACCTCTAAAATGAATCCGGCGCCGCTGAGTTTGGATGAGGTGTGGAGTGGGGGGAGGTATTATTAGCTAGAATAGCTACATTCTTGTATTTAAGCAACAACGAACAGAAACATCAATCAGGCAACTCTGTCCATTCGCCGTTCATGCTCACTGCTCCCTGCTGCTGCATGTTGTCCACTCGTCCTCCTGCTCACTGATGCCACCTGGCGGTTGTTTCGGCACATTGCCGCTTCTCATAAAAACACAATTAATCCTCCAGTAAAATGCCGCGTGATTCACGCGTGAAGTCGGCCAGAATGAAGTAGTACCTATTGTAAAGTTTGACAAATTAAATTGAATGCACTTAGAGACCTTTTTGATATGCTCTTTAAAAGAAAGATAAATAAAGATAACATCTGAGGCCTGTTGCCGCAGAATAAACTACATTAGCAGCTCAGTGTTTTCACAGTCTGAGTTTTCAGGTTCCTACTGGCCATAGTCTCTCAGAAAAAAAGTTTTTATTACATTTCACCATCTCTCATCTCTGTCAGTCCCTCCTCCTGCACTCTCTCTTCCATGCTTTCACAGACACACGCACATACATCCATGATGCACACACACATACATACACTTCTTACATACAGCTCCTTTAAACATATCTGCCTGGTATTATATAGTATACCAACGATTGCAGAAGTATTTATGAGAATCGCCATATCCTGAAATTTGCAGATGATATGGTATTAGTGAGTCTACTGAGGAAAGATGATGTCTCCCATGGTCCTGTTGTTGATTATTTTATGACTTGGTGTCAGGACTCGTTTTTAACAAGCAATGCCTCCAAGACCAAGGACATGGCAATTGATTTTAGACATTTTCAGTCTCCTCCTGTAAACTCTGTGGCCAAGACATTGAATTAGTAGACTCTTATAAATACCTGGGCACCATTATCGATAAAAAAAACTGTCCTTTGAGTGTAATGTGGACTCAGTGTATAAGAAGAGTCAGCAGCGCCTCTTTTGCCTCAGGAAACTTGCAAAATTCCAGGTCGACAGTACCCTGCTGAATATGTTTTATCGTTCTTTTATCGAATCTGTGCTCACCTTCTCTCTAATCTGTTGGTTTCATTCACTTAATATAAAGAACAAAAATGTATTGTCTAGGGTGGTCAATGTCTGTGGTAAAATAATTGGCCAGGACCAGGAAACCCTGCTGGAAATGTACAAAAAGAGGGTGTACAAGAAAGCACAATCTATCCTGTCAGACAGCTCCCACCCATTACACCAACAATTTGAGCTTCTTCCCTCAGGCTCCCTCTTTAGACTCCCTCCAATCAGAACCAACAGATTTAGACAATCTTTTATTCCTACTGCGGTCTCCCTCCTCAATGCGAAGAGGTAGCCTATGCACAGTGCACTTTACATGCAATGCGCTTTTTAAAAATGTATTTATTTTATTAACTACTTTATTCATTCCCCTTGACTTTTTAACATCTATGACATTGTCCACTGCTATGTATATTGTATTATTGTCGTGTGTGTTGTGTGTTAAGTAAGTTAATTAATGGACTTCGTCGGACGGTTCACGCCTCCGCGTCGTCCATTAATTTGTGATAATGGACACCTCGAAGGGCATTATCCCGCTTATACCATGGTCACGGTACGAGAAAAATACACATTAAATCATTCACTTATAATTTAATGTTGTTTTTACCGTTAAAATCATAGCCTACGTCTTTCACAATAAGCTGACTGAGCCGACTATTTAATAACTCTCGCCGGCCATAAAGGGGAGAGGGAGCCGCTGACTGCAGCGTGCAGCTGCGTACAGCCAGTGACTGTGTCACAGCCTGACAGTTGATCAGTAAAGGGAGGTGAGGTGATGGCTTAAATGTTACCTGACACAAAGTTTTTCAGAGGGCCAGTGCACCTCTTCTTACCGCTTGTGTGTTTACAGACTCCGGTGCCATTATGCGCTGAAAAAAGTTGTTATGGTCCGAGTGTCCGTTGCCGTGGTTACCAACAAGCGTTTGAGCCAGCGCAGTAATATTTAGAACGTAATCAGGCAATTTTACCGGAACATCTTTATAGGTGTCCATTATCACTTTTTAATGGACACCTCGCAGCCAATCAGAATCGAGGATTCACCCAGACCATGGTATAATTGCTTTTATTCTCCTCACTCCTGCAAACGAATTGCCCCATTGGGGACAATAAATAAAGAAAGTTGAAGTTGAAGTTGAATAGTTAATGTGTGCTGTATATCTTCAAACCTTGGCTTCACTTTCCTTTTTCTGACTACTTCTGCCTCCTCATCTGTTTGTAACTCTGACGTGTTGCATGTCAGAGCAGTCTTTAACTTCTCCCTCGCCCTTAGATAATCACCTGATCAGAATTTACAAAAAAATGTTAAAATCAGTCAACTTCACATGAAAGAAATTGAATTGTATCTCCAAAATGGATCCTTACCAGCTCTGCAGAGGACACGAACATCGTACAAATGCCAGGTAGCTCCCGGCTCCTCTGATTTTTGTACCGCTCTGTTAATTCGCTCATCGCTTTTGTAATCGGGCCAGTAGGTGACGCCATCAGCATACCATCTCTCAGGAATTATATTGGCAGTTTTGCTTGATTTGAATTCTACAATTAAAAACATCTGAAAATGAAAATGTTTATTGTTAATTAAAAGAAACAGCAACATTTTTCTGAAATCATTTTATGTAATTAAGTATTCAGACACCTTTGTTGGGTCAGTTGCTCTGCTTCAGTTCTTCTATTCCGTCCGTTTTCAGTCAGTCAAGTCAGTCAAAAAAGGTCAAATAACACAAATTAGTTATGTAAGAGGGACATGGCAATACATCTGTTCTTGTAAGGCAGAAGCACACACTTGTGAGTGATTTGTGATGGTTTGGCCACCTTGAATGGCCCTGCTGGTTGTGACACCACAAATACTTTGAGGAACTCTGAGGTCACTGGGTAGTTAAAAAACCGTTCCTTTTCTGTAAAAGCTTTATAAACAACATGTGTTCCCTCCACAGACTTAATGATGTTATAAACAACACAAATCTCTCCATCTACGGAAAACACATTGTCCCTTGTTGACACCTTCATGAGCCACTGTTCAGTCTTCAGCTCTCTGTATTGTTCTATGGCTTGAAGGCCAGCAGGGACAGGTCCAACATAGTGTTGTTTTCTTAAATCCTTACAGGGCAACTCCACTGTACTGACCTTTTCAATTTCAGACAGTCTTCTTATGATTTGGGCAAGGGGAAATTCCGGTTTTCTGACTAACTTCTTCAATTTGTAGAGATAATTTTCGAATGGAAAAGCTGAGATCGAGTCCAAACAACCATAAAGCTGTGCATCCGCTGACAGATGGACTAACGCATGCACATTGTACACTAATGGTGCAGACACACCAACTCCGGCGAGGACGGATCCAGATGCAACGGATCACTGAACGCTCCGGCGAGTGGGAGGTTCTGTATGCAAGTGACGTAGGGGTTCCTGGTTTTAATATCCAACTACGTATCTTCCCGGTTTTATGAACTTTTCAGCGGGGTGTATAAATAGTTTAATTTACAGTAGCAGCTTCCTCTGTCATCATGGATCGCAGGAAGAGAATCCTCGCTATTGCTCTGCTCCACCATCGGAGAAATCACCGCCGTCGCCGGGGTTTTTGGGTGCATCCGATCTGCCAGGCTCGTCACCAGCGAGGCGAGTACCATCGCTTGGTCCAGGAGCTTCGTCTGGATGGAGTATTGTTCCCGCAATACTTCAGACTGACCAGGGCGCAGTTTGATGATGTGCTGTCCAGGGTGGGACCCAGGATTGCGAGGATGGACACCAATTACCGGGAGGCTATTGGTCCATCTGAACGCCTCGCCATCTGCCTACGGTAAAATGCAATAATAATAATAAAATAATAATAATTATAACGATAATAACAATAGAAAAGGTTAATGTTGTTAATTTGCTATTATGATGTGCTGTAATACAATACGTTTTGAGTTACACATAGGAGGAAATGTCAGTAAAAGACAGATGTTAATGTTATGTTATTACGCTGCTATTATCTTATTACATTTAAATGAAATTAATATAATAAAAAAATAATAATTGACATTGCAATTTGTCCAGCTATTTATAATAACAGTAACATGAACATTAACAAAACATAAAGATTCATAGGTGTGTGTGTGTGTAGGCTGTTAAGCTCTTTCTTTAGCATTGAACCTATTACAGTCTATAGCCTGTGCCCTTTCCTCAGCCTATCAATTAACCCTCTTTGAATAGCAACATTTCTGTTTTTGATATGTATATGTTTTTGAATAGCAACAAGTTACAGTGCATTTGAAATCTAAAACATATGCTTATGATTTCTCAGGTATTTAGCAACTGGTGATTCCTTTCGCACCATTGCTTTTAACTACCGTGTGGGTCACAGCACTGTGGGCATCATTGTGCGAGACGTTGCTGCAGCCATTTGGGAGTCCCTGGTGGATGACGTCATGGCTGTTCCCACCATGGCGGAATGGAGGACCATCGCTGATGGCTTCCGTCAGCGTTGGAACTTCCCCAACTGTGTGGGCTCCGTGGATGGCAAACACATTGTGATCCAGGCACCACACAACTCGGGCTCGTTGTTTTTCAATTACAAGGGGACATATTCCATCGTCCTCCTTGCAGTTGTGGATGCAAACTACGTGTTCCGAGTCGTTGATGTCGGTGGATACGGCAGAACGAGTGACGGTGGAACACTCTACAACTCTGCCTTCGGTGAAGCCCTCCGCGACAGAACCCTGGATCTCCCACCAGATGCAGTGATCCCAGGAGCAGAGCACCGTGGACCACTGCCCCATGTGTTTGTGGGAGATGAGGCCTTTCCTCTCCGGCGTGATCTGATGCGTCCCTTCCCTGGCTCCAACATCACCAGGGAACACAGGATGTTCAATTACCGTCTCAGCCGTGCCAGGTTGGTAGTTGAGGACGCGTTTGGCATCCTGTCATCCCAGTGGCGTTTGTACCGGCGGGTTATTGGTGTCAGCCCTGCCACTGCTGAGCTATGTGTGAAGGCCACCTGTGTCCTTCACAACTACATCAGGCTCGCAGAGATGAGGGAGGCAGGACCCGGGGCTCACCATGTGCTGCAGGAGCGTGTTGCAGAAGGAAACTTCCTGGAAGTCGCCAGGATGGGCTCCACCAACACCACAAGGGAGGCCATCCGGATGAGGGAGACCTTCTGCTCCTACTTTTGCCAGGAGGGTGCTGTTTCCTGGCAAGATGACAGGGTGTAATGGCGTGCACATCTTCAACCCAAAGGCTCTTTTAAGAGCCACCCACATTCATGAAGGGCATATTTCCAATTCACTCACACAACTAAAATGGTCTGCACAAGCACAACTCATGTGTTCTGCACAAGCACAACTCAAGTGGTCTGCAAAAGCACAACTCATGTGGTCTGCACAAGCACAACTCAAGTGGTCTGCAAAAGCACAACTCATGTGTTCTGCACAAGCACAACTCAAGTGGTCTGCAAAAGCACAACTCATGTGGTCTGCACAAGCACAACTCAATAATATATAATATAATATCACTGTCTACACAAGCAACATTGATTAAAAAAAAAAAAGTTCACTTATAACTCTTCTATTCGCTGAATATCTGCCAGTTGTATTATTCATCCAAGGATTAAGTGTACATCCACCTGAGCTCAGTTATTCCACTGTTATTATTCTTATATTATATAAATATATATTTAAAAAGAAAAAAAAAAATATATATATATATATATATATATATATGTACAGTTGTGCTTGAAAGTGTACATACCCTGGCAGAATTTGTGAAATACTGACTACATTTCAGAAAATATAATTGATAATGCAACAAAACTTTTTTTATTCAGAGTTAATGGCTGGGCGAAGCCATTTATTATCACACAACTGTGTTTGAACACCAAAATGGCCCTGATCAAAATATACCCTCAAAGTTTTACCCTGATAAAATACACACAGATCGACACAGACTGGTCTAAATGGTTACTCAGGGTAACTGTCCACGCCTGTAACTTGACTGCTTGTAATTAGTGTCTGTGTGTAAAAAGTCAATGAGATTTTGGGTTCTTGACAAACACCTACACATTTCATCCATTTCTGCACTGACTTTGCTGGGTTCTGAGCCACGGAGAAAGCAAAAGAACTGTCAGAAGTCCTGAAGGAGAAGGTTGTTCAACTTTATAAAACATAAAAAGGATATAAAAAGATATTCAAAGACTTGAGAAAGCCAATCAGCAGTGTTCAGGCTCTCATAAAAGTATAACCCTGAATGAATGAATGAATACTTTATTTCAAACATGTGAATAACATATTACACTTGAAGCACTAGTCAATAAAAAACCTTGTATGTCTGAAAAGGAATAGGAAGAAGCATATATTAATTCCTATCCCTTCTCCAATAATAATGATATAATAAAAACACATTATATCACAAAAACACATTACAAAAACATTCACATTCAGTTAATGTGGAACATGCAACATAAAAGAACTGTGAAACTATGAATACAGGACAAACATTTACTGGCTGTCGTCTGTAGCCTCAAACAATAACTGGTGTATTTTAAATTTGACCCTCTCTTTCTTCTCCTCTGGAACCTTTTTTAACAAAGGTAACAACCCAAGCAAAAACAACTCATCTAAATCCCTGGGTTGTGGTGGAGGGGGAGGATCGATTGGCTCCTCCAGTGATTGCAGGACCCTTTTTTCGAACAGGGTCATGGGCTCAAATCTCCCCCGTTTCCTCTGCCGTGGGACACCTGTTGGGGTGTCCTGGTATGGCTGCATGGGAGGATTGGCTGGCTGTGCTGGTTCGTGGACTGGCTGTGGGGTGGTGTTGACTGGCTGCTCTGGGGGGTGCACTGGCTGTGGTGGTGGCTGAGCTGGTTGAGCTGGAGGGTGTGCGGCCTGCTCTGGTGGGTCAGCTGGCTGCACTGGGGCCTGGACTGGCTGTGGTGGTGGTACTGCCTGCAGTGGTGGGTGAGCTGGAGGGCGGAGTGGCTGTGGTGGGGGATGCACTGGCTGTGCTGGGGGGCAGACTGCCTGCAGTGGCGGGTGAGCTGGAGGGCGGAGTGGCTGTGGTGGGGGATGCACTGGCTGTGCTGGGGGGCAGACTGCCTGCAGTGGCGGGTGAGCTGGAGGGCGGAGTGGCTGTGGTGGGGGATGCACTGGCTGTGCTGGGGGGCAGACTGCCTGCAGTGGTGGGTGAGCTGGAGGGCGGAGTGGCTGTGGTGGGGGATGCACTGGCTGTGCTGGGGGGCAGACTGCCTGCAGTGGCGGGTGAGCTGGAGGGCGGAGTGGCTGTGGTGGGGGATGCACTGGCTGTGCTGGGGGGCAGACTGCCTGTAGTGGCGGGTGAGCAGGTTG
This sequence comes from Decapterus maruadsi, assembly GCA_030347415.2. Lineage (NCBI taxonomy): Eukaryota > Metazoa > Chordata > Actinopteri > Carangiformes > Carangidae > Decapterus > Decapterus maruadsi. The sequence continues at coordinate 1,365,799 of CM064904.1, read as the reverse complement.
TGCTGGGGGGTGTGGGAATGACTGTGCAGGGGGGGGGGGTCTGGCCTCCTAATATTTGAGCTGGTGCCACGATAATCTAAAAATGGAGTCAGGAACTCCATCACTGTTATGTATTTCCATGGCCTCTGACTTGAGGCTCCAGCTCCACTTCTGTGGCTCTCCCTCTCTTTATTTTTTTCCTTTTTAAAGGTGTCCCTCAGGGTCCTCCACCTTGCTCTGCAGACGTCCTCTAGTGTAAACAAGTAAATTACCTTCAGTATTAACAAATGTCGAACAGTGGTGGAATTACACATAGTGTACCCTTATCTGTGCTATATAAATAAAGTTGATTGATTGATTGATTGATAAAAGTAAAGATCTACCTTTAAATGTGATTGTAAAGCATAACATAGCCATACCATGAATTAACCTGTATGTGGACCTCACAAAGTTAGAATAATTAGCTACCAAGACAAAGTCTGGAAGACAGCTAATGTTAATGTTAGCATGTTTTTGGAGGGAAACACAAGGACATGCTTTTAAACTCTAAATTAAATTATATTAAACATTAAATTAAACTAACCAGAGACTCCAACCACTGCTGCTACTGCCCGCCATGCAGAATTCCTCAGGTTGTTGTCTCTGTATGATGCTAGTGAGGCATCATACAAGACAGGGTGTCCAGACACAGCTGTTATCAGCTTCTCTTCCATGATGAATGATGATATGATATGATATGATATGATATGATATGATAGGCTAATATGATGATGGACGACTTGAGCTAGCTTTTTTTTCACATGCAAATCTTTAATCAACACTTGAAAAAGTACAGACAATCAGAATATACATAGAAACAGACAAGTGGGACGAGACAAGACCAACAATATACTTAAAATAAAATAAAAAATAATACATGTAGGGTAATTTAGTGAAGATTAGTTTAAAAAATAAAATAAAAATAAAAATAAAAATAAAATTCTGCTATAAAGCCATAGTTATGAAAGGGACTTAGAAAACCTGATCCTATATAGATGTGATAATCACCCATCTGAATCATAGTGAAGCCATAATCAATGAGTGAAGCAAACTGATTTATTTTTTTTTGTGTTTTTTTCCCTCCAAAAGGATGACGTATATACTAGAAGTTCATTGGACGGACGGACGCGAATTGGGCGGAGCTTTATTTTCGCTCTGCCGTTTCCAACATGGCGGCCGGGTCACAAACGATCTCATTTTACAGTTAAACAACACACTAAAGTATGTTTCTGAAAACATTTGAGGCGGGAAATGTGTAGTGCAGTAACAGAATCTTGATTCATATTTGATCAACACTGCCTAGTTTGATAGTTTGAACGGAGTTTCGGGAGCCGGCTGCATGCATCAGACGGACCCAATTTGCATAAAGTAGAAGTGGAGTCGTGATTATGGAAATTCACATACGGCGACTGGACCGTCAACTGGATGTATCGGATCCATGATGCACCGCGCGGCCGGAGCTGCTGCTCTACATAGACAATGAATGGGATCCGTTGACTTGACGTCCGTTGCCGGAGTTGGTGTGTCTGCACCATAAGGCATCTTTGCCATAAAGCTCCCCAAGATGATGAACAAATGCTGTGAGCAGTGTGTTTGCATAACTGCTATACAAAGAACACAACTGAGGACTGACAAGGATCGACATGCCTGCATAAAATAACATGAAGTTGTTATATAAATCACTCTCCAAATGTGGCAAGAGAACAACAGAACCAGTGTAGAGGAGAAACTGTCTCAGTTCAGTCGCTTTCCAGCGGTCTAGCTCCCTCAGAGACCTTGGCTTCCTTGCAAACTCGCTAGGTATATATGAACGCATCCGAATCAGATTTTCAGAAATCATGTCCACAAGATTGGAAGACAAGCGGAATTTTAATGGGCCCCTCAGCCACACATTTATCAATCTACGTGTGACACCTAAACATGCAAGGTGCATGTAGTCTAGGGGGAATCTAGAAACCATGCCCACATCTAACCCAAAAAACCCATGTGCTCCCTCATGGTGATGAGATTCATCCGTTCTTTCAGAAAATGATAAATCACTTCTTAACTCTAGGTCATTAACTCTTTCACTGCCAAAGACGAGTTAACTCGTCTTTGCGTTTTTTTAATTGCAACACCATGCTGAACGTCTTGCCCTCCTCCTCTGTGAAGATCAGACTTGTACTATCAAAATAAAGTGCAGAAAAAACATTTGGATTAACAGGTATAAAAAAATATAGCGTATTTCTCCCCCCTCATGGAGTGGTGCGGTGTCTGACTGCAGCGGGGCTGCTCGTCACACACCGGCTGCCGGTGAGAGGGGGGCGGCGGCGGCGGGGCTCATGGCGGCTCGGCAGCTCGTTGAAGCTCCGTACAGCTCCGTGATACAAAGCACACACGTTAGTAACAACAACCCCCGTTGATCACTCGTCGTTAGTCGTCAACAGCGTTTAGAAAGTCGCCAGATTCAGCGAGAAATCACACAGAGAGCAGCTTGAAAATCCCGCGGTCTAGTGGAGGAGGAGCGGACGGCGCCGCGGCGAACGGAACGAGAGCTGAAGGTGGTGGGAGTGTCTGTTGTGATCTACAGAGACTGTCTGTGGTTGTGGGTCCAGGGGGCACGTCAGCCACAGCTGGAGGCTGTGTGTGTGCGCGACAGACAGAGAGAGAGTGAGACCGCTGCCTGCAGACCAGAGGAAGCTGGATCTGATCTAAAAAAAAAAAAAAAAAAAGCGCCGCGTGTCGGCTACAAAAACCTGTCGAACTGATCCGCGTACACACACGCACACACACACACACATACGCACACACACGTAGGCTACATGCAGGCACGCACACACACTAAAAGAAAGGAGAGAAAAAGTTGTAACTCAGAGAAAAGAAAGAAAAAGGCTGGAGCCTACTGTGTGTCAGTAGCTAAATGTTGTGTCTTTTGTCATCAAAAGTCATTTGTCAGTGTTGATTTCATTGTTGTTTACAAGAGAACAGCTGTACAGATGTTGAGGTGTCACTAAAGCAAAATATAATCAGGGCTTGAAGCAGGAAAAAATCCTGTGCCTGAAAAAATTATTTTTTTTTTTTTTTTTTTTTTTTTTTTTTTTTTTTGGGGGGGGGGGGGTTCGCCGCGCAGGAAGAAAATTTAGAAAATTTGCAATCTAAATGAATGAATCTGGTGCACTTTGCAGGTATCAATATCAAATTTTAAGGTTTTTAATAAGATTGACAGACCTGCAAACTCCGGAGAGTAAAAAAGGTGACAAGGTCCGAAAAGCCAAACCAATGTAGGGGGGTCCGGGGGCATCCCCCCCCGGGAGAAAATTTTTGTGATTTTAATATGCAAATTATGCTTTTTGGAGTGTTTTGACACTAGAATATCTGTATGAAAGTAGATACATGGCTAATGCTAGGCACATAGTATATCTATCCATCCCAATTACAATCCCAGACATGAAAATCACAGCACATGAAAGGAGTGTGTTTCTCTTCTATAATACCATACACATTCTACATCACGTCTGGCACAGGCAGAACTTTAATTCTGGGTGGGCCAGTAGCTACAAAATCTGATGGGCCATCTTTGATCAGAAGGACAGTGCATTTCATCTAGCAGACATCACTGTTAACCATTTTATTGCACAACTTTTTTTTGTTGTAACTTATTCTTGACCAACACAATATTTGATACACAGATGAAATGATCTTTCCTGCCACTATGATGATAAACTGAATCTAACTGTAGGCTATATGTAAACAATAACACTCAGTAGGCTGAACCAATCACACAGAGAGCTCCATGTTGTCCCTGTGTGATGTTCAGGGTCAGGTCAGAGCTGTCTGAGGACAGAGAGCTTTGAGGTTGAAGTCCTATAAGAATGAAGGTCTGTAGCTACGCCCGCCCTGACCACATGCCAGCTGATCAGCTGCAGTGGGAAACTCCGCTGTTCTGTGTTTTTTTTTTTTTTTTTTTAAATGAAGCTCTGATAGCGACCGGCTAAAATACGGGAGGATATTGTGAACCAGCGCGGATCCGGTGTGTTTATCAAAGCGTCACTGTGCTGTTTGAGCTGCGTTCATGAGGTTAGAGGCTGCCCACCTCTGCCTTTGCCTTTCAAACGGCAACACAGCACCGGCGGTAGAAGCAGATCCATGCAGCTGTAGACGATGCGGCGAACGAGCATGAAAAAACAAGCAAGCCGACTGTGCAGCGCGCCGCGTAACGCGTATCTACATTGAAAGTTTGATCTGAGTGCACACACGCGCGCGCTTTATTCAAGGCTTGTTTCAAAATAGTCCGACATGTTTATCACTCCCCTGCCGGCCGACGGTCGGTCTCCGTCAGGTAAAAGTGGCCGTGTATTCCTGCCTCTCCGGTACAGTTATCCATCACTGCTGTTGAAATACCCGATAAACTGCTGGACGCAAACACCGAGGGGGCCGTGTTTACAATTTACGAAAGCAACATGAACGTACAGTACGTGCTGCTCGCACTCAATTGCAATGAGGTAGCGTAGCCTGGCTCCGCCACACACGGGCAGAAGAGGCAAATGCTGCCTCATCTCTGAAATACGACGAGACGGTGATTAGCACTATGGATGCAGCTGTGGTATCTACCTGTAGCCGCCGCATGCTATGTGACCCGGATCTTAAGCATGACAAGCTAATACTTTCCTCCCACTGCTGCAATACACTAGTTTTCTATAGCGCAGTACACTATAACAAGCTCGGCTGGTTTAATTTTTTTTTTTTTTAACCACCAAAATATTCCTACGCCGGATTTCCGGCACCCTGCCGGAGGTCTTCAAGCCCTGCATTTGTTCAAACTGAGTGTCTGTCCTCAGGCTGGAATCCATCTCAGGAAACACAACTCTACCATCAACATAAATGCCAGACTGTGTGCAACGCTCACAAGAACTATAGCCACCATGACCTTTGGTACATTTTAGAAAAGCTCTTGCTGGCGTGTCGCAAATAAAAGCGTCTGGAAGTGCGACATTGTACTGTTTCCCACCTAACATTACACCAGTTGTCGTGATGGCTTTTAAATCTTCAATAAAATCATGCATGTAGTCGTTCACAGATTCAAGTTTACATGGACCTGCATATACACCAATGATAAACACTTTTGCTTTTGGTAGTTCAACTATTTGACCCAAAATAGGCCACAGCTGCATATTTGAGCTCCTTGAAAGAGGCAGCCCATCAACATTTACACGAATAGTCAATGTGTCTGTTGTCAGTTCATTCTCATTTGTCACTTTCAGCTCAGACAGTATTGCCTTTGTAAGCCCAAAGTGGTAGTAACTTCCCTGTCCCATCTCTTTGATCACACAATCTTTCACTGTACCGAGGAGAGTTCTGGGATCCTTGGGTACATCCAGACCTAGCTCCAAGAGTATCGCCAGTAACTCTGACAGTGCAGAATGAGACACCTGACGGTTAGCTGCCCATTCAGCTAGTTTCCTCTTCGCATCAGAGTGAGGTTCCTCTTCAGTAAAGTCACAGGCAGGATCTTCTTCAGAGTCACTACACATGTACAAGTCATCAACATCACTGTCAAAGTTAAACTGCACATTTACAGCCTCATCAACTGCCTGAACTTCTTCATCCATTGTCTGATCCACCTGGTCCACAACGTGATCCACCTGGTCCACAGCCTGATCCACCTTGTCCACCTGGTCCATAGCCTGATATGCCTGGTCCATAACCTGATCCGCCTGGTCCACGGCCTCCATGGCAAGGGTCATTAAATGCTGCTGCACTCTTTTTTTTAATTCTCCTCCTCCTTGTCCTTGAATTGCCTTGGAAGTAATCCATTTCACTAAAATACACAGGAATGTTTCCCATTATGTAAAATAGCTTGTACTCGTGCTAAACTGTCTAATCTAAAATCAAAATCAACTCTTAGCCTTCTTTGAGGTTGTTTAACATCATTAAAGGGAGAACGAGGAGTTTCTTTGCCGGCAGAATGAAGAATTACAATAAAAAAAGTCTCATATTAATTAATTAGTTAATGGGCCCGTTTTTGATAAATTAGTTTTGTCTCTATTGTTATTTTGTTAGTGGTGTCGCAAATGCTGGGACCAGCGTTTCCTTACTTTCGGTATCGTGGATGTGAATGACAATAACGCCTCCAAAAACCTGTTTATGGTCGGAACTACGATGGTAACTGAACCTCTTTGAACCTCTGACTTCAATTCTTGATGAATGAAAACATGAGTCGGTGAAAGAATTTCATGGTGCGCACGGAGGCTCAAAAATGCTTTTCCAGAACACCTCATGTCCCTTTAAATGGGAAAACTAACTACTACTCAGTGGGCAACTGCATTTTTTGAGCTTGCAAGTGCAATAATATCAGAACTGAAAATGACAATAGAGCATGAATTGGCAACAGATACATTGTGCATATGACAAATTATTACATTCAAATTACTTACGTGGCAAAGAAGAACACTTTCCAACAGCTGGACAAATCTAAATGTGACAGAAAGACAATGGTTGAGAGAAGTCAACAGGAGGATTTTATTTGCACATACTGTGTGGTTAACGTTCACCCACCAACTATAATTTAAAATTTCAGGTTAAATTCATAAATTTAAAGAGGCCCAGAGAAGGTATGCTTTTGGTTATAAAAGAGTCTCCATCTCATCAGAGTGATGACAATATTCTACCAGCCACTCAGTGTTTTATTTACCAGCCACCATTTCATTTTTGTGTCATTTGTAATTTGTATAATTATCCCACCATCCATAAGTCAACAACAAGAACATTTGGACAAAAACAAAACAGCTTATCTACCTTCCTGAATCACCAGCCTCTCAACACACACCCTTCTCTCTCCTTCCCTCCTCGGCTCACCTCGCTCCCTCTCCAACTTGGAATACCTGTTCTGAACGGTAGCTTTAAAAAAAAAAAAAACATGTGTGAGAAGTTTAACGATGCCCGCAACATTTGCGCGTGTCTGTCTCGCATGCATTATTATGTCTGACTCCAGCAATAAAGCTGCAGTGACTGTTTTTGTTGCTGCAGGTAGCCTAAAACATCAACAGCTGCTTGTCAGCAGTGAAACAACGCGGCCACACACACACACACGCACGCGCACACACACACACACACACACAGCCTACAGCTCTGGCTGATGTGCCCCCTGAACCCACAACCACAGACAGTCTCTGCAGCTCACAACAGACACTCCACCTTCAGTCACGCTCGCAGGGCCGCCGGTGCCTCGTCCTCACTAGATCGCAGGATTTTCAAGCTGCTATTTGAGTGATTTCTCGCAAAATCTGGCGACTTTCCAAACGCTCTTGACGACTAACGGCGAGCAACGGGGTTGTTGTTATTAACATACCGGTATATGCTTTGTATCACGGAGCTGCACGGAGCTCGAACAAGCTGCCGAGCCGCCATATAGCCCCGCCGCCGCCCCAAACTCGAGTTACCGCCGGTATCTCGTCTTTGGCAGTCTATTCTAGGCTAACATTAGCTTAAGTTAGCTAAGTTTGTTTCTTGTTAAATTTTTAATTATTTACTTTATTGTTCTGTATTATATCTCCTAATAAGGAAATACAGTCAGGGGGGGACAAACGGGTCTGTTGTCCCGGGCCCAGGGGAGGGGGGGCAGAACTGGGCCCTCATTCAATTATGGAATCTTTTATTTATTCAATTATTTTATTCAAAATAGGCCCATTTGTAGGGGAAATTTTTAATATTTTTTATTTGTTTTATCTTGTCAAAGAACCCCCCTCCCCAACCAACACAAAAATGGTTTGGCCAAGGACGCACGCGGAGCTCGGTCAGCTGCAGGTGAATGACAGGTGATTGTGAGCCGACTGGAGAGCGCAGTGCCGTCCTTTTTTATTTGTGTGTGTTTTTTTCTCTGAATGGAGGCCGCGGTGAAGTATGTCACATAACTCTGAGACCCTCTTGATAACTCTCCCTAAGGGCGTCAGTTTACTTTGAAAAGTGGTGGGGACAGTTACCCCCCCCCCCCCCCTCCCGTCACAACGTCAAGGCTCCATCTAGAAAACCGGAAAAAACTGATTTGTGTCGCTACATACAAGCTCGGTGGGCGTGCACTTCATCCTGCGCAATAGCGCAGCCGGCCCCGGTTTGGATGGAGCTGTGACAGTGCTTCTGTATAACCTGCCTTTTATCCAACCATGCTCCTCTAGATCAGAGGCTGTGAAGAGCTTCCTCCTCCCGTGGCTGCTCTAGCGCTGTAGATATGTTTTTTGTTTTTTTTTTCATATTTCATTATTGATGGGTAGCCTATTTCGCACCCTGCTGATGAGCATTTTTTTTATTAGCCTGGTCTGCCTGTTCGCACATCTCGCGCTGTGGTCTTCAGTTCGGCGTCTGTTTTATTTTTCACGCGAGCATCTGTCAAGCTGGATAGATCATATCGCACCAGACAGGAAGTGAGGCACAGAAAAGGCGAGCGAATCCGGTCAATTTTGAAAATAAAATAGTTAAATAATGATTAAGTTGCTTGTCCGTGTGCATCTGCACGCGAGATACGCACACAGAGGTAGAGACAGACCTGTGTGTGTGGAAAACTGAATAGGCTACAGACGAGTGGAGTCGATGTTTTACCGGCGGGGAGAGCAAGCAGCAGAAGCAGCTCCCAGCAGCGCCTGCGAAGATGCGCGCAGCGCCCGCTTCGTCCGGGCTGTGAGAACTATCAAAGCTACATTGTTGCGAGTCGGCTCCGACAGAAGCTCTGCGCCGTGCACACTGTTTGAGCTGCCTATTGTCATAGTTTATCAAAGTTTTTTCGTCATTCTTCATTAGGATAATGTTAGACTGAGTTAATTTTGCGGTGGGGACAAAATTGTTCTTGACAAAAAGTGGTGGGGACATGTCCCCAGCGTCCCCAGCGTAAATGACACCTGGTGGTAGTGTCCAGTGGCAGGTTGACCCGTCACGTCAGAATCGCCTCATAGCGTATTTGAGGTTACACCCCGCCTTTCCGAAGCCCCGCCTTTCCGACAATAGACTTCCATTCATCGTAATAGCGGGGTTTTCTATTTTTTCTAAAGACACCGCTATTTCGAAAAGGCTACTGGGGGAAACCCTCAGTGCGCAGTGATCCTTATTTCCTTTTTGGAGTCAAACGGATCATGTGCATAATAAACTGCAAAACAAGCAAATACTTCATATTAATGACATAAAGGCCTAACGTTCATTCTGCTTCTAGCCTCTCTAGCCTCTACCTGATCTTTTTACTAAACTTAACCAACTCCTTTCTTCATTGCCTAAGCCCAACCAAAGCATCTCCCTCAGTCAGCTGTCAGCACGAGCAGTGGCTGCAGCAGCCTCGCGCCCCTGTGAGCTGTCGGAACAGCGGTGTTTCGGAACAGGGTGTTTCGGAACAGCGGGGTGTCGAAGTGGAGGTGCGTCGGAATGGAGAGCTGTCCCCCGTATTTGAGTGCGTACCGTTTTAAACCAGTATAGCAGGACGGGTTTGCTTTTGGGTTTGACCCTTGTTATCCTACTCGCATTCTGTGAAGAGCCGCTGCACTCCGCCTGTGATCGGATAAAACTCGTCTGGAGTTTTGTTTTGGTTTTTTTTCTGTCTGTGTCTACCAGACAATTGACAATGTTCACCACCGCGAGTAGACGCGGTGAGCTGTCAGATGTAGGCTACGGCAGCCTCAGAAGGACAAAGTTCTCCATTCACAAAAAGCCTGTGATGAAAGTTGAAGTGTAGCCTATAACTAAATTACATCCTTCATTAAAGACTAACAGTAGTTGGTATTAAAAACTGCATTCACCAATAACAATAATAATAATAATAATTTATTTCATTAACAATATCTCCCTGCTCCTATTTTAATTTGTTGAAGCATATCAGTGGACTATACATCACATTATTGCTGTATCTTCCTTTATACTAATGGTTTGTTGGAGATTTTATTCAAATCTCACATGTTCTTCCTGAAGCCTTGTTGGTCTCTCTGACACATTTTAGCTCTGACAATATGGCCACTACAGAAGACTGCAGAGTTAGAAGAAAGGGAATGAATGCAGCTGCATTGATTTCCATTCCTATAGGAGTTTATGATTAAAAAGTTGGACATTGGTTTATTTCTATAATATTGTCCATGTCTATTAGTAACAAAGCACTGTCGGTCTTTTGTGTGAATTGTGTTTTAGGCTACTTGTTTTTAGAGGTGGTAACAAGTATTTTCATACCTGTGCTACAACCTTTCCAGCCACAAAATGATCACCCTCTGTAGCACCAGTGCGATGTGCTCAAAAAGTTAACGTACAGCCCCAGCCCTAGCCTACTCCCGTGTCAGTTTTTTGCTGCAAAATATGACTGAAGGCATGCGTGGTAGTTGGCATGTGTTGACACCCCCCATGAGTTAACTGCTAGTATTACAGTAATCAATGTTATTATTGGTTAAAGGTGAAACGGTTAATTATGTGCGTATATTGGTCACAGAAAAATTGGGGGGCCCTCTAAGATTATCTTGTCCCGGGCCCAGGCAAGACTGTCAGCTGGCCTGCAGACAGTCATCAACACAGTTGTCAACCTGCCTGGCCATTCTATTCTGCTCCTGCCTCACAGAACTGCAGCTGCTGTGATGCGTGTTTTCCCCCCTGCAATGTGTGATAGACGTCAGACGTGATGGGGGACTAAAATGCTCAAACCATTCACCATCAATCAATTTTCAATGTTGTAATAAAATGTAATGGTCGTTGTGTTGGTTGTTGGTATCTATAATAGCCTATAGGACCGTGTGAAATCCAGCTGACTCCCCGCTCCAAGATTATGGAGAGCCTACCCCATCTCTCTCTGTCTCATGTCAAACCAGATGACAAAAATGTACAGAAACAGGAAAACTGGTGGAAAAAAGAAAGGCAGAGCCAGTCGCTGCTCATTGTCATGGAGGAAATGCATCCTCTGTGGGCGATCAACAGCTCTCTCCCTGTCTTTCTTTCTCTCTCTCTCTCTCTCTCTCTCTCTCTCTCTCTCGCTCAAGTCAAGTTGAAGTTAAAATTTGCTTTATTTGACAGTTAAAACAATGTTGCCAAAGCATTAGAAACTCATGAAACCAATTAAATAAAAAAGTACGCTAGGCCTACTGAGTAAAATTCAAGCTGGTAGCCTATCGGTGATATCGATCCGATACCGATACTTTGTACAAATGCACCTAATGGGCCTGGTAAATCTAATAAAATCGTCAGAGCATAACTATTTCAAGTCATAGCTTGGATGAAAGACTTCAGAGTAACATATTTATTTCTCTTAATGAGGTAGTGGCCTCGTTTACTGTAGAATGTTGCCAAAAATAGTAAAATAAAATATAATAAAACCATAAATTAAATAAGAAAATGATTTAAAAAACATATTTTTTAATTCATTCATATATAATATTATCTAAAATTTAGATATTACAGACTTCATCTTCATTGATTGTGGCACCATGTTTTGTGGCGCCACTTTGCTGCTGCACTTATGCATTATGCACTTACCCAGGCGGAAGAAAAGTAGTTCCTGCCAATCGTGTGTTATTTGGACAAGATCTGACTAGTTTTGTTATTTTCCACTGTGTTCCTGTTAATGATAGCCTATTAGCCTACCACAAATGATTTCAGTATCAAAAGTATCAATCTTTTCATTTGAGTATCGATTCTAGAGCAGACAGACCTGGTATCGGAAGTATCGATATTTCAGTATCGATCTGCACCAAGGCCTATACATAAAATTATTTACCCCATGCGTGTGTGAGTATGCATGTGTGTTGATTACGTTCCCTCTCTAGTCTAACTGACAAATTAAAAAAAACAGTTGTGTGTGTGTGTGTTTCAGCTCATCAGGCATCATTAGACTGTTGCAAGTTAAACATACAGAAACTGGGTCTCTTGTGCATATGTTCTGGTCATGCTCCCATCTAAATGAATTTTGGAAAAATGTAAAGAGTACTATAGATAAAGTGACTGGTCATGACTTTGTGTTACATCCAAGAACAGTATTGCTAGGAGATGCATATACTTTACCACTATGTTCTAGATATAATATTAGGTTTGTTAAAATGGCTCTGATAGCTGCACTCAAATGTATTGCAGTTAAATGGAAAAGTACTGCAGCCCCAAGCTCTAATATGTGGATGAATGAGCTTGCTTCATATGTTCCACCAGAAAAAATTGTGTATAACTTGAAAAAACCCCCAAACATCTTCAATGAGGTATGGGGCGACTTTATTGCTCTTGCATATAAAAAATAAGGGAATGACATGATGGAAGTTTTTTTTTTTTTTTTTTTTTTTTCCTTTCTTAATTGCATTTATTTCATTATTTATTTATGTTTTCTATTATTATATTTATTTGTTGCCTTTTTTTGTACACTTTTTCTGTTCTGTTATTGTTGTCCTTTTTTTTTTTTGTTTGCTTTTGGTTCTTTTTTCTCTCATCTGTCCTCTAGGACTCTTCCTGTTGATATGTGTGGGGGGGGGGGGGGTGGGGAGGGAGGCGGGAAGGGGCGGTTTAAATATGCTTTGAAAAAAAAAACTGTAAACATGTTTGAATGGGTGAATAATAATAAAAAGATTTACTGAAGAAAAAAAAAAAAGTTAAACATACTGTAGGCATCAGAAATGATGACAGTAAAGAATGATAATAAAAAAAACAATATGGTTCTGACCAGCATTCATACTTTTCTCTAGGCAGTTGGTTGCATGCTGTCACTCGATCATTCTTTCTATTATGTTTGTGGGAAAATTACATTTGCATGATTATTACATTAGAAGCTGCAACTGTATCCCCTATGGGGCCTATAGAGTTAGCCCATATGGGCTTACCATGTGGGACCAATGTTGCTTCAGTAACATGGGTCCCAGATATTGTTACCGAGTTCCACCCCATGCCCACTTTGACCCATTGTATCCCTTATGGGACCCATAGAGTAGGCCCACATGGGCTTACCATGTGGGACCAATGTTGTTTCAGTAACATGGGACCCATAGAGTAGGCCCACATGGGCTTACCATGTGGGACCAATGTTACTTAAGCAACATGGGTCCCAGGTATTGTCACCATGTTCCACCCCATGCCTATGTTGCCCAATTGTATCCCTTATGGGGCCCATAGAATAGGCCCACATGGGCTTACCATGTGGGACCAATGTTGCTTCAGTAACATGGGTCCCAGATATTGTTACCGAGTTCCACCTCAGCCCACTTTGACCCATTGTATCCCTTATGGGACCCATAGAGTAGGCCCACATGGGCTTACCATGTGGGACCAATGTTACTTAAGCAACATGGGTCCCAGGTATTGTCACCATGTTCCACCCCATGCCTATGTTGCCCAATTGTATCCCTTATGGGGCCCATAGAATAGGCCCACATGGGCTTACCATGTGGGACCAATGTTGTTTCAGTAACATGGGTCCCAGATATTGTTACCGAGTTCCACCCCATGCCCACTTTGACCCATTGTATCCCTTATGGGGCCCATAGATTAGGCCCACATGGGCATACCATGTGGGACCAATGTTACTTAAGCAACCTGGGTCCCAGGTATTGTTACCATGTACCATCCCATGCCTACGTTGCCCCATTATATCCCTTATGGGGCCCATAGTGTAGGCCCACATGGGCTTACCATATGGGCCTCATGCTATTGAAACCACATGGGGCCCACACATCTTGCCTACTTCCAGCCAATGCCCACTTTGCCCATTTTTATCACTTACAGGACCCACACGGTCAGCCCACATGGGCTGACCATGTTGGACCCAAGTTGAAGGAACCGTATGGGGCCCAAGAAATGATACCCAGTTCCACCCAATGCCCACTCTGCCCACTTATACCCCCTATGGGACCCTTAGATTTGGCCCACATGGGCTTCCCATGTGGGGCTCATGTTAAGTGACCCATATGGGACCCAAATAAACCACCTACTTCTATCCCATGCCCACTTCGCCGACTCATATCCCTGATGAGACCCATGTGGTTAGCCCACATGGGCTTCCTATATAGGACCTGTATTACTGAAACCATACGGGGCCCAGACACTTTGCCCAGTTCTAGCCCATGCCCACTCTGTACCCAAGCTGCCCATTTGTAACCCATATGGGGCCCACATGTACATGTTGGCTGGGTTTAACTTAATCACAGCAAAAGCCCACTCTTTGCACCCTTCCCGACAGCATTTGCGAAAATGCGCTTTTCTCGCCAAGAAACGCATGTTTTTAAAAACATGGCTTTGAACAAACAGAAAAGCTTGGAAACATGCTGATTCGACTTAGAAAAATGTATTTGGTCCAATTGTAACTTAATCCCAGCAAAAGCCCACTCTTTGCACCCTCCCCGACAGCATTTGCGAAAATGCGCTTTTCTCGCCGAGAAACGCATGTTTTTGCAAACATGGCTTGGAACACACAGAAAAGCTCGAAAACATGTTAATTCGACTTAGAAAAATATATTTGGTCAAATTTTAACTTAATCCCAGCAAAAGCCCACTCTTTGCACCCGACTGCATTTGCATTACAAGTGTGACCCGATTGGGCAGCACAAGGGTTAACCAACTCCTTTCTACATTGCATAAACCCAACCAAAGCACAGAGAAAGGACATTTATTTTTCAGCAGGAGCACCGCAGCTGCATCAGACTCGCACCTGGGTGAAACTTTGAAGGGGGCGGGGGGGCTGTCCCCGCGGCGCAATCGTGTCAAGCCAGGCAGGAAGTCAAAACACGAGAGAATCCGGTCAATTTTCAAAATAAAACACATTAGGAACAGCGGCCCCTTGGAAGTTCGGAATGATGGACCTTCGGGAATTTTCGGACTGGCAGATCGCTGGAATGGTGGTCCTTTGGAATGGGGGTCGCCGCCCAAACACAGTTACACACTTGTTTATCAACTGACAGAAATGGAGCAAAGAGCAGTCGAGCAGGTTAGTGCAGGTAAGAACACGCCCTCATGTCAAACAGGCGAGGCAACTTTTTTCACTTTTTTCACTTTTGACCAACATTTGCAAAGGTAAGGTGAACAGTTTGTATGTTTTCCAGTTATCGCCTGTCGTTACCTGAGTTCTCTGTCCTTCAACTTCTCGTGGTGTTGTTGTGTTATTATTATGTTACTGTAGCTGAGTCAGAGCTGTAACTGTAAAGTCTGGACCGACAGAACCGTGACATCCGCCATGTTGAGTGGGTGTTGGTGTCGGTAAGAGCAGAAGCACAGAGCATAATAGTGGTTGTTTGTGTGCAGCTGTGACATTGTCTGTGGTGAGTGGTCTGTCATTAGATTTACACTACAGGACTGATGTGGACTCAGTGTGGCGGACTGAGGGGCTCACAGGGTTTTTATGACGTCCAGAAAGACAGTAAACACCACAGAGGCTCCTGCTAAACCCTAAGGGTTCTTTTTGAAAGAATTCCGCCTAAAGACATGCCCAAATTTAAACAGGTTTTTGACCCAGAAATGCAAGGGTTGAGGTTGTAGTTGACCCACCAAATGAAAGATAACATCTGAAAGTTTGTAAATCCAGTGTGAAACATAATATTTATGTTACCCAATTGCCCTGCTGTGAGCAAATCCCCAGGGAAGACTAATGAAAAAAAATTCAGCCTAGATTGAATTTAAAATTGGAGAGTGAATATGAGCCTCAAGATCTCATTGGAACCTGAAATGATGAATAGGTAATTTGTTCAACAAGGTGTCAACAGTTACTATACCAAATTTCATGAATATACACCAAAGCCTATTTACTCTTCAGAGGTTTTAGTGAGAGTAGGCGGAACTCACTTTGGAGACATTTGGAGACCAATGTCTCAATGTACTTGCTAAAGGAGATTTCTGCTAGAACCAACAGCCCATATCCCTTACATTATGTTATGTGAACATAATAAAGTAATTTCCCCATCATATTTACCCTGTTTATTTGCAAATGTACCATTGTGCATGGTCTAAATGTACAAAAAAAACAACCTGTTGAACCCGAGCCGACCCACCGGCAGGGCGGGGCTAGCGTACCAGACTCCTCCCCCCTCCCCTGTTCTGTAAGGGATCTAGCTACGCTAGATTGAGGTTGCTACCCGGACCTGTTTATGTGATGCACACTTAAAGCAGATATCAGCGGTCCGGCCGTTTTGGCTAATGCTGCGTTCAAGGCAGGCTTTTGAAACCGTAAGTTACAGCTTCAAGTCACAACTACGACTTTGTAACGTTCCAGGCAACCCTTGACTCGTGTTTTTACCGTCCTGTTGCCTGTGAAAGTTCACTATAACGGCCACTCATAACTTCCAACCCGTGAACTCGTACCAGGTCTGGTACTGGTATGACTTCACAGGAAGTAAAAGCACAAGTTACGAGTTTAATTGAACGCACCATGAGTTAGCAGCCCCCGCCCTCGTCAGGCATCTATTGGTCCTCGTGCTACGTCACCACATTCACGCGCATCCCTTGGCTGCACACACAGCCCTTCATGCTGTTCTCTCTCCTCATTGGATAACACTTGTATCCCACAATACACAGGCACAGGCTGGATGTTAAAGGCTGCTTTAAAGGGAAGTTGACAAAAAAAGAGATCAACAGAACAACTTGCTTGTTTATGCTGTGGGAGATCTGTCTAAGTCCCTACTCGGCCTCCCTGCAATAGAAGCCCTCAAACTAATAAAGCGTCTCCACACAGTCGAAGGCCAAAAGGAGGATGTCAAACGAGAGAAGAAAGAAGGGACTGTCATACAACATGCAACAACACCCAGGTCATACATCATACACACTGAGGATGGACAGCTCAGAAGAAATCGCACACTCATGCGCACAATACAACACCCTCAATCTCAACAGTCACCATCTGATACACTTAACAAAAACACAGAGCCAGACAACACTGATGTGCTCACTCCTGTCATCAGAGATACAATCAGACACACAACTACTGATAACACTAACACACCATACGTCACTCTCTCAGGCAGAGTGTCACGCCCTCCAGTACGCCTGGAGCTGTAAGTGACTGTGTGAAAGAAAAGTGAAAAGGAGAAAAAAAAGTGTTTTATAAATGTTCATAAATACTGTGTTCATATTTGAAAAGAGTCAGTGACATTTAAAAGTGTTAAAGAAATGAGGGTTCTTACTTAAAGGGGGAGGTGTTCTGTAAGGGATCTTGCTACTCGGACCTGTTTATGTGATGCACACTTGAGTTAAGAAGTAAACACATGTTGGATGCACGCTGCTCTCCGTCTCATCATTGTTGCCGTACGACATAAGACTTAACACAACATCCCCCACCCATGTCAAATTTATCAATATGGTCATACCATATATCTTTAGAAAGGGGAGATTCTAGGCTAAAACTACATGCTAAACATGTTTATTACAAATACATATACAATGCTTTGGATTTAAATAAAAATGTTGCAAAAGCTGTATGATGGCATATTCTCAACAAAATAGGCTGGTATGATGAATTTATTTGTTATAGATGCGTATGTCTGTACTCAAATGAAAGCTGACACTGCAGGGATTTCAAAACTGAAATCCATTTCCGTATCCGTCTGAAACTCACCGAGATATCGGCGAAAATAGACAACTGATACAGTCTATTGATCAGTACTGTTACTGCCTATCATCAGTACCACTGACACTGTCTCTGTGTCCCCACCATTCATGTTTGTGATTACACACAGCAAACACTCTGGGTTATTAATTATTGGACACGAATCATCAGTATTGTTGTGAAGAATCTTTTAGAGCTGCAACAGTTCTAGATTTTTCAAGCAGAAATCTTCATTTTCAGCAACAAACACTGAAGATTTCCTTGTTTTCTCTGTTTGATTTGACTGTAAACTGAATATTTTTGTCTCTTTGATTGTTGCTGTGACAAAGCGGGACATTTGAAGATGTGGCCTAGAGGAACTTGAACGCATCATTTGTCTGTATTTTGTGGCAGCTGGAGAGTTTTTTCTCTCTCTTTGAACTTCCAGTGTGAGTGAAATGACTAGTGATGTTCGATACCACAAATTTTCTTTCCGATACAATACTTAGTAAAATTCAGGCTGGTATCGGCGATACCGATCCGATACCGATCCGATACCGATACTTTGTACAAATGCACCTAATGTGCCTGGTACATTCTAATAAAATAAAAAAGTTGGTCTACTGTATTTCAAGTCATAGCTTCCTAAGGATGCAAGACTTCAGAGTATGACGAGGGAATGAGGTAGTGGCATTGTTTACTGTAGAATGTAGCCGAAAATAGTTTCAAACACTAAAAAAAGAACACAAGTTAAATAATATAACCATAAATTAAGTAAGAAAATGATAAACAAACTTGTTTTTTAATTCATTCATTTATTATATTATTTATAACTCAGATATCACAGACTTTGTCTTCACTGTTTGTGGCACCACACTGACTTTGTGAGCAGCATGCCGCTGCACTTACGCGTTACGCACTTACCTAGGCGGAAGAAAAAGTAGTTCCTACCAATCGTGTGTTATTTGGACAAGATCTGAATAGTTTAGCCACTGTGTTCCTGATAATGATAGCCTATACATTACCACAAATGACTTAAGTATCAAAAGTATCGATATTTTCATTTGAGTATCGATTTTAGAGCAGACAGACCTGGGATCGGAAGTATCGATATTTCAGTATCGATCTGCACATCACTAGAAATGACTGATGTTGTGATAGCGGAGCTGTGAGGTGAAATAAGTCTTGGCCCAGTTGTTGTGTGTGTAGCTTGTTTGATCCAGTGGTTTTCTACAGGGACGCTGTCCACACAGAGACTGTGTCACATCAGCTCAGTGGATCTCAGTCCTTGTGTGTGTCAGTGGATGGAAACAGTGGTCCATGGATCATGTTGCTGCTGCTGCTGCTGCAGCTTCATGACGCCATCTAGTGGACTGATAGTAGAAGTACAGCAGCTGATGGCAGCTTCCTCTTCCTCACTGCTGTGTGACTGCATTCAACTGACACTGATATGAAGCAGAGAAGAAGAGCCAATCAGTGGAGGAGCAGCTGGAGACATGGTGGACATGATGAATGATGTGTGTTTCCTCTGCAGGTCAAGCTACAAAGTGTGTGTGAGCTGATGTGGATGTGAGCTCAGCAGCATGGATCAGTGTGAGGACAGAGAGGAGGGAGCCCCTCCCTCTAAATCCACTCTGTGTGGGGGACGTCAGGACCAGACCAGAGGTCAAAGGTCAGAATTAAAACTGTCTAAAAGTCAGTTGTTGTCTTTATTAAAAGATTGAAGATATTTTTCATCAGTTTTTCTCCAACATACACGTTCATCAGTTGTGTTGTTGTTTCAGGATCCAGCAGCAGAGACCAGACTCTCCTGAACCCAGCTGTCTGTCTTTAAAGAGCGACATGTCAAAGGGCATAGGTGCTGACTTCAAAGGAGGAAGTGGATCAGCTGATCAGATGTAAGACTAAACTACATTTCAAAGCGTTTGAGTTTCTGTTGAACGTTCTTCCTGTGGAGTCAAAAAGAGTTACAACTCAGACACACGTTGTGCAGCTGCAGTAAAGAGTCCCTGCCTGAATATGTTAATATTCAGTGATGCTCACAGTGCAGCCTAGGAGCAAAGTACTACTTAAACCAGGAAGTAACCACTGGGTTAAAATCATCTTTTCATTTGCTCTAAATGTTGATGGTCTTGTTTCCAGCTGGTAGAAGGAACATGGTGATGTTGGCTGCATCAAGTCGCCTCCTGGTGGCAGCTTTGAGCTGTGCAACAGGGTGATGGGCTGATAAGTGGTTTCTAGTGACGTCAGACACAGAGAGCAGAAACAGAGGATCAGATCAGTTACAGGAGCTGAAGCAGAATCTCAGCAGCTGCTTTTTAGAGGAGCAGACGAACAAACGTCCATAAATACAGAGAGAGAGAACCAGCAAAACTCAGGTAAAGATAAAAAAAAATCTCATCTACAGCAGTGGTTCTCAAACTTTTTGACATCAAGGACCCCTAAATTGACACAATTTAGACCACAGACCCCCATTGGACAAAATTTTGAAGCAAACACCAGAAATACACAAATATTTGTTCTTAGACTAAAGAACCTTTTTTAGTCAATATATGTTCAAATTAGGGACAATGGCATGAGATTATAGAGAAATAAAGTTAAAAAAAAACAACTTACATTTTCTCAAAAAAGAAACATTGCTCTACAGAACAAAACAAAGAGATAAATGAGACTTTCTGAGGTGAAAAAGTCCCTCATCAACATTGTTTTCAGCTTTTGTTTACAGGAATAAGGAAACAAATCAAACGTTGTGTTGTTAGGACTCTTCTTTTTTCTTTTTTGAAAATCTAACCCTATTTAACATCAGTTGTGTTGTTGTTTCAGGATCCAGCAGCAGAGACCAGACTCTCCTGAACCCAGCTGTCTGTCTTTAAAGAGCGACCGGTCAAGGGACTGGATCATTACCTTTAAAGGAGGAGGTGGATCAGCTGATCAGATGTAAGCTGTGTTACGACTTCACTACATGAGTGTGGATGTGATGCAGTGTGTGTGATATAGTGGTTGGCTGGACCATTTATCGATGAGGCAGGGTGGAGTACTCACGATAGCCGGCTGGAGCGGGGACCGCGGACTCCCGGCCTTCACCTGTTTCCTCGTCGCACACAGGCAGTCATGGCGAGCCCAAGCACGAGGGGGTTGCTTCGCCTCGGTGGCTCAGCGTTCAGGTTTTATTAAAAGCTTCTTTCCGTCGAGCGTAGGTGAGAAACTAAATCATAACACAAACCAAAACGAAAACCAAAACGGGGGAGACGAGACGCCGCTGCTCTTCTCGTGTCGTCTCTCTGTCGTCGTCTTCTGTCTTTGTTCTCTCTCCCCACACAGGTGCAAGGCATATGCACGCCCCAGGAACCCCAACCCCGCCTCTTTCAGCCCAGCCAATGAAAGATGTGCCTGAGTGGGTGTGTCTGCCCTGTGTGTGTCATTCATAACATCCCTCCCCCCATAAAAACAAACAAAAAAAAAAACCCAAAACAACTTCACCTACTGTATTTTCTACTTTCCTATTTTTTTTTTTTTTTCTCCTTTTAACATTGTTTATTAAAACATCACTAGTCTGACCACTAGGTTGCAAAACGGGCTCTGGCATCTCTCTACTTCAAAACCACATTCCTCAACGCCTTGACAGAGCATCCGCCAAAACATTCAGCCTGCCGGGGCTAACCTTGGTATAGGATAGGCATCAGATTTTGTCACATTATTTACTTTCCGGAAGTCAATACATGGACGCACGGTATTATCAGGCTTGAGCACTGGCACTAGTGGCGAGCTCCAATCACTAACTCCCAGCTCTATAGCTCCAATCTCCATCATGTAGTCCAGCTCACTCTTAACTCCGACCCATTTTTGAGGAGGGATTCTGTATGGATGCTGTTTAATAGGTAATGCATCACCAGTATAAACATCATGTGAAACCAACGTAGTGAGGCCAGGTGTGTCCTTAAACAGAGCCCTGTGCTTTTCAACTAACTCCACCACATCTTTAGCTTGCTCTGGTGGCAGGTAGTCCAGGTGTTCCCACAATGTTGCAACTACTTGGGAATTCAGTCGCCGCGGAGGCACAGGCTCCTGAGACACACTTCCACACTCACTCTCCTCCAACTTCTCTCGCTCAGCTGAAGACACCACACACACTGGGACAGACTGCACAGGGCCAGGTGGGTTACGTTCAACATATGGCTTAAGGAGGTTGACATGGCACAGCCTGGTTTTCTGCCTGCGCTCAGGTGTGCTAACCACATAGTTACATTCACCCACCCGCTTCATGATGGTGTAGGGACCACAAAATTTCACACCCAGCCTGTCCCTCGTCATTGGCAACAACACTAATACTCTTTCACCCACTGCAAAAATGCGCTTAACCGCTCTTTTATCATAGTGATCTTTCATCTTCCTCTTTGATGCTTGTAGGTTAGCTCTGGTCACCTCACAGGCTGACTGCAGCCGGTCTTTAAAGGTGGCCACGTACTGCAGCACCCCACCCTGCCTTGTAGAGTCGAGGAGCTTTTCTTTGGCCATCTTAAGGGGACCTCTGACTTCATGGCCATAAACTAACTCAAAGGGACTGAAACCTGTGGATTCATTTACAGCATCCCTTACAGCAAAAAGCAAAAATGGTATGGCTGCATCCCAATCCCCAGGGCACCCTACACAATAGGTCTTAATCATGGTTTTCAGGGTTTGGTGATAACGTTCTATCGCACCCTGTGACTGTGGGTGGTAGGCTGAGGAAACCACCTGCTTAATGCCAAGCTCATACATGACCTCCTGAAAGACACCTGACGTGAAATTGGTACCTCTGTCATGCTGAACCTCGGTAGGCAGACCAACTCTTGAAAAAAACTGAAGCAAAGCATCAACAATGGGTCTTGTCTTGATGTTTCTCAAAGGTATCACTTCTGGAAACCGCGTGGCTACGTCCATTATAGTCAATACATATTCATTTCCCTTCTTGGTTTTTGGCAGGGGGCCCACACAATCAATTACCACACGTGAAAATGGCTCTTCCATAACAGGGATGGGGCACAGGGGGGCAACAGGAATTTTTTGATTAGGTTTTCCAACAGCCTGGCATGCATGACAGGACCTACAGTATGCCACCACATCTTTGTGCATTTTTGGCCAGTAAAAATGCCTCATAATTCTCTGCTGCATTTTGCGTATGCCCAGATGGCCGGCCCAAGGAGCCTCATGGGCTAAACGTAGCACTGCCTGTCTGAAACTGGTAGGTAACACAACCTGTGCCACTACAGACCAACACTCATCTGCGGGCCGGTCAGGAGGCCGCCATTTTCGCATTAGGACTTCATCTTGTAAGTAAAATCCCTCTGCTACTCCCTGACTCTCCTCAAAAGTCATAGCAGTTTCCTTTAAAGGGGACACGGAAGGATCGGTGCCCTGCTCTGCCACTAAGGCCTCATGTGAGAACTGGCTGCATTCTCCTACCCCAGCTAATTTTGCGAAGAACGTATCTGCTAACTCCACTGCTGGCTGCTCTTTCCTAGGTGCTGTAGCGTCAGTAAGCTGTGTCATGGAACGTGTCACTACACATGCTGCAAAAGTCTCAGGGTACTCTCTTTCGAGACTTAGGGTCTCAGACACTTCACAGGGCTCCTCCCTGACTACAGGAGCTACATCACTACCCCCTGTTTCTACACAAGAAAGTTCACCATCACTGGGGTGAACGCGGGTGCCGGCAAGATCATTTCCTAAAAGGAAGGTGATTCCTTCTATAGGTAAAGATTCAATTATCCCCACCACCACCGGCCCATTTATTAGATTAGTTTTCACCAAAACCCGGTGGAGTGGTGCAGGGACAAACTGATTTCCAACCCCTTTAACCAACACAGAAGCATCCTGGGAGGTGGCAGGTGGCAAATCGACCACCCCCTTCAACAGCAGAGACTGACGGGCCCCCGAGTCTCTGAGCACCAGGACTGGTACTTCCTCACCCTCTTCTGACACAGACACTGTACCTTGTGAGACAATGCCTTCATATCCTGGTGGTGCTAAACCTGGAGGTGAAACATTCTCTGCCTGTTGTCTACCTTTAACATGGGTGTTTACAAGAGCCACAGATTTACTAAAGTCTTTGTTTCTTAACGCTGGACATGCAGATTTAATGTGGCCCATTCTTTTACAGTAGTGACAAATGATTTCAGAGCGAGGAGGGCGATCGCCCCTCCTTGGTTCGGGTTGAAACCTACTCTGTAACCTGTTCGGAACTGGGGCAGGGGCAGGTCTCATGAATGCCCCTCTCTCTTCTCCTGTGCTCCTTTCCTGCTTAAAGGGCCTTCCCCTCCCTGGCATGTCACGGTGGCTGAGCTCATAAGAATCTGCCATCATGGCTGCTTTCCTAAGGTTTTTAACCTCCAAATCATTGAGGTGGGCTTCAACATACTGTGGTACACTTCTCTTAAATTGTTCCATTAACATTAGCTCTCGGAGATCCTGAAAAGTGAAGACTTGGCTTGACCCTAGCCATCTATCAAACTCTGCTTCCTGTCTCCTAGCCAAATCCATAAAGGTCTCATCACCCCTGCGTCTAAGTGACCTAAACTTCTGTCTGTAGGCCTCGGGGACCAGCTCATAAGCAGCAAGCACTACTTTCCTTACTACGTCATAGTCCCTGCTCTGGTTAGCGTCTAAAGAAGCATAGGCTTCCTGGGCCTTTCCTTCCAGGGCAGTTTGAACAAGCAGACTCCATTTGTCCTCAGGCCATTCCAGATCATTGGCATTTTTTTCAAAAGCATCAAAAAAAACTGTTACTTCATTGGGGTTAAATCTAGGCATTAACCTCAGGCAACTGCTAAGGTCAAAACGGGTTTCATGTTTACGCTGCATCTGGGAGTTTGTATGCTGTATCCGCTCTTTCTCTAATTCAACCCTGGCGAGCTCCAGCTGGAGTTCTTGCTCCGCTGCTGGGCCTCTCGTTCTTGCTGTTGGGCTTGCCGTTCCCTCTTCTTTTCTGTGGCAGGGTCCGATAACTGCAAAGCCTCAACCAAAATGTTCACCACTTCCACCGTTCTTGTGGTGGGAGCAATCTCTATTTCAAAAGCTTCAGCAACTTCAAGTAATTGTTCCTTTTTCAATTTCCTAAGGGCACTCCTGTCAAAATCATTTTTGCGAAATTCCTCCACATCAAATGTTGCCATTTTAGCCTCTCTGATCAAGAACACGACACGTGACAAAACAAAAAAAAAACAATCTGGGGATACAACCACAAACCTACAGATTCAAAGCCAAGTTATAACAACAACGATCCTCCACGAGTTGGCGTCCAAGATCACGGGCTTACTACACAATAGTCCCCCGCGGAGCTCACTTCCTCCTACACTTTAAATCCCCCACTCACGTAACTGCGCGTCTCAAATCAAAATGCCCGTTGCGCGGCCAAACAATCCACTCAAAATTCACCTCGACAAGACATGGCACAATACAACCTGAATAATACTACGTTCGTCACACCGCGAACGCGCCTGACACGATTAACAAACACTGAATCACTACCACTACACTCTGCTTGGAGATGTTTCTCCCACGCAAACAACTGTTTTGGCGAGAGCTCCGGTACTGCGTGCAACTAATTTGCACGGAGGACAAAGCCCCTTTTGACGAGCTGAATACAACTCCGGTAGCACCCCTCTCTCGCAAACAGTAATGTTTGTGTGTAGCTAACGCTAGTGCTATGGCTATCTAGACCGGCGAATTTTATCGCTAGTCTAGGCCACTAAAGTAATTCAGATCCCGGACGAGCCCCCAATAAATGTTACGACTTCACTACATGAGTGTGGATGTGATGCAGTGTGTGTGATATAGTGGTTGGCTGGACCATTTATCGATGAGGCAGGGTGGAGTACTCACGATAGCCGGCTGGAGCGGGGACCGCGGACTCCCGGCCTTCACCTGTTTCCTCGTCGCACACAGGCAGTCATGGCGAGCCCAAGCACGAGGGGGTTGCTTCGCCTCGGTGGCTGGGCGTTCAGGTTTTATTAAAAGCTTCTTTCCGTCGAGCGTAGGTGACAAACTAAATCATAACACAAACCAAAACGAAAACCAAAACGGGGGGGGAGACGAGACGCCGCTGCTCTTCTCGTGTCTTCTCTCTGTCGTCGTCTTCTGTCTTTGTTCTCTCACCTTCACAGGTGCCTTGATCACTTAAAGGCATACACACACCCCAGGAACCCCAACCCCGCCTCTTTCAGCCCAGCCAATGAAAGATGTGCCTGAGTGGGTGTGTCTGCCCTGTGTGTGTCATTCATAACAGCTGTAACTGACAGTCAGATTCAGGTTATTGTAGAAATGAACCAGTTTGTACGACGTGTTGTTGGACCAGGTCTGAAACCAAAGTGTCTCTGTCTGTTGTGAACGTCCTCAGGGGACATATAAAGTCCATCTTGTATTATCTCTCTGTCCTGATGTTGACTTGACACTGATTCCTCCACAGAGTGGACCAGGAGAGCTCAGAGGTTCAGTCCAGTGGTCAGTCTGCCCAGCAGCATCAAACACACCTGGACTCCATATTCATGGTGAGGACATGTCCAACAGCTGCTGTTCCATCTGTTGTGTTCACCATCATCTCCATGCTGCACTTTGACACCAGTGGATTGTCAGTCTGTCAGGTTTTAGTTTGATGCTGTCACTCATAGAGTTTCTGTTCCAGCTGCTGGAGGAGAACATGCTCACTTTTGTGAAGAACGAGCTGAAGAACATCCACAAGTTTCTAAGTCCAGATTACCCAGAATGCTCAGGGAGTCAGGGGGAGGATGAGGAGGTGGTGGACGGTGAGGATGAAGAGCAGAGGAGCATCAGAGAGGCGTTAGTGAAGATCACAGTGAAGCTCCTGAGGAGCAGGAAGCAGGAGGAGCTGGCTGAGCGTCTGCAGGGCAGTAAGAGGATTTCTGTAAAGATTCAACATGATGGACAAATGAGACGTTCACTGACATCAACACATGGAGGGAAACATGTTCATAAAGTCGTTATTTAGAGGAATTATAATGTTATATTTATTGTTGGTCTGATTTCTTGTGTTTTCATTCAGAACATTTTGCTGCAGTTTGTCGACGTAAACTCAAATCTGACCTGAAGAAGAAGTTCCAGTGTGTGTTTGAGGGGATCTCTAAAGCAGGAAACCCAACCCTTCTGAACCAGATCTACACAGAGCTCTACATCACTGAGGGAGGGGCTGGAGGGGTCAATGATGAACATGAGGTCAGACAGATTGAAACAGCATCCAGGAAACCAGACAGACCAGAAACAACCGTCAGACAAGAAGACATCTTTAAAGCCCCACCTGGAAGAGACCGACCAATCAGAAGAGTGATGACAAAGGGAGTGGCTGGCATTGGGAAAACAGTCTTAACACAGAAGTTCACTCTGGACTGGGCTGAAGACAAAACCAACCAGGACATACACTTCACATTTCCCTTCACCTTCAGAGAGCTGAATGTGCTGAAAGAGAAAAAGTTCAGCTTGGTGGAACTTGTTCATCACTTCTTCTCTGAAACCAAAGCAGCAGGAATCTGCAGCTTTGATCAGTTCCAGGTGGTCTTCATCTTTGACGGTCTGGACGAGTGTCGACTTCCTCTGGACTTCCACAACACTGAGATCCTGACTGATGTGACAGAGTCCACCTCAGTCAACGTGCTGCTGACCAACCTCATCAGGGGGAACCTGCTTCCCTCTGCTCGCCTCTGGATAACCACACGACCTGCAGCGGCCAATCAGATCCCTCCTTACTGTGTTGACATGGTGACAGAGGTCAGAGGGTTCACTGACCCACAGAAGGAGGAGTACTTCAGGAAGAGGTTCAGAGATGAGGAGCAGGCCAGAGAGATCATCTCCCACATCAAGACCTCACGAAGCCTCCACATCATGTGCCACATCCCAGTCTTCTGCTGGATCACTGCTACAGTTCTGGAGGAGCTGTTGAAGACCAGAGAAGGAGGAGAGCTGCCCAAGACCCTGACTGAGATGTACATCCACTTCCTGGTGGTTTATCTAAAATTGAAGAAGGTCAAGTATGATGGAGGAGCTGAGACAGATCCACACTGGAGTCCAGAGAGCAGGGAGATGATTGAGTCTCTGGGAAAACTGGCTTTTGAGCAGCTGCAGAAAGGAAACCTGATCTTCTATGAATCAGACCTGACAGAGTGTGGCATCGATATCAGAGCAGCCTCAGTGTACTCAGGAGTGTTCACACAGATCTTTAAGGAGGAGAGAGGCCTGTACCAGGACAAGGTCTTCTGCTTCGTCCATCTGAGTGTTCAGGAGTTTCTGGCTGCTCTTCATGTCCATCTGACCTTCATCAACTCTGGACTCAACCTGATGTCACAACAACAAACATCTCGGTTGTCTCAAGTGTTTAGAGACACATCTACACCTTTCTACCAGAGCGCTGTGGACGAGGCCTTACAGAGTCCAAATGGACACCTGGACTTGTTCCTCCGCTTCCTCCTGGGTCTTTCACTGGAGACCAATCAGACTCTCCTACGAGGTCTGATGCCAAAGACAGGAAGTGACTCACGGTCCAATCAGGAAACAGTCCAGTACATCAAGAAGAAGATTGAAGAGACTCCCTCTGCAGAGAAAAGCATCAACCTGTTCCACTGTCTGAATGAACTGAATGATGGTTCTCTAGTGGAGGAGATCCAACAGTCTCTGAGATCAGGACGTCTCTCCACAGATAAACTGTCTCCTGGTCAATGGTCGGCTCTGGTCTTCATCTTACTGTCATCAGAAGAAGATCTGGATGAGTTTGACCTGAAGAAATACTCTGCTTCAGAGGAGGCTCTTCTGAGGCTGCTGCCAGTGGTCAAAGCCTCCAACAAAGCTCTGTAAGTGGAGAGAGAGTTGGATTTATTCATCATTTTATAAAAACACTTCTGTCTTTTCAACAGGACAGAAAATAAATTCCTTTCTTCTTTAATTCCTCATGATCATCTCTTCAGACTGAGCAGCTGTAACCTCTCAGAGAGAAGCTGTGAAGCTCTGTCCTCAGTCCTCAGCTCCCAGTCCTCTAGTCTGAGACACCTGGACCTGAGTAACAACAGCCTGCAGGACTCAGGAGTGAAGCTGCTGTCTGCTGGACTGGAGGATCCAGACTGGAGACTGGACTCTCTCAGGTATGGAGAGGCTGCTGCAGCCACACACACTGTCTGATAGAGGAGGAGGAGCTGGAACATTTTCTATGGCCCCGTTCACATCTGATCACACCTGGTATTAACATCTGTCTCAGGTGATTGATGCATTGATGACATCAGATCTGATCACTCAGACCATATCCAGAGGTGGTGTAGGCCACAGTGAAGCTCCGCCCACTCCACTGACGTCCTCTGTCTCAGTCTGACTCGTCCCAACACAGTTTATACTGAAGCTAAAATCTCAGAGTGTTTCCAACATGAGCTGTGCAGCTTCCATCAGTCACAGTGATGAACTACTGGGATCAGGAGTTTCTCCTCATGACTTCAGTGTCTCTTCATGACTCACTGTGTCATATTCAGGAGAAGAGATCTCAGTGATGAAACCAGCTGTTGGCAGCTGTGCTCTGAGTCTCCAGATGTTTTGATCAGACTTTATTTCAGAGTTGATGAGGAAACATTTCAGCTGCAGCTGGTTTAAAGTCATGGTTGGTAATCATCAGTGTTAATTTCGTGAGACGAGACTACGCGAAATATATTCGGGAACAATGTGTTTTTTAATGACAAAAAAGAGACGAAGACGAGACGAAATCAATGTCCACGGAGAAGGTCCGGACACTTTCTGCCTGGTGTAAGGAAAACGACGTCAGTCCTAACAAAGAAATAATCATTGTTGCATCTTGACAAGGAGAAAGTTGAGTCTCTAGTTTCAAATTCCTAGATGTGTATCAGGAAACATTTCAGCTGCAGCTGGTTTCAAGTTATGGTTGGTAATCATGTTCAGAAACACTTTTTGTTACAATGGGTGAAATGGTCCTTCTGTCCTGAGAATAGTCAATACATTATGTATTCAGAAGTAGGAACAAAAACAATCAGACTCTGTAGCAGCTGCAGGACTGACAAAACTCTGACCAATCCATGCTTTTTGCTCCGAAAAGGAAAAACCGTTCAGAAGCCTTCATGTCTGGTTCTGCCTCGTCAAGCTGCCGTCCCTCTCCCCAGGTCTGCATAAAGGTGAAGGCGTGGCTTCAGAGAGAAGTCTGAGGAAAGGAGCTGCAACTTTTGACTTTGTATTTTCAAAATGTGGCCTGATGGAACCGTTTTTCCAGAGTCTCCAACCCTCTCTGTCTGGTCAGATATTGATGATCAATAATCAGCTCAGTCTCTCTGAGATTCTGATCTTGTCCTGATGAGATCTGTTGTTGTGTTGAGGAGACAGTAAATCACAGTGAGACATCCAGATGTCCTCACTGTCCAGAGGCCTGGAGCTGTCAATCAGAAGAGAGTGAGTGTAGTGAACAGTGTAATAATCAGTGTTTGTGGCTGAATGTGTGTGTGATCAAACAGCTGTTTTCAGACTGTGTGTGTGCTGCTCCAACACGTCTGACTCCAGATCAGATGAAGCCACAAAGTGTCTCCTTAATGAAAGTCTCCAGCAGCTGGAGCTTCACTTCCTGTCCGAGTCCATGTGCTCTGAGCTGAGCCTGCTTCTCTCTGCTTCCTCTGGACTCTGACTTCAAGTCCAGTCCAGTGTTAATTTTGACAACAAATTCTAATTTAGTTTTAGTCTTAGTCTTTTGATTAAAATACAATTTAGTTTTAGTCATATTTTAGTCATCTGAAATATTTTAGTTTTAGTCTAGTTTTAGTCGACGAATATATTTAGAATTTTAGTCAGCTAAAATTACAGTGGATTTAGTCGACGAAATGTTTCTCCAGAATATTCAGTCATTGGAATTATCCATCAATCTGTTATGGAATGTATGGTATTAAGGTTTGAGTCTACAATACAGGCACAGAAACAGTTGTAATATGTATGCATTTTGTTTTATTCATGTTCTTTTAACTATCATGTTCATACTGAGTTCAAATTGCTTATTTTAGCTTTCTTTGGAACAGTTTAGTCGGTCTTCCATCCACTATCTCCATCATTAGCAAGTCCTCATCTGTAGTTGTGAGTGGTAAATGTGAGTCCAATCCATCTGGCCTGCTCGGCTCCTTGGTCTGTTGTTCTAGAACAGACGTGGGCAATTTACGGCCCGCGGGCCGGACGCGGCCCGTGGACCAAATCAATCCGGCCCGCGACGTGCACTAAGGAAAAAAAAAAGAAAAGAAAGAAAATCCTCCATCATTTTATGTAAAGGCGTACAATGACTTGCAACTGCTATATGGCCCGATTGCTTTTATTACGTATATTGATGCGCATTAATCAGCTGTTTGATTGCCCCTCTGGAGCAGTAGCGGCTCCTCTCTCTCCTCCGTCGGAGCTCCGGCGTCCGACGGAGGAGAGAGAGGAGCCGCTCTGCTGCAGGTTTTCTCCACAGCTGAGGTTCTGACCACCGCGACTCTGTCAGCACGAGACCGGGCCGAATCATGTCGGAACTGCTGACGGTTATGAAGCGCCATCACGGCACCTAATTATAACTTCACAAACACTGACATTTAGCAAACTGTGATTAAAAGAGCATTTTATGAGATCGCTGGCGACCTGAGCCACTGCGAGTCACCGTGGTGCTGTGAGGACTGCATGTGAATGCTGCATTCAGGTGCAGTCAGAAAAACGGCCGTCGGTAACAAACCAGATGTCATTTTAGTCATCTGCCTTGAGTCCATAATACATTATGTTTCTTCAGTGATCTATGATGGATATAAATTGAAAATGCAATTACATCAATTGTGTTGCGTCAAATATATAACGCAATATGTCCACCAAATATGTAGTTTAGGCTAATCTGGCAATAAATATTATGTTTCAATTTGATTTCGAATCATGTGGCCCTTCACTCACTTTATCGGAGTCAATGTGGCCCTCTGGAAAAAATAATTGCCCACCCCTGTTCTAGAAGATCTGAGGAAGGCTGGAGATGAACTGCTGCTGGGTTGCAGAGCAGCACTAGCTTTATCTCCACCTGGTCCATGATCATCTGTGTCATCATAAAAGTCTTCTGTATCTGTGAGGGTGAATAAGAGGGGAATCAAGTTGTGATCTTTGTCGCCCTGTCCTACCAGATCTCTCTGTCACTACATGCAGGCACGCATGCACGCGCTTGCACACACACACGCACACAACGAATCAATAATCAATACAATTCAGAGGTGGTTTCCTTTAGCTTCTATTGCATTTCATGTTTAGTCCTATAAATACTGTGGTTTGTCTGATACAATAACCTTAGAATGTGTTCTTAACGTCGTGTGTTCTGGATGAGCTCTGTGTAGGTGATGCTTCACGTTACTGGTGTGTGGATCTATGTGGGTCCCTGTGATGGTCCTGCTCCGGTTTACAGAGGGTCCTGCCTGGTCCTGGGCATTGTCCTTGTTGTCATATGTGAATAGGTGTCATTTCTTCATTTCCGTCCTAAACTCAGTGCTGATATTTCCGTGGTGTTCATGACTCACGCTGTCGCACACAGAGCGCGTGCACCTCAGGACGCTAACTAGCGAGCCCAGTTGTGTTTTGAAACTTTTCATGTGCCGTGGCTCGGCTGTGGCTCTGCTTCCGGAGAAATAAACATGATTGGACTTATTCTACATTCGTCCCTTCTTCGTCCTTCTACCATTTTTGTCTCGTTTTTATTTGTTGACTAAATTGTTAATTAATATCGGCATCGTCGTCGTCATCACAGCTGACTTTTTATTTAGTTTTTATTTAGTTTTCGTCCATCATATAAAAACACTTGTCTTTTCAACAGAACAGTAAATAAATTCCTTTCTCCTTTAATTCCTCATGTTCATCTCTTCAGACTGAGCAGCTGTAACCTCTCAGAGAGAAGCTGTAAAGCTCTGTCCTCAGTCCTCAGCTCCCAGTCCTCTAGTCTGAGACACCTGGACCTGAGTAACAACAACCTGCAGGACTCAGGAGTGAAGCTGCTGTCTGGTGGACTGGAGAGTCCACACTGTAGACTGGAGACTCTGGACCTGAGTAACAACAACCTGCAGGACTCAGGAGTGAAGCTGCTGTCTGGTGGACTGGAGAGTCCACACTGTAGACTGGAGACTCTCAGGTGAGGATCCATCCAGCTGTTTATCTGATGCCACTTGAACACACCTCCAGGTGTTGACAGTGGTTTCCTGTGTGTTGTTGTGTGTGTTCAGTCTGTCAGGATGTCTGGTCACAGAGGAAGGCTGTGCTTCTCTGGCCTCAGCTCTGAGCTCCAACCCCTCCCATCTGAGAGAGCTGGACCTGAGCTACAACCATCCAGGAGCCTCAGGAGTGAAGCTGCTGTCTGCTGGACTGGAGGATCCAGACTGGAGACTGGACTCTCTCAGGTATGGAGAGGCTGCTGCAGCCACACACACTGTCTGATAGAGGAGGAGGAGCTGGAACATCTTCACATCTGGTCACACCTGGTATTAACATCTGTCTCAGGTGATCGATGCATTGATGACATCAGATCTGATCACTCAGACCATATCCAGAGGTGGTGTAGGCCACAGTGAAGCTCCGCCCACTCCACTGACATCCTCTGTCTCAGTCTGACTCGTCCCAACACAGTTTATACTGAAGCTAAAATCTCAGAGTGTTTCCGCTGCACTAGCTTTATCTCCACCTGGTCCATGATCATCTGCGTCATCATCAGAGTCTTCTGTATCTGTGAGGGTGAATAAGAGGGGAATCAAGTTGTGATCTTTGTCGCCCTGTCCTACCAGATCTCTCTGTCACTATATGCAGGCACGCATGCACGTGTAACGGGGTTTAATCTGCGTTGTGTCTGGCTCAATAACGGACAGGACGACCACCTGGATTCAGGCACATTTATTTCTGCAGCCTGCATGAAAACAGCAAAGCACAGTGGTTTTCTGAAAAGGTTTCCTCACAAGGATCACTGCGCCTTCTCCCATCAAATCCGGAGAACAAGGGCAGAACACATAAATAACATACTTTCAATTTAGAAAAATAAAATAAAATGAAATAAAAAATATAAATCTGAATAAAACAATATCCATCACATTCCTATCAATATTTTACAGTAAGAGAATTACAACACAACTTGCATTGGAGGACAAAGCGAGACAGTGTGCAACCTCAAATACCTGCATGAAAACAGCAAAGCACAGTGGTTTTCTGAAAAGGTTTCCTCACAAGGATCACTGCGCCTGTTTGACCACCAGATATACCATTTTCAGTATGTAAACACAGTAGCCATCACGAGCGATGCAACACAGAGCACGTAGCACATGATGCAGCCACACTATCATTTCCCCGACCGTAAACATCTCCAACTGCATAAAAATTACATTTTACAACACACAATACGTTTTAATACATTTTTCATACAGAACAGCTACACAAAAACTATATTGCTCCAGTTATTATAAAACATTAACCGAGCGACGAACTGCATACCTTCTCCCATCAAATCCGGAGAACAAGGGACCGTTGCTCTTCCGGTAACAGGTAATCTCGATGCACTGGGAGAGTCCATTATACTAATTTCTCTTTTAACACATACCAGACACTCAAACCCCCACCCCATGGGTTCGGTGTGATTCAAAATAAAGAAAATAATTTACTTATACATTTTTAACAATAGAATTGCTCCAATAAAATAAATATACAGATGCGGAAGTTACCCACCCTTTCTGAAGTGGACTTTACCGCCTTTCAAAATAAAAGTTCTTGGAGCAAGTATTGATTCCTATCAAAATAAAACAGTTTGTCATAATCTAGGGTAACAACATCTCCATGCTACACACGCGCTTGCACACGCACACAAGTACAACGAATCAATAATCAATACAATTCAGAGGTGGTTTCCATTAGCTTAGCGTGAAAAAGGTTCGTTGACGAATATTTTTCGTCATAGTCTTCGTCAACGAAATTAACACTGGTCCAGTCAAAATGTGTGGACAGGTTTGATGGAGCTCAGGACTGGTCCTGAGGTCTGGTCCTGAGGACGGCTGCTTTGTTCCACATGATGTGACTGATCTCAGTGAGTCAGTGTGTTGCAGCTGATCTGTGTGAAGAGCAGAGAAGAACAGAGTGATTGATGATGAGACCCTGATCCTGATCCGTTCTGTCACTGTGATCAGATGTTTCTATTAGAGCTCCTTCATCCACTCACTGCTGCTGTGGCTCCTGTGGAAACCTGCTCACAGCCTCATTCTTCAGCTTCAAACAAACACAAGTTGTGTTCACACTCAGTGTTTCTCACTAAACTCACTGTTTCACTGAGCTCTAACAAACGTCTTGAGTATGTTTCCTTCCTCATCAAACACTGAAACCATCCACTGTTCACAGCTGCACTCTTCTTCTTCTTCTTCTTCTTCTTCTTCTTCTCCTGTTGTATCTTCATCTTATTTGCTGTGACGTGTGTTTTGCAGCTTGAGAGTCAGAGTGAAAGTGTGTGTCTGTCACTGCAGTGACATGACATGGAGAAAACCCATGATGAAGTGTTTCCTCCTGCTCTGTATCATCACTAGATAAAGACTCCAGCTCCTTCTTCTCTGAGCTCAGTCTTCATCCATACATACCAGCCTCCATGTCAACACAGTGATAAAACAGTGTGTGTGTGAGAGAGAGAGAGAGCCATGTAATGTCCATGTGCATGCTGACAGAGAAGCTGCTGCTCTGACCCCCCTCCTCCTTTCAGGGTGCAGCCTGCTGGAGTCCAGTTCTTGACACCAGGTCTGAGGAAGTGTAAGTGTGTTTTTACTTTGAGCAGCACATTCAACCATCTTCACACTGTCACATCACTGACCTCATGAGTCTTCATCAAACTGTCAATAACTGATCAATGATCAATAACTGCAGCTGTGTCTTGTTCTCTCCATCAGATTCCTGTCCACTCACAATCGACACAAACACAGTGAACACATACATCAAACTGTCTGACAACAAGAGGAAGGCGACACGTGTGATGGAGCATCAGTCATATCCTGATCATTCAGACAGATTTGACTTCTGGCCTCAGCTGCTGTGTTCAACTGGTCTGACTGGTCGCGGTTACTGGGAGGTTGAGAGGAGAGGAAGGGTTGAAATATCAGTGAGTTACAGAGGAATCAGCAGGAAAGGAAACAGTGGAGACTGTAGGTTTGGAGGGAACGATCAGTCCTGGAGTCTGGAGTGCTCTGGTGGTCGTTACTACGTCAGGCACAATAACAGACAGACAGACATCACCTCCTCCTCCTCCTCTGTCTCTAACAGAGTAGCAGTGTATGTGGACTGTCCTGCTGGCTCTCTGTCCTTCTACAGAGTCTCCTCTGACTCACTGATCCACCTCTACACCTTCAACACCACCTTCACTCAACCTCTCTATCCTGGGTTTAAACTCTGGTCTGGTTCCTCAGTGTCTCTGTGTTGAGTGAAGCAGAGTCTCCTCCTGTCACAGAAACCTTCTCACTGTTGAACAGACACTTCAGTCTCTACATGTCTGTCTCTGTCTCTGTCTCTGTCTCTCACTCATGTTTTCACATTCATGGATTAAATCAGTTGATTTTTAAACTCTTCTCAATGATTCTTGTAAACTTCTTCCTCTTCCTTTAAAGATGGAAGATTCATGATCAACTGTACAGGCTGTTTGTGAGCTGGTCACAGGTAAACAGACACAACAAGAAACACAACTGGAAACAAACATAATGTTGTCTAGACGCTGAATAGAACGAATTACATGTGATTTCTTTGTCTTTGTGGTTTTACTGAATCATTACTGCATTTCCTGCTGATGAGCTACTAGTCCTACCAGCTGATGGTTTTTCTGTTAACATGTCACTGAGATAATAATTAAACTGTATTCATCTCTGTCCTGTAAATAATCTGATGTGAAATATATATTGATATATTGCTTATATGTTGCTTTTATAAAACAGTGACCAATAAAGACAATATGAAAGAGGAATACACAATCAATTTCATGTAGTTTTTATTCAACCAGAAATATTATCTAATCAAATCGTCCCACTGTGAATAAAACAGTCCCATCTCTCTGGACGTTAGCTCCAAGTTTGCTCTGCATGTCGTCTTTTCCTCCTCTATTTCTAATAATCTGACGATGTGTGGCTGGTTGCTAGTTTGCTGGTAGGAGGTAAAGCTAGAGGAGGACGCCACTAAATAAATGTGCTGGTGGGATTTATCTGATCTGAAAACTGATCTCAGGCACATTTGGTCTTTACATTAATAATAATAATAATCTACCTCTTTATTTTGGCATTCCCACATCGGCTGTATGAACATATCACACCACCCCTTGTTGTTAATACAAAGTGAATGATTTTGTTCTCTCCCATGAGATGGTTTTATAGGATTTCTTTCAAAAGGATTTTATTTTTCCCACAACATGCTTTTACACTAAAACAGGTCACAAACAGCAGCAGTGACCTTGTACAATATAATCAAACCAAAAACAAGATGCAGTCTGGTACAACATAGAAACATGAGTTCTTCTACTGTGGGTGTTGTCCCTGCTGCAGTGGATCAGTGTCGCCCCCTGCTGACGGTCCCCACAACATAACAACAACACACAGGGGAAACACACAGGGTGACATCAGGGGCGTGTTCCATCAAAGTCACTAAGAACATCCAGATATGGTGTAATCTTGAAGTTTGAATTAACGCCAACTCCAAACCAAACCCTGACCCGTTCCGTTAAACCAGATCAGCTGGCTCCACTTCACGCTGATTCAATCCTTACCTGGTTCAAGCCCACACCGGTCGAGTGCCTAAAATATCATAAAATGGCCCAAAGCAAAGGGACCCAACGCACTGAAGCTTC
The DNA here is from genome assembly GCA_030347415.2 of Decapterus maruadsi. NCBI lineage: Eukaryota > Metazoa > Chordata > Actinopteri > Carangiformes > Carangidae > Decapterus > Decapterus maruadsi. Next base: position 1,328,471 of record CM064904.1, on the reverse strand, counting down.
TCCACAGCCGACTAAACGTTATTTATGGAGATTTATGATGAATATAAGGACTGTACAAGAAGAAAAGGAATGGATTGTCTGTTAAATCAATGATTAAACTATTGAAATGACTCTGTATAGTAAAAGCTGAATGACAGGCGTGGGTAACGCGTGGGGTAACGTTACACAGCTGCTTGTTAGTCACACCTCCAGTATCTTGGAGTACCTACTACTATACAAAAGAAAATCAGAGAAATGTCCAATTCTCTTGCATCACAGAGGACTGACAATACGACTGACAGGATCAGTGCACAAGTGGCACAAAGTTCCTTCTGTTTCAGCCTCATAAGAAACCTTATTCCAGGTGTGTCCATAGCTCAGTGGGTAAAACAAATAGTTTTCAACATTTTAGTCCACGCTGCAGCGAGTCTGGGAGTGTTGATGGAACTGAACTCTCACTAAAATAAGCCAGACTCGGCCGTTGAAGCCAGACTTTGAGCTCAGTGAGCTTGATGGAGGAACCCCCCAGGTGTTTGTCACTGTGAGCTGTTTATTGTCACAGTTACACAACAAACAAACAGGAACACATGACTCAAGTGTCACATTAAGGTTGTATTAAATAACAAAGGAAAGCACTTGGGTCTGACATACAGCTTAGGGTTTAGGCAGAGACAGAGATTCAAATGATGACAATCACTCATCAAAATGTTAAAATGTGCTAAAAAAAACATCATTCAGACGGGGCAAAGAGAAAGCAGTCAGGGCTGAGGTGACGCTCTCTCCAAGGCCAAACAGCAGTGATTGGACAGTGCAGCCACCACAGCCCTGCTATTGACCAATGCAACAGTGCTGTGCTGCATTGTTATAGAGGCAGACCAGGAGACTGGATGTATTATTTTTATGTGGTGAATGAATCCAGGAAAACAATCAGGAATCTTATAAACAGATGGACTTTGATGAAGCTGGTGTCTTTCCTGTTTGTTACATTGTCGCCCTCTGTGGCCGGCCCGGAACTAATGTCTTTTGTCTCCACCCAGGTGATTACGTCGCGCGCTTTAAAAGACGGAGGGTCCGCGCGCTCCCTCTCTCTCTCCTCCCCTTCCTGGTGCTGCGCTCGGAGGCCAGACCGCGCCTCCTGAGGGTCCTGCAGGCGGTGCTCGTGCGGCTGGCTGGCAGACCTTTTGTTTCGGTTTTGTTTTGGTTTCCAGGGTTTAGTTTGTGTTCTCCTTGGGCAAGGAAGAAGGACGGTGCCGGGTCCGACGGCCCTGTGTGGGCTGGTTACGGTGGCCGTCCTTTCTTTTGGTTTCCTTTTGGTTTTCCTTTGTTTGCCAGACCAGCCGCCCAGTTGATTCCCCTTGTACATTTTAAAACCTCTTTTGTAAACAATAAACATCTTTTATCTGCATTGTAACTCCCGTCTCCACCTCGTATGTTGCTTTCCCTATGCCTGGGCAGAGGCGTCCTTCTGGGTCGTAACATAAATTGGGGGCTCGTCCTATTGTTTTCTCGGGATTGTTTTCTTTGTGTGGTGCTGTGATTGCACCGAGTGTGTGGAGAAGTGACAGCTGTGTCTGTAGGGATGGAGTTTAGTTTGCAGGAATTTGTGGCTGGTCCATCATGGGATGCGGTCTTGCGGTGCACAAAGGATCAGTTGCTTGTGATCGCTGAGTATTACAAAGTAGAAGTAAATAAGCAGGCAAAGAAAGCTGTGCTTCTGCAGGAGGTTTGTGCAGCATTGATTGGCGGAAGGGTTCTGCCTGCTGTGCAAAATGCTCCTGGGAAGTTGCGGCAGGGTGAGTCGGTGAGACTCAAAGAGCTAGAGGTTGAGTCACAGCGTTTAGCCATCAGGGAGAAGGAGTTGCAGCTCGAGATTAAAAAAATTGAACTCCGCATGCGGGAGCTGGGGCTGGCGTCCAGCTCAGCTGCTGGAGCAGCGGAGTTTGACGTTGCGCGATACATTCAGTTGGTGCCTCCGTTTAAAGGAGTCATCACCCGGAAATCGCAATTAGAGGCTGACACGGGAGTGTTTTTTCAATCCCGTCCCGTCCCGCTCCCGCAAAAAAAATCCCGTCCCGTCTCGGTCCCGTGACCAAATCAAAAAATAATCCCGTCCCGTCCTAATCCCGAATAAATCACTCCCGATCCTGTCCCGTTACCGTTTTTTCTAGTCTAGTTTTTTTCATTGAAAATAACGCATGGATTTTCATGCCTGGATGGATGGATGTATATTCTGAACATGGTGGAGAGGGAGAGAGAAGAGGACTGTCTACAAACTGTCATTGAACCACTAAATCAGTTGCTTGTGATGTTTGTGGTTAATCACCTTGTCGCACTGGACGCGGAACCGAAGCACAAATGTTAACCGGTCTGCCTGGTCGCACATCTGCGCCTGCAGCTCTTCAGATCGGTTCATTTCTATTTTTCACGCGAGCCGCGAGCACCGTCTGTCAAGCTGGAAGTCGGGCACAGAAAAGGCGAGAGAATCCGGTCAATTTTCAAAATAAAATAAATACAATGATGATTAATTAAGTTGTTGCTTGTCCGTCTATAGCCTAAATATATGTCAGTTGCGTCTGCACGAGACACACACACGTAACACAAAATAACGTGTGTGGAAAACCTACCCCAAGCGCCCGAGAAGGCGCGCAGTGCGCGCGCTCAGCCTCAGCGTGCAGTGCGACCAAGAGAACAGCATGTCATTCAATAAGGACTGGAACATTAAACAATTGGACATATGCAGCATTCAAAAGTTTAGAGAAGGTTAAATTACGTTCACATGTAAAGGTTATAGACCTTTTCAGAGTATAAACAAGTACAGGTGTTCAAGGATACGAATTAAGGCTCCATTCCATTCAGGCTAAACAGAGTCAGGGTGCTGCTATTGTGCATGCTGGCTCATTGGAAAAAGCTCTGCTACACTAAGGGTGCTTTCACACCTGTTTAGTGCGCATCCTGGTGCGCACCAAATGTTAAAATGATACATTGTTTCATATTTCAGTTAGTGCGGTTGCTTTCACACCAGCCTTTTGTCATTTGGGACCAGTTCGGGACCAAACGCCGCAGTGGACTGGAGAGCGTCATGTCTCCATGACAACCGGTTGAAATCTGGAAGCGCTGATTGATACTTTTCTAGTAGCCTACTACTTCTACTTCTGGCCGGTTTCCGGTTGCGTTCACCCAGCTCCCGGTTAGCTTAGTTCCCGGTTAAACGTTAAACACGGCGGACCTGCTGCTCGGTAATCAGCTGCTCCGCGGACACAGTGACCGACCTGCCGACCTGTGCGGTGTCTGAGCGGACTCAGCGAACACGCACCGACCGGCTGCCACGCTGCTGCTGCTGCTGCTGCTTCGTTTGTGGGGACAGAGACGTACTGTAGGACCGGAGCACCGGGCCGTCTCCCCGCCGCGTTAACCCGTTGATAACGACTACGGGAGCCCGTTTAGCTCAAACTTGTTGCGTTCGCCTAGCAGTTGGTGCGCACCAGAGTGCGGTTGCTTTCACACATCAACTAGTGCGCACCAGAGTTCGGTTAGTACCGGACCGAGACCACCTCCTCAGCCCGCACTAGTTTTGGTGCGCACTAGAGTGCGATTGGCTTTCACACTGACCCAAACCGGACCAAATTTGGTGCGCACCAGATTTAGTGAGCACTAACACTGCAGGTGTGAAAGCACCCTAAATGGAATGGGGCCTTAATTCGTATCCTTGGTAACACCTGTATTTGTTTATACTCTCTGAAAAGGAGCATTAAAGGTGCATTCTGAAATGTAATCCAAAAGCCAAACATCTTTTGTAAGTAGTGTGTGTCTGTGTGTGTGACGTGTGTATATATATAAATAAATAAATATGAAGAGTGAGAGTCAACATTTTTATTTTCAATGGCAATTTAAATGACAATCTGTTCCCCAGCCCTGAGAGCAAAATAAGAACTGAGTGAGTCCAACAAATTCATAACTGTATGATCACCTCAATGAATAACATTGCAAACATCAGCAAATTAACCCTCTGGTGATCCCTGAACATTTGTGTCCACCTGGCACATTTTCCCACCACCCCACGGTCAAAGGAAAGGTTTTGGGCCCGCACTGAGTTTTTTTTACCATGTTAATGATCCTTTGCTGGACAAAAATGTCCAGTAAAATTAGTGCTAACATTAGCTGCTGTGCTGTAACAGTTAGTTAGCTAGTAGCAGTACACACACACACACACACACACACACCTACACACACACACACACACACACACCTGAATCACATCCCCACAACTTAATCACATCCTCACATGTTCCCGCAAGTGTCCGGTTTTTCTTATTTTATTTTGTGTCCGGTTTGTTTACATAATTTTCGGCGCGTCTGCTTACGTCACAGCAACACCTGGCGCATGTGCTGACGCAAACACGTTCATCGTGTACATGATGTAGTGCACTACTAGCCTCAAGCTAACGTTAGCCCTACTGTGACCCCAGAGATAAATGCCCTGTAACGTAACATGCTAGCTAACGTTAACTAGCTGGCTAGCGTTGTTGTTAGCACGCAGCTAGCATAACAATCACAAGCACACGTCTCACACACACACACACACACACACACACACAAACACAAGCTCACCTGTTGGAGTTCGTTCACAACGTCCACCTTTGTCTTTTCATACTCCCCCCGAATATGCCTCGACACCGAGCGAGCGCATGGTAGTAGCTCCTCTACGGCATTTGATCCGAACGTGGCCCCAATGTTTATTAGCTCTTGGGCTACAGCCTTGAAGCCCTTGCCCTCGACAAAAGAAAACGGCCGCAGGTCTGTCGCACACATCTGTGCTATTTTTGCCGTTAACTTTGTCTTTGTTGCAGCGGGTAGGGTCCTCTTTCCAAAGGTGGAGATTTTTTGTTGGCTGGAAGTGAAACCGGGACGCTTGCAGGTATGCCTCTGGAGGCCGCTAGTTCCAGAGTCAGACTCATATTTCAGCATCGCCTTGCAGGATCTGCAGATGGCATACGGTGTATTTTTTCCATTACATTTGACGCGAAGGAACTTTTTTAACACCTCTGACCTCCCCAGAAGCTCCGTCAATGTCACGCTCTCGTCTTTTCTTAGAATTTTTTGTTTGAGTTCGCTTTTCTCCACTGACTCCCCCCCCCCCACCCCCCCCGTGTCCTTTTTCCTCCCCGCCCAAAAACACAGACCACAGCTCACCTTCTTGGTCGAGTCCATCTTCAAAATGGACCCGAAGATGGATGTGATCCTGGCCTTAGTCTCCTCCAGGCGCGTGGAGGCGTCCTTGACATAGACCGACAGAAGCCAGGCTGGACGGGGAACCGGGTACATCAGCGGGAGTTCCACCGCCCGCTGAGGCGCCGCCACACCCGGAACCCGAAGCTTGCGAAGCACGGCGAGATATCTCATTGACCGCGACATCCACTCTCTGGTGTGGTCCTCCACCAGAGCAGTGTGGAGGCGGGAGGCACTGTTCCCCAGAGTGCGCTCCCTCATCTGCCTGATCACCGCCTTGTCGCACGCCAACCTGAGGCAGAGGACGACAGAGAAGAGCAGCAGAGCAGGTGGATGAGAAGAAGTGAGTTTTTAACAGAGTAGAGATCATGTGTGATATAGGGTTAGATAATATATTATATATTAATAAATTAGTTAATAGATTATAATAACACATTAGTTACATAATATGTTACTGTAGGGTTACCTCACTAACTGTGCTGCTTACCTGTACGTGAGAACAGCTGGGAACTGCTCCTGGTGTACCAGGGCCAGCTGCTCCAGGATGTGGTGCGACCACACCGACAACTTCCTCTTACACGAGGAGCATTCCAGGTACTCTGTGCCCATGAAGTACCAGCCCCTCGTGTCCAAGACCCTCCGGACGGTCTTGTAGAGGCCAGAGCCGGTCAACCGGTGCCGACAAGTGGGGCACACAAGCCTGTATGCCCACATCTTGTACGGCAGCCAGAGAAAGAACCGGCTCTGGAAGAAGGCGTGGGGTGACTCGGGCGGCTGGGTGTACAAGGGACGCTCTCCGGGGGGGAACCACCAGAGGCGGAGCTCACTGGTGAGAACGGGCTTCCCACCAGCGCCTCTGGTGAAGAGAGCCTTGCCCACCCAGCCCTGCTGCTCCTCTGGGAGCGTCTGCCTCCATCCGCGAGGCAGAAGCTGCAACCATCAAAACGTCTCATTAAAGGGATAGTTCGGGTCTTTGGACATGAATCTCTATGGCATCCCCACCACTAGTGATGTTCATCAACAGTGACTTTCCTCGGACTGCGTTCCGTGCGCGGAGTTCTGGCCCGGATTCGGTGCTGGCGAATGTAGTCCGGCTCGTTGGCTGGGGTCACGGAAATAGAGCGTTTTTCTTCTCAAAACAATATGCGTTCAAAATAGGGATACATTTGAATCACAAAATCGCTGTCCAGCAAAAAGTCAGACCTCACAATCGCTTGGCGCTATTTTCTCTCCCTTCGTATCACTGCGCGCGGCCGCCAGCCAGCAGGAGCGCACCTGTACATCACTTGTTTACAGTTTACATGCCCGGATCGAAGACCGCAAAGACGACGGAGAGCAAACGGAGGAGCCACAGTGACAACTGCGTTGTTTTATCGACAAAATGGTGCGGGCGTGCAGATTTCCAGGCTGTCAAAACAAAGATGTGGCTGAATCTCAGTTTACGTTTCACCGCTTTCCTCTCACGGACGTGTCTTTGAGGCAGCTCTGGCTTCTTGCCATAGGCCTCAAAGTGGACACGAAAGTGGCAAAGCTAAAACAGCTTCGTGTGTGCAGTGCACATTTCAGTGACGATGATTATGTGCCTACACGACCAGGAGAGAGGAAGACTCTGAAGAGTTCTGCTGTCCCTGCACCCCAGGTAAGAACTAGTGATGCTGTCGCCATGTTTAGAAGCGAACAGGCTGTAAAGAACATCAAGAATCAGCTAGTGAAGTTGTGTGGAGCTGATCACTCGATGCCATATTTCCAGTGAAGCGTCTACATAACGTAACGTTATAACGACTATTATTATTTTTGTCAGCAACTACGTGGAAGTTTGCTTGATTTATAGCCTATGCTCAAAGTCTGAGTTTCATGACAAGGGTGGTCAGTGTCAGTTGGAAATCAGTCAAAACATGAAAAAAATCTTGTGTTTTCTGGAAAAAAATATTATGACTCAGTCAGGAAGACTGTAAAGTGGATATACCGTAGGCATAGTTTACTAAAAAGCTGTCTGTTGAATGATTACAGAAACATATTTGTCACTGTTAGTGTTTGTAGCCGCCTAAGTAAAATGTATGATATAATAGTACTTTGCGTATGTTTTGTTTTTAATTGATTGAGACTTGGTCTTGTAATCTACAATGCAACATTTTATTTTAGGTATGTACTCCTGTTACAATGGCTGCAACAGCACAATCTGAGGCCAGTAATTCAAACCCTGAAGAAGTGGACCAGTGTTTGTCTGGACTTCCTCAATCCACCCCGCTGAAGTCCAGAGATGGAAGTCAATCCTTGAGGATGGTTCTCATGTGGGACCCATAAGTACACTTGTTTATGAAACATGGGCACCCCCCCCCATCTGCATTTATTATTTATTTTCATTATTATATTCACCATTATTGTATTTCATATTTCACCATTATTTTATTCACAGTAGTTGGTCTGAATGTGGATGAATGTAACTGGAAGAGTGTGTGTGTTAATGTGAGGCAGAGAATAGAGATTAGTGCAGGCACTGTGGGCAGCCAGGGGTCCAGGTAGGGGTCCTCAGGACCAGGAAGGCGTGTATGTGCCATAGTAAACAGAGCGCCGCAATGAGCGAGCACGTAACTTACCGTGTCTGTATTCCTGTGTTATCAGATATTAAAAGAAAGACACAACTTCATGCACGCCTGGAGTCCACTTTGTCCAAGTGTGCAACATATGTAAATGGCCATTCCACTGGTTTCGATGTCTCATTCTGAAATTGTTCACTGCTGCCGATGTGCAACCTTTGAAGGTAAACAGTCCCTATTTCAGAGTCTCCCTGGTTTATTCCTCATTACAAGTTGGATAATAAAACAAAATTGGGTTCATCTCACTGATAGGGGCGAGGGGGTGTCTGTTCATGATGTTTGTAAATTTGAATTTACCTCCACTTTTAACCATTGATTGGTTCATGGTTGTATGGTTTCAAGCTGACACAATAAAATATGAATAAATAAAATAAACATGAACTCATGTTGAAGACCATGTTTCTTATTTGGCATGTCTAGTCAGACTAGTCAGACATGCTATGGGGCCAGAACGCTGACTTTAAAAGTTGGCATTGAAAACAGAATTTGGCATCGTAATAACGATTTTTGGCAGTGAAAATTAAATTTGGCATTGTAATAAAAGTTGAATTGACACTGAAAAAAAATGTATTGGCATTGAATAATGTAGTTTTCAATGTCAGTCTTCAGATTTCTTCTTCGTGTCCACCTTTTTTCAGTGTGTGTGTTTTTTTTACACTGTATTCCCCCATTTTCAGTTTCAATCTTTTTTTTTCGGTTTCAATGTTCTTTTTTTCAATGCCAAGTTACTGTCAGGGTTTTGGCGTGGAGAAGCGGAGTGTCTGAGGGGAGGGGCCAGGGACGCGTGAACGCGCCTCAAGGTTATAAGAAGGAGTAGCAGCACAGCCGGGCTTCGTCTGTGGTGCAGCCCTGAGCTCTCCTCCACCGACAGTATGGGGCAAACGAGTTCGCCTGGACCGCACAAACCGGGGGTCCGCTCGCTATTCAGACATCCCGCTATCCTGACATGTTTCTATTTAGACATGCCACTATTCCGACATCCCTCTAGACATACTGGTAATCCGACACTTTTTGGTACCGCTATTCCGACACAGAAGCCTGCAGCTGAGCGTCTGGGGCCTGGTGGCCAAAGTTGAAAAATTGTTGCAATGACAATAAAATGATATTTTATAATTTGTGGTTGCTGTTCCTGCTGCTGAACATCGGATTTTTACATACAAGTCCTTTGTTTTTGTTTATATTGGTGTCAGACGAGACTCTGTATTGTAGCCTATCCCATACAAACACGGCGCACCGTCTCTCTCTCTCTCACACGTGCACACACACACACACACACACCTGCACACCTTGTTACTCCTGCAGAAGAAAGAAAAAAAAGAAGCCTGTGGTCCAACCTGACCCGAGTTATAGACTGTTTACGTTTATTAATAAGAAGTTGAATTGGTGCTGATTAAACTTGTAAATGAATGCTGCTCTGGATCCCATTCTTTCCTTACAGTAGCCTATATTATGATTCTAAACAGTGACCAAACAACAGAACCATTTTATTATATTGGAGTCAGACTGTAGCTGTGTCCCAATTCAGGGTCTGCATCCTTCGAAGTGCGCATTTGAAGGCCGATTACGTCACAGAGCTGCGCGAAGGCTGTCCCAATTCGTCCATGCATCGCTACCATCCTTCGCGGCCTCCCGTATCCCAAGATGCTTTGCACACCGACGTTGTTATTAGCAACCTAGACGCTAGCTGTCGAACGTAGCAGCTCTGTGCTGCAGCCACGGTAACCCGTCTCTGCTGCCGGCGGCAGGCAGCCGGCTTGGAGGCGCGGTCGCCGGCTGAGCCGGGCTCTTTTGGCCACACAGTCAGTCAGGTGAGGAGCTGAGGCAGCACTTGACTCAAATAATAATAATAAAAAACTATGAAAACATATCACTCTGCTCTTTATTCTCTATTCACTTAGCCTCCGGCTGCTGTTCAATAGTTTGTTTATTAGTATATTAATGATATCTGCCCTTGTATTTTTACTACTTATTAAAAAAAAAGAAGTGAGGAGCGGAAGAGCCGTTGCAAGCGCCACATTCAAATGTTTAACGTTAGGCTGTTGTTTACATTCGGATGCAATCAGGAAATGCGCCGAAGGGTAGACCGTCCCATTTACCGACGGTTGATGCAGCCTCCGGAGGCTACGGCTTCGGAGGCCGCGAAGGCTGGATCCTCCGAAGGATGCAGACCCTGAATTGGGACACAGCTTATATATTTTCCATTTTTGCTGGGCATAAGGTTTGTTCTAAAAGCCTGTCCCATAATAAGCCTATAGATGCGTGTCTCTCGGGTCCGCTCGGCACACACACCCTTCAGCAAAAAAACAAAACAAAATAAAACAGCGTCAACCTGGTTACCTGGTGACAGAATAATAACAGTCTCAGTAGCTGCAGATCAGTGTGCGCTGCTGCCGGTGTGTTTTTAAACTTGGTGGGTTTGATTCTTGTCGGACATCACACTAGAGTTTGTTTTTTCTTCTCTCTAAGAGGCCGATGTATTTGTGTATGAGAAACAGTGTCTCAGATGCAAAAACAAAAATGTAATCAATCAATGTCGGAAAAGCGGAATGTTTGAAAAAATAGTAAAGTGCCGCTACTCCGACAATGAAAAAAAAAATGTCGGAACAGTGGGACGCTTGAAAAATAATGTTAATGCCGCTAATGCGACAATTAGAAGTCAATGTCGAAATAGCGGCATGTCGGAATAGCAGCATGTAACCAAGCTCACCACATCAGCTTACGTAAAAGCCAGTGAAGACTACGTGATGACGTATGTGACTGTTGAAGGGGTGTCCCAATTCGTAGGGGTTGACTTTCTACCCCTACCCTATGTGGGGGGCGACCGCCATTCCGACGGTCTGCCAGTCCAAAAATTCCCGAAGGTCCGTCATTACAAACTTCCGAGGGGCCGCCGTTCCGAATGTGTTTTATTTTGAAAATTGACCGAATTCTCTCGTGGTTTGACTTCCTGCCCGGTTTGACACGACGTGCCGCGGGGACAGCGTAAAATCTCTGCTAATTTGCGTCTCCCCCGGGAGTCGAACCCTGATCCCCCGTGTCAAAAGCAGATGCTCTATCCACTGTACTACCAACACATTTGCTGTAGGCTTCCCGTGTACCCTGTGCCGTAAACCATTCAATGGCAGACTTTTTTCAGGTTCAGAATGGCACCCCTTTCCCATAAATAATTAAGGGTCGGCATTCCGACAAATTAATTATCGGAGTGGCGGCCCTTCGGAATGGCACCCTGGAACCCCCCATGTAGCTCCGTTTCAAGGGGCAAGGGGTAGGGGTAGGGGTAAAAAAGAGAAATGGGATTGGGCCCAAATTCACTAAATCTGTTTCTTCCCTCCACGCCTTTGACCTGTCCCAGTCACACCACTACTATCAGAAGAGAATTAAATATTTTTTCTGGACTCCACTTAATACAAAATGTCTTTGATGCCGATCGCTCTTTTTTCTCTCTCCCTCTTTCCTTGTTTGCGTCATGGATTCACCTACCTCCTAATATGGTGGTCAGGATCTCCTTATATGGCTATTCATGTATGGAGATCAATGTTAATTGCTGATCACCGGGGGCGTGCTGTTACTTTACGATAGGCGGGCATTCATGATCCTACACACCTGCTTACGATCAAATCTGAGTTTACCACCGTTCATGAATCTGGAGGAGAGTTTTAGTACCGAGAGCTTTTATGTGCAAATCTACACACACAAGGTTTCATGAATGAGGCCCAGTAAGCGCACCGTTGCAGCCCGCAAGTGAAAAAACTGTATGTCACGCACAACTACACCCACCCCACCCCTCCTCCCCCCAAAAAACAAAACATAATTGATATAAATTAAGTAATTTGTAAATTAAAGGTGCATTATCGCAAATACAGCAGTAATGGCATAAATTAAGCTGAAATATGCAAAAGATGGGTCGGAGGGAGCCATAATTAAATTTACCAAAAAAAAATAGCCACCAGTGTAGCTTCCGTGGGGCAAATGCAGAATTTGTTATTGTTATACATTATATTATTATATATGAAACATCTTGATCCCTTAAAGATTGTATCACAGAACACAGGAGCGCCATTAAAAAACGGGACTTCACCAGTCCTGTGGCTAGGCATTTTAACGAAATGAACCATCTGCTCGCTCGCTTCTCTGTTTTTCCTAGTGTAGTATCCTGACTTTGTTGGTCTTGACCTAGAAATAAGGTGCCTGCACTGCCAATTGATGTGTCACAGGTGCTCGTAATTCACCAATCAGCACCAACTCCATTGGCTGAGACAAGTGGAGACATAGGATTGGTCAACTGCATGAAATTCCTTTCAGCTTGGTGTATTTAAATGCTGTGTTGAGTTTGTTTTACTATGACCCTGATGAAGACCACAAGCCGAAACGCGTCGGTCGAATAAATTTGTTGTCTTTCTACCACATGTGTTGCTGGAGCTTTTTTCGTATTCCCTCCACAAACGACGTCATGGCCAGATGCTCCCTCAAACTATACCATGATCTGGGGGCGGTGCGTGGCGCAGTGGTTAAGGCAGCCGCCCCATGTGTGTACAGACGCGGGCGTCCCCGTTTCGCGTCCCGCATCGGGCGGGCCTTTCCTGCATGTCATTCCCCTCTCTCTGCCTCCCCCTTTCCTGTCTATCTCTACTGATCTGTCAAATAAAGGCATAAAATGCCAAAAAAATATATTCTTTCTGGCACTACCCCCCCCCCCCCGGGTTACACCCCGCCTTTCCGAAGCCCCGCCTTTCCGACAATAGACTTTCGAAAAGGCTACTGACATAAAGACCTAACGTCCATTCTGCTTCTAGCCTGTCTAGCCTCCACCTGATCTTTTGACTAAACTTAACCAACTCCTTTCTTCATTGCCTAAGCCCAACCAAAGCATCTCCCTCAGTCAGCTGTCAGCACGAGCGGAGGCTGTCGGAACAGCGGTGTTTCGGAACAGCGGGGTGTCGAAGTGGAGGTGCGTCGGAATGGAGAGCTGTCCCCCCCCCCCCCCCCCCCAGACAGGAGAGCCGTCTCTCTGTCAGTGACAACAGCACTCCGTGGTGTTAGGACAGAGGGGCTGCTCCACAGACAGACTCAGGAGGTCCTGACCTCTGACCTGCCTATCTAAGCATCAACAGCAATAAGAAAAAAGAACAAGAAACATTATTATTTATTTAATTTATTTTATTGCAGTCAGTCTGGGGAAGACAAGTGTGGGCAAAAGTTTTTTTCCGTCTTGTATTAATAAAAGAAATAATAATAATAAATTAATTAAATTAAATTAAATAAAAAGAGCAATCAAACAATTAAAACTTCCACAATTCCACAAAATGATATAAAAAAATAAAATAGAAAATAAACTATAAAACAACTCCCCCCCCCCCCCCCCCCATCCCCCTCTTTCCTTTTTCCTCCCCGCCCAAAAACACAGACCACAGCTCACCTTCTTGGTCGAGTCCATCTTTAAAATGGACCCGAAGATGGACGTGATCCTGGCTTTTGTCTCCTGCAGGCGCGTGCAGGCGTCCCTGACGTAGACAGACAAAAGCCAGGCTGGACGGGGAACCGGGGTCATCAGCGGGAGTTCCACCGCCCGCTGAGGCGCCGCCACACCCGGAACCCGAAGCTTGCGAAGCACGGAGAGATACCTCATCGACCGCGACATCCACTCTCTGGTGTGGTCCTCCACCAGTTCCCCAGAGTGCGCTCCCTCATCAGCCCGATCACCGCCTTGTCGCACGCCAACCTGGTTACATGCTGCCATTCCGACATACCGCCACTCCGACATACCGCCATTCAGACATTCTACTATTCAGACATGTCACCATTACGACATCCCACTATTCCGACATAAAAACATCCTGCCATTCCGACAGTTTCGTCCCGCCATTCCGACAAGGCGTTTCCATAACGTGTGTGTGTTTCATGTTTTAAGAGATCTACGGATGTGAAGCGATACAGCGCCGTTACGCACAACGCACCTCTCTGGTCCGGTGCGCTCTTCTCCTCTCCTTTCCTCCCTCTCCTCTCCTCTCCTCTCTTCTCCTCTCTTCTCCTCTCCTCTCCTCTCCAGTACGTGGCTGCTCAGCTCTGGGAGCAGGACTGAGAGAGCGTCCGTCTTTGATTCCTCTGGTCAGGGCGTTTAGATCCGCGTGTGTCCTGAGTGTCCCCCCTGAGATCTGTGCCATAGCGCGCACCTCCATGTGTGAATGTTTAGCTGTAAACTACTGTTGTTGACTATATATCACATCTGTACACATGTTGTAGTGATCCACTGGGTTTTACCTGGCCATAGAGCAGGGGGGGTCAAATTACAGTGTTGCTCCCCAGGGTTTGTTTTCCATTGTGTATGAGGCCCGGGAAATGATCAATTATATTTGTTGTTTGCGCACGGGTACGGGCGGACCCGTAATGAATGAATGAATGTTTTTTTCTGCTGTCATGGTGTGCGTAATGCGCACAGGTGTAGTAATGGGACCGAGGGTTTAAACGGGGAAGTGACGTGGTGAGATGAGGGAGTGAGAAACACAGTCGGCGCTGGGACGGCCGGTGGAGCGGCAATTCTGAAGCGGCGCAGTAGATTGACTTTTCCTTGTGGATGAACCTGTGGATTGTAAAGGCCCGTTTGGACACCACCCGGCCAGGCCCGTTTCAGCCAAGCAGGACCAGGGAGAGGATTGGTTTGGTCTCCTCAGCGGAGCCGCGGCGTCTCTCCCGTGTGGACACTGGACAGTAGGACAAGCTCTCTCACTCTCCCTCACCACGCGCCAATACGCACACACACGCACCTGCATGAACATTGACTCTACGGCCGCGCACCCGCATACACACACACACACGCCTGCACAGACAAACTGTGCGCTCGTGCACGCGCATTCCCACACACACACATACTCTGCTATGTGCGTAAAGACGCATGAGCTCCACTCAGCTGCTGTGACAGCTCACAGACACTTGTCTGGGGGGGGGGGGGGCTTTAAAAAAAAAAATTGTCGGAATGGCAACACGTTTAAAAAAGAAAAAAATACCGCCATTCCGACCTTAGGAGACGAAAATTGTCGGAATGATGGGACGTTTAATTAAAGGGTTAAGTGTTGCCATTCCGACAATTAGGGCCTAATGTCGGAGTGGCAGCATGTCGGAATGGCGATTGCCCCCCCGCCAACCTGAGGAGCAGCAGAGCAGCAGGATGAGAAGTCTGAGTTTTTCACAGAGTAAAGATCATGTGTGAGATAATATATTATATATTAATTAGGGGTGTAACGATACACAAAAGTCACGGTTCGGTACGTACCTCGGTTTTGAGGTCTCGGTTCGGTTCATTTTCGGTACAGTAAGAACATGATTTTGCTCGTTGTTTATTAGGATTTTTTCTAAAACAAATGTAGTTTTAGTCAAACGTAATTCTTTTACGCACCTACTAATGTTATGTTGAAGGTACCTGATACAAATAAACTTATAAACTTATTAAACTTAACTTATATAAACTTAGGCTACTTAAACCATTATACAAAATATGAAGAAAAAAAATTACTGTTGTACTGCTGCCTAATAAATTCAATAAATTATTCTCAAATTAACAAAACATATTCAACAACAACATTTTTTTTTTACATGTTAAAGAAGAAGTAAGTGGTCCGGTCGTTTTCGCTAATGCTGCGTTCCAGGCAGGCTTTTGAAATCGTAAATTACAGCTTCAAGTCACAACTTACGACTTTGTAGCGTTCCAGGTAACCCACTCGTGTTTTTCCGACCTGTTTTACCGGTGAAAGTCACTATAACAGCCACTCGTAACTTCCGACCGGTGAACTCGTACCAGATCGAACTGGTACCACTTCACGGTCGGAAAAATACGAGTTTCCTTGAACGCACCATAACAGTCCTCGTCCCTACGTCGCCACATTCACGGCGTTCCTTGGCTGCACACACAGCCCTGCATGCCGTTCTCTCTCCTCATTGGATAAAAACTGTAGGATACGATAAATGTTTTCTCCTCGGCTCAGAGCAGAGCAGAGTGACTGACAGACCCGTGTTTTGGTCCAAACACTCTATGTAAGTGATTGCTGTCGGAAGATATAACTATTTAAGACTTATATTAACACAAATATATCACTTACTTCTGCTTTAAGTGCAGCCCTAACAGTTCAAGCCAGTGACAGACCGTTTGGCCGCAAAAAAATAAATGAATGAATGAATAACGCGGATCATCACGATGGCACAGCGCGTAGTGTCAACACGGGAGCGACATACACTGCTGTTGCCGCATCTGCAGCAGCAGATCCACAGGTGCTGGAGCCCAGCACGACACAGACAGACAGACAGACTGAGAGAGAGAGACGGAGAGAGAGAGAGAGAGACGGGCGGGCAGCCCTGACCTCCACTCCTCCTACAAGCAGGGAGGCTCTTCAAGTCTGTTTACTCGCTAGCGGTAGCATTAGCGATAGCATTAGCGATAGCCACGACGTAAACGGGCAGCACGTGTAGCTGCAGGCGAACTGTAAACACACACAACTTCTGTACCGAATCTCAGGGCCGTGCCGAACCGAACACCCCGTACCGAATCGGTTCAATACGAATACATGTACCGTTACACCCCTAATATTAATACATTAGTTAATAGATTATAATAACACATTAGTTACATAATATGTCACTAACTGTGCTGCCTACCTGTACGTGAGAACAGCTGGAAACTGCTCCTGGTGTACCAGGGCCAGCTGATCCAGGATGTGGTGCGACCACGCCGACAACTTCCTCTTACACGAGGAGCATTCCAGGTACTCCGTGCCCATGAAGTACCAGCCCCTCGTGTCCAAGACCCTCCGGACGGTCTTGTAGAGGCCAGAGCCGGTCAACCGGTGCCGACAAGTGGGGCACACAAGCCTGTATGCCCACATCTTGTACGGCAGCCAGAGAAAGAACCGGCTCTGGAAGAAGGCGTGGGGTGACTCGGGCGGCTGGGTGTACAAGGGACGCTCTCCGGGGAGGAACCACCAGCGCCTCTGGTGAAGAGAGCCTTGCCCACCCAGCCCTGCTGCTCCTCTGGCAGCGTCTGCCTCCATCCGCGAGGCAGAAGCTGCAACCATCAAAACGTCTCATTAAGTACAAAGATTCAGTTGCAATTCCACACACAAACATTTGCTCACACAGGTTGTATGTATGGTTCTTACCTCGGCGCCAGAGGCCAAAGGTGGGCCGAATCCGGCTCCAGCTGCGGCTCCAGCTGCGGCTCCAGCTGCGGCTCCAGCTGCGGCTCCAGTGGCAGCTGCGGCGGCTCCAGGGGCGGCGGCGGCTCCAGGGGCAGCGGCTCCAGGGGCAGTGGCGGCGGCTCCTGTGGCGGCGGCTCCTGCAGCGGCGGCGGCTCGCCTGGAGCCCACACGTGGGGAGACAGGCTGGGGAAGAGGGAGGGCTGCTGGTGGGGCGTCCCTGCTACTGCTACTCACTGTAAAACACAATCACATTTGTTGCTTTGACTGACACATCTCTCCTTTTCTGACAACAGCTGTGTGTGTGTGTGTGTGTGTGCACGCTCACGCTGAGTGTCGACCTCCATGGCTGCGGCGAGGAGCTCCGCATCTGTCGGCTCTGGGACCGCTGCTCCAGCACCTGTGTGTGTGTGTGTGACAGAAACTATTACATGCAAATATGTCTCTGAATGGTGAAGTGACTTCCTGGCTTGGTGGTGTGACCTCACCAGAGGCTGCAGGTGTAGGTGCTCCAGGCTGGGCCGGGGGGGGGACAGCACCACCTCTGGCCTCTTGGTCCCGGCCCTGCACATACACCTGCATGGTGTGTAGGCTGGTCCCAGGCTTCGACACAAAGCTCCTCAACCACTTCACGTAGCTACAGAGACAGACGGGGGCAACAGGACAGAGTCAGCGGACTGGTCAACAAACACACACACACACACACCAGTGACTGGGATACTCACGATCGACACTCCTTGCTGGTAGCTTCGTAGAGGGACTTGAACGTCATGCCGGCATGAACGCCCAACCCCACCAGCTGACTGTCCATGCCCCTCACCGACAGAGACCCCTCACGCATCCTAGCCCGCTGAACCACCTCCACCACCTGTAGGGTAGAGATACAACAATACTTTAGCCCCCCCTGAGCCGCCCGGCAGCTGGACAGTAACAAACAGCCACAATCATATTCTCACCTCGGGGAACAGACGGACGTAGGTGGTGAGGGCGTCCTTCTGCACGGCGAGGGGCGACTGGGACGTGTCACCGCCCTCCCTCTCTTTCAGGTGGGAGGCCACGATGGCCGCCGTGTAGCCCACGTCGTTGGCCAGGAGCCACCTGAAAGTTTGCCCCCGGTACTGGCCAAACTGGAGCTCGCTCTCACTGAGCACCAGATTGGGGCACCGGGGGTCCCCGCCTGCCTCCTCCACCCTGGCGCTGGCCTCGGCTGCTACCACCTCCGGCTTCTTGATCCGGATGGCCAAGGCAGGCCCCTGCCGGTAGGCCCGGGCCAGCCTGACGGCCTCCGACGAGGCCTGCAGGGTCAGCTCGGAGGTGGTGGGCTGCAGCCTAAAAGCTGGACGGTAATCCATTCTGAAAAAGAGTGAGAGCATGACAATGAGATGAGATGAGGAGACCAATATATGATGCAGTTATACATAATGCATGGCTTTATTAGGTCATAGGTTTTAGTGTACTGTATTGTTGTTGCACCTTTTGCTGCTGACTTATATTGATTACAGCATGTTGTTAATGAGCCTCTCATTAACACATACTGCTGGGACACTAACTCATTATAATATCTTACTGTACAGAAATATGAAACATGAACGCACAGAAGCAACGTTAAAATGATGTAATCCAGTCAGATGCAAATTATCATGGGCATAAGATTAACGTTATATCTTCACAATGACTTAAACTGAGATTGGAAAACCAGGAGAAACGAGAGGGTTGAGTAACACAGTGACGTAACGTTACCTAACATGCATTAACGTCGACATTACTGGAATAAGGCAAAGAGTAAAATAAAATACAGATGAAAACTTGTATAGGCTAACTTTACTGTACACCGCTGGGTTGAAACGGAGGGAAAAAAGAAGAGGGAATAAATTAATGGAGGAAAAAATATGATAACCGTCGGTTTATATCTAACACATGACTTAACTTTGTCAAAACTGTTGCCGAATTGTTTGCCGTGTTGAACATGATAAATATTACAGTCTGCATATTTTTCCTAAACACATTTTTAAGACATTTCGACCAAATCTTTCACCACCGGGTAGCCGCGGCTGCGAGACCCGCACACGGAGCCGTATCGCCCGGGTAACAAGCGGCCACACGACCGGTGTTACAGGGTTGACGCTCGTTAGCCGGTGAAAAACACTTAAAATACACATATATATATGTTTATAATTTTTAAAATACTTACTTCATTCGTTCGTGTTGTTGTTTTTAAAATTCCTGACTTCACTTCGCTCGCTCGGCTCGCTCGGCTCGCTGTCTAGGAATGGAACGACGGAGCGCTGCTCCGCTGGGTAGGTCTTGTCAGTCCGGGCGGGCGGGGCCGCGGTGCAGGTGTTTGGGCCAATGGGAAAGCTTCCCACTTTGCGCCCCATTATTGTGTATGTGGAGCGCCACAAGTGGGTTAGCCAATCCAATGTGTTCGGTTCGACCAATGGGAGCACACCCCCGGGAGAGCTCAGGGGAGGGAGGGGGAGAAGATGGCTGACCACGAGGCGCAAGGATGACACGCAAATTCGTGAAGCGTTTCCACATTTTGATCTGTCGCCCTTGTTGTGGTGCCATTGTGTGCCCGTTGCACTTGTCTGGAATCACTGGTGCTGCTTGGTAGATCTGGCAAGGCATAGTCCAGGGTTAGGTCAGGAGTGAAATTTGAGGAGAGCACGTTTCAGACGATTCTGAGCCCATTGG